>OW121847.1:19834979-20388943 GCA_933228895.1 Platycnemis pennipes
CATGAAAACGTTTCCGGGCGGGAGAAGCTGACATTTAACTTCATCGGTCCTGAAAAATACCCTGCCTATGAAAAGAAATTTCCTATTTTGTGCATATATGGGATACTGAGATTATATGTTGAAAAAAATGTTTACTATTATTATTCTTGTTGAAATATCTGTAGTCCACATATATGTACGATTGTTATTTGAGCAATAGAAAATAATATTAATGATTTCATGAATAATAATGAAGAATCTAATTAAGTCTTAATATTATGTGCATGAACAGAAAAAATAAAACAGGGGAAAGAGATAAATAGGTGAAATATAGTTTACTTCTTTATGGCCACCGTATTGATTTCTGAAAAACGTGAGATTTTTCGAGAAAACGAGAGAGATTTCGGAAACTACGTGGGAGATTCTAGTGTATGAAATTGGCGCTGTCCAGGCGGAAAATACAAATTTAGATAGGGTCACAGATGGTACATCAGTACAATGTTCCACTGGAAAAAGCAACCTTCTGAGGGATGCCGGTTGTTCACATCTGTGGACTAGGGGATAGAAGAGGTTGAGGTCCCACTGCAGTCGGGGTCATACAAAAAGTATTTTTTTTTTAAATCCGGGATTGAGTATTCAGAACGTGGCGGGAATGAAGCGAGGAGTAATGTCAGGGGAAAAAGAAGCGGAAGAGGGTGTGGGGAGGCGGATGGGAAGGGGTTGATTTTGCAATAGCCGGGTGATGAAGACGTTTCACGGTTGCTTGAGACGAATTCTCGGAAGGCCTGCCGTTTGGTTCAGAATAAGAGGGCAAGAGAATTTTGAGCCCGGAGCGAAAGATTGCGCAACTATAAAGGGGAGCAAAGAGAACGCGGAGATGGGAGACGAATGGAGAGGAAAGATGAGGCAGAGGGTTTAATTTTTAGTGTTCTCGATTAGATTCGTTTTGAAGAACTCATCATGTTTTTATGCCAAGAGTCCAGAGTCAGACCGTGCACATTATTCGCAACTTTTTCACTTCGCAAAGCGTTCTGGCGGTGACTCTCTGCCTCAGTTCTCTGATTCATTGGAACTAATGTAAGAAAGCCATGAATTGGAAATGCTTTGTGCTCTAATGATGAGAATCTACAGGGTAACGGGTTGCCCTGAGGCTCTCCTCCAATCCTCCTGGTTTAGAGCCAACTCCGTATTTTTGGATATGAGAGTCAAAGGGATTTTTTTCAGAGAATTAGGTGACAAGCAGATTATAGCGAGCGATAGTGATGAGATTTGGATTGCCCTCAGATCATTTCGAATTTTTTGAAGGAGGAAGGAAGAAGATCTATGCCAAAAAATAGGCTCTAATATTAGCACGGAAATTAACTTTATAAAATTGATAATCTTACAAAAGATAGATTTATCATTTTGGTTCCTCTGAGTGTCTTGCCAAATGCTAGTAGGTAAAGCTTTTCCTTCAATGTCACATTGAAGATGCTTTAAATAGATTAAAAATGTTTATGTCGAATTTTTTCGTTGCACGCAACCAAGGGTCAAGTTTCCCCTCATTATCCTTTCATATTTTGAAACCGTACCGTGATCATCAGGAAGAGAATAGATTACACGGTAAAATTCTCTTTTACTCGTTATGCTCTTCATATTTTTCTCGCCATACTATATTCTCATGTCCCAAACATTATAATGCGACAACTTAAATCCGAGTAAATCTTTCCTATCTCACCAAAATAATGCTTCCATTAAAGTATTTTAATTTCCATCATGAGGATTTTTTGAGTGAGGATAGTAGTACCGTGTCTGCTACCCATTTGGTTATTTGGGTAAATAATAGTACAACTGTAGTGTTGCTATCAGCAATGAAACAAACGATATTTGAGGGAGATAGGCGGTATATAATGTGAGGGACATGCTTTAAAGGAGTGAGGAATGGTAGTGGAGGGAAGAATATACGCATATAACTGATGAGAAACGGCGGCGGGTGAAGAATGGAGCGGAGAGTGGTGAGTATAGACGGACAGACAGACGGAGAAGGCGACACATTGAGTAACTACCCCATAAATTCGAGCATTGTTGTGTAATTTGATCGGCGGGTGGTGGAAAGGAAGAAGGGACGGGATGACGGGCAAGAGAGAATGGATCCACGGGGAAATAAATAACCCGGCAGAGGAAGAACGAAGAGCGCGTGGCTTAGGGAGGAGGAAGGGTTGCGAGCGGAGATAAAAGAGGGCAGCAGCGGGCCATGGGAACGCGAGGTTGCAGGGGAGTTGGCGGGAAACATGGCGAGGGGCGGGTAAACAAAAAGGCGGACGGGTGTAATGAAGACCTCTCGAACGGAGAGAGAGGAGAATGAGAGCGCATTGAGGCTTTGTGAAACCGAGTCCAGAAGGCTGTGGACACGTAACCGTTGTCTGATGGGACGAATCGTCGCTTTCGTTCGAGAATTCTCTCTTCCGTTCTTTTTCCCCAGCCTATGCCCTCGTTCGCGTGTTGCTTTGAACACAACAGTGCCCCTCACCAATGCTGCATTTGCACTCGCAGAGAGTTTTCAACGGCTTGCATAGATCGCGGCTTACAGTTGAATAAATGCGTTTCCTTTTCAAGGAAGATGAGACCTTAAAACTGTTACGTTGGCACTATCCTACAAAACAATCCTGGCCAACTAAAGGGAATAGTTTCTTTTTTTGTGAGGAAATAATCTCATGCTCGTCTCTTTTATCATTTGTACATACTTTGCATTGCAGAATTTTACATCTACATAATACCTTGCGAGCCACCGCAAGGGTGTGTGGTAGGGAGTAAAGATCACCATCAATCCTCTACTGACATGAAACTAGGAGCTGCAATGATACTAATACATGGAAAAAAGGTACTCGTAATAGTCTCGAGCAAACTAGTTCCTACATAATAACGAAGTGATATCGTACACCGCAGAAACTTCACAGCTCCACAAAGATATTGAGAACCATTTAAAAAAATTCTTGCATAGTATTTATCTTACAAGCCGCTTAATGCTTCATTCAATTTATTTAACATGTGTTTTCATTATCTTATCTATACTTTTTTAATTGATTACAAAATGAAAATAGGCCTGAACTGAAAACTGAACTTATTGGTTACGTTGCACGATACTTGGTATAGTTATCTTTTCTGTTATCTACTTTGTGATAACGTATCTCGTCATATGTTACATCGAAGGACAAGGTTTCCTGTGAGTATCCGATAATGTGTGTTGTAGTACAAGGTTTTATGTGCAACCGAATTGGAATTTCCACCAGGTAGATATTTTTTCATGTCAATTGCTATGCAAGCACAGTTCTTACCCTGGGAGGAGGAATGAAAGCTTAAAGAGAAAGCGGAGCCGAAAGGTAGGACAATTAGTGATAGGATAATACATACAGGCTGAGACTGAATTTCGGAATCCTGGATAGATGACAAAGAACGTGGTGAAAATTGAATTTTTTGGTGGTGTGAAAAGAGGAAGTGCATAAGCAAGAGTAAAATAGGGTGGTTAAAAGATGTTCATAAAATGAAAAAATTCACTACAGCAGGACCAACAGATGGGAGACATTACATTGCCTAAAATCCAAGCAAGAAACGAATATAACGTCAAATTTCAGAATTTTACTTCTTGATTATTACGAAATGTTTCCCGGAGATTAAACTAAGAGGCACACATCCATATCCTACCGAGGCACTTAGGTTGTGGTGCTGACATCTCAGCTTGCAGTGCAAATAGAATAAAAGCAATTCATTCATTTTGACCCTAAAGAATATACGGTAACCTTGAAACTAAGTAGCTTTTATGTACTGCTAACGGATGATAAAAATTCCTTTGTTGTAAATTAAGTCATGGAGATAACGGCGTTAAGATTCAGTAGGGAAACCGGATTTATATTGCACTCTTCAATTAATTACGCATCGTTATCCGGTAGATTTGAGGCATTTGAATTTCTGGATACGTTATGTGGACTGATGAATGACTATAAATTAATGCCAATGAAATAAGAGCTTACAGGTTACTTGTAAGTTTCATGCAGATGAATTAGCCAATAAAAAATATTTTTCTCGCCAATTCAACTGCATCAAAGTTACCTAATAACATGCATGACTATATTTCAGAAGCATTGGTTTATAGCTGTTCATCAGCTCGCATTAATTTCACATTTCCATTCCATCAACTTGCATTTCTAAGATTTTCAAAGTCATGATCGACAAATATCAATCACTTGCCTGAAAAAAATTAATTCGAAAATATGTTTGAATTCTGTCATGTAATATTTACGTTCATCCTATTGAAATGGTCATACGATGTTCAGCATAACTTCTCCTCTTTTGCATGTATGAAATTTGGCGTTCTGCCGGAGAGAGGGATGGTTCCTTCTTTCTCTATTGGTCCAAGTCGGAATCCCTTTCAACCCCAATCATCCGTGATGTGCATTGGTCAGCACGCAGTCAGTCATGATTCTTGAAAGGGTCTGTTTGGGCTTGGTCTGCAAATCTCGAGAGGAAAACGACAATTCCTCCTCTCTTAAGTGCTCTTGGGAGAAATAGTTCTGCCATCTCTGCTCCACATATCCAACCTCAGCCAAATGTTCAAGAAGCTGTTCGGAACTTCGCGCGCAGGCTGGGGAAATATTTGGAGAACTCAAACACGCACAGCCTCACGTGTCGATAGGACTTGGAATTTTTTTGACGGAGGATAAAAACGAGCAGGTCTAAAGCTGTTTATCGAACCTTGTTTATTCCTCTGTTCAGCCTTAGTTACATTTTGCGCCTTCCACCTCTCTTTATTCTGACTAGCTTAGCCAATTCTTCGTCACGTACTTTCTGCGGAGAAGGAAAAGTGGGACGGGGAGGGAGAAGAAAACAAGGCATGACTGCTTGCCTCTTCTGTTTTATCTTTGCATTCGTTCTTCCCTCTCTCTCACTAACTCTCTCGACGTCATTACCTCTCCCTTGCCTTATATTCCTCTAGCAGCAACTCATTATTACAATTACAGTCTGTAACGTCGTGCCTTGTCGGGCTCCATTTTTATTTGTTTTGTTCGTCTTGTCTATTTGGTTTCGTTCGTTGTTTTGTTTTTGATGATATTGATTTGTATGTTGATGTTTTACGTTGTTTATTGGTTTTGGTTATTTGAGGGTTGCCATGGATCGTTAAAAAGGTTGTTTACGTGATTGTTAAAGGGTTTGGATGAAAAAGAGTAGACGTGGAATAAAGAGGGGCAATGCCCAAATGAGTTTTTAAGAAGGTTTAGATCATTTGAGGGATCCTGACGTCACAAGTCTCCCATGTTGCTGGTTTGCTCTTCTCCTCCCAAAGCTATGTGGTGTTAAATTCTTTGAATTATTTTCTTCCCTTACCAAGATTGACGCATTCACTGCATCCTATTGGTGGTAGAAGCATCTTTTTTATCGTCATTGATACAGTCAATAAATCTAGTTGTTTTCCCATCTTGGAAATATATGCAATAATGTCGATATAGATAAATACTGTGTCTACGATAAATAACTACTGGTACATTCAATGACCTGCGCTCTTTTTCATTTAAAATGCATTTCTTCTAATTCCTTAACGTTGAAATCAAACCATGAATGGGTGAATTAGGAGTTGGTGCTTTCCCGGCGTATCTGCTTCAAGAAGTTTTCTCGGGTTGTTCACCGGGTAAGGGCGTCCATTACGGCCTACGTTTAGATCCTCGACTCGAGGGTCATCTTCAGGGCGAGATGAGTGCCATCCTAAAATTGTCCGCCTTATATACATGTCCTCACGGGTCAGGTGACTCGACCAATCACGTTTCGCACTGAAGATGACCCTCGAGTCGAGGATCGAAACGTCGGCCGAAATGGCCTTTACCCGGTGGACAACCCGAGAAAACTTCTTGAAGCATGAATGCGTGGATTCAAAGAAAATTCATCATACACGAGAGTGCAAATGATTTCTTATTAACTTGTAATGTATTCTAAGATAATTCAATTTCATGGCATTCATTTTGACCCTATCTGTGAGGGAATGTCCTTGCTAAATTCGGCTTATCGGCCCCGGTGGCGGCGTGGTTAAGTCCTCGCCTGCTAACCTGAGGGTCGCGGGTTCGAGGTCCGCCTGAGTGGGTTTTTTCACCACTCAGGACATGGCTGTTTGTGCTCGTCTGTTGTTACATTGTTAAATACCCCGATGTAAAGGCAACATGTGCTGTTTTCGGCGGTAGTGGATAATAAATAAAAATAAAATAAAAAAATATATATTTTTGATATTATGGATTCTCATCAGCCAATTCAGTTGTAATATTCTTTGCAATTAGGAGAACTTTTTCAGATTTTTATTTTTACTGTCGACTTTAAGTTGCTGGGCGAAAAAAATAGATTCCATTTTAAAAATAATGCAGGTAATTATACCGGTTGTATTTCCTTAAAATCTCTTTTCAAGCAACAAAGTAGTATTGGAGAAAGCAATACGAAAATATTTGTTTGGTAATCCAAGCGATGAGGGAAATTTGCAAGAAAGAAATCTTACCTACCGCGAGAAGGCATAACTGGAAGTAAGAATTCATTTTAATTTACATCTGGAGCGAGTCTACTGCCTTCGAGCAACAAACTCCTTCATAATTGCGTGTCATGGACAATAACAGCCGTAGAGTAATATTGACCGTAAGTAGTTGTAATAATATTTTACGGACCAGTAAATAAAAGCAAGTGGCTGGACCATGTAAATAATGAAGTAGTTCTTAGAAGAGATGGGGAAAAATTGATTCCAATGAAAATTTGGAAGCAACGATGAGAAAGCAAAGTGTGAAACATCTTGACGCACGTAAGCTCGCCTCATGAACGTCAATGACACCGCGTCATTGACAGATAAGTGAATGGGAAAACTGCTAAAAATATAGGGACGCACCAAATGGTGAATGATGTGAAAGATTTAAAAAATAATTGCCAGAATGAAGAGTGCTATTGAAAGAATCGAGTGGAGAGCCGCGTTACCTTAATATTAGGCGTAATGGCCAATGTTGATAATCATGTTTTAATAAGAATGTTTTCAGTTGGCAGCTCTGAACCATTTCCATCCCTTCAAATTCCCTTTAATCCTCCTCCCCTTTCCTCGGTTCTTCTCCTTTACTCTCATCCGTTTCCATGCCCCCTCTCCATCCCGCAAACCTTTCTATCAGGAAGTTTACACTTTGGAGCTCACGAGCAAACATAGGAAGGCTTCGCGCCTCAGGGCGGATTATAAACCTCGGGAGAGAAAAAGAGAGAGAGAGAGGGGGAGTGGGAAGGAAAAAAAGTTGCCGGGGGGTGAAGTAGCATTTTGGAGAATTCCAAGGCGAAGACGGGCGAGTCTGGGGAAGACTTTTGAACGCAGACGAGAGGGCTGCGGATGATGAATTGACCATTTCACGCGAAGGATGCTAGTGAGAAAGCAAGGGTCTGATTCCTCTGCGTTGCCGTTTGGTTCCTCTGAGTCGGAAGGAGAGGATATCTTTGAGATGGCGAAGAGGAGTGTGTAAAGCGAGAGCGAAGCTAGGAATACTACCGCGAGCAGAGGAATACGAGCGCGAGCGAAATACGACGCTCGGCTGAATAAATGCAATGCCCATTCTAACGCGAGGGCGTACGGTGTTTGTGTGGAGTGGGAGGCGTCAGGAGAGTCGAGACGCTGTACGTCTCTCCATATACCGTGGCGGTGATGGGGGTTAAACGCGCACTCTCCCACGGGCAATTCTCATAAAAGGGGCCGCCGCAAAGACCTAGTGAGGTCGTGAGGCAAGGGGGGTTTTTACGCTGCAAACACCTCCTCTTCTCCGTCATGAGAGGGGTCTTCAGAGGAAGGATAACGGCTGGGGAGCTGCAGGCGCCATCCAAGCCGGATGGCTGCTGGTGCGTTATGGGTCATTGAGACGATGAATTTTAATATGCGAGCGAGGGCGCACGGGGGCCTCCTGGCGCTGACCGCCGTTGTGTTTTTTTTCGTGGAGAAGTCGAGGATGGTTCGCCTGCTATCAATCACGCAAGTTGGCTTCGTCGTGCGCGGCGGGGAGAATCAATTTGCATGCGCCCGTCGACGTGGCTCCGAGGCGAATGCGTGCAGGGAGGGCAATAATCGGGTAATTTGATGCGAATGCGATTATTTCTGGAATAATCTCCGGCGATAAACATCAGCGACGTGGGTTTGGTGCAGGCAACCGCGATGCACACGTCCTGGCACTAGAATTTCCATCGTTGATGACATGCCAAAGCGATGTTTTTTAATATTTCCCGCCTCACGTAATACGACTTGTCAGGGATAATTTTAAAAGCTGGAAAAAACACGTATTAACCGTATGACTGCCGTAGTTTGATTAATTCTGGTTGAAATTTAGTGGCGTTAAATTTGAATTTCATTTGAGCGTTAATTTTTAGTCTATTCCAGATTTATCCATGCAAGGCAGTTTAGGCGGGAGTATCTGTGTTCGGAAGGTGCGTTAGGCAAATTAGAGTGCGTTAGACATTCCGTATGCACGAAATACAAGCTAATTTGATTCACGTTGCGTGATATGAACTCTTGGTGACCGCTGAATGGATGGTAAATTAGCGAATAAGCGCCGCTCATGAATGAAAGTGAATGCTCACTGGCTTCACTTTTGTTAGGCTCAGTAAAGGCGAAATGCCATTAGGGGCAACTCCGATAAGATAGCAGTTAATTGGCTACTATTAGCATTTCACGAGAACTCTCGCAGTTTATTTCACCCTGCTTTTATGGAGAAAACCTATTTGTCCGCTACCATATGTCCATTAGCAAGGATCTCGAAAAGGAACTAGTCATATTTCTTCAAACTAAGAGTCGTTACCTAGTTTGATGTAGTAGAGAAGTTATAACATAGTTGTGAATGGAAATCATTAGAAAGCTTACGGTGGTTCGACCCCGAGTCCCAATCATATGCCTACAATTCTAGTCGTTTAGGCATAACTACATCACTTCTGATGATGTGACTCAAATTTTCCAAATAATTCATACGTATTTTCCGTGTTCGAGAATGTGAAGTCTAGCATTATTCATTATTGTTATTATCAATAGCTGGCGAGAGCCTCTGATGGTATGGCTGAGTTTATAATAGATCTACTGCTGATGTGAGTTAAATCAGTTTGAGCTTGCGAAATATTGGCCATAAATGTTCTGTTCCTTGACGTAATAAATGATTCTGTTATTCACTAACTAGGACTTAAATAGTATGATGAGAGTTCACACTATAATGATCAACGACTTTGCTGTGGGAATTACAAATTAGTTTTGGAAAATAATACCCCCTCACCTCTCTTTGTTTCACTTGTCCCTCAAATCACCAGCGCCACATTTAAGTCCGAGCACCTAGAGCATTGCATCAATTGCATTTATTCAATGCCGCACTCCTTTGAATGAGTCTTTCCTTGGCCACAATCAATCTTCTCCCCTCTACTTCACTTGGCTGAGCTATTGCTCTTGCACCCTCCAAGTACTGGCTGCTCCACATTGCTTCATTGCACACGAGTCAAGCTAGAAAAAAGGAAGCATCAGTTGTTCTTCGCTACGCGTGCCTTGGGAATCAAGCAGCCTCACCGGAACCGACACAATGGGGTGTGTCCTTGCGAGCTATCTAGTTGGCAGAAGTAGCGAAGTGTGGAGCGTGATTCAGAACCAGCAAAGTTGACCAACTTCCTTTGTCGCTCTCCGCTGTTTCTGCGGAGTGGTTGAGAAGGGCAGGACTTCAGGCGCGCGATAAAAATCGACAAACTCTAACTCAAGGGGCAGCATTCCTTTGAAATTCCCCACTCCGTGACCGGGAAACATATCGACGTAATTAACTTGTCACTCCCATCGAATAGTAAATGAATCACTTGTTTGGAACCCGGGTTATATATCACTCTCCGATGCTAGGAATTAGTTTTCAAAGGCGGTTGGGAGTATATATACACGTAAGAGAATACGTTTCCAATCTCATTTTGATTCGAGAGATAAAACACCATTCTTTTTCGAACGTGATATTAATATTTTTAAACCCCAAGGGAGGCATGATGAACCTAAAGGCTACATGTGAAACATATAGCTTACTCTGGACAGCGATTCTTAGTCTTTGAATCCGTGAAATTGATTCTACAAAATGTGCGAAGAAGACCACATTACTCACTCTTACGATTTGTAGTTGCTGCAAATTATGGCTTCCAGAATCTTTGATATTTTCCAGAATGATGAAATATTGTTGAAATTTAATGCTTTTTGTGATAAAATGAATAATTTGTTGAACAGCTATTTTTTTAAACTTGCAATTTCTAGGACAAATCAAGGATTTTTATTTCAAATGCATTTTATTTGAACCAATTGTCAGCAAAATACTTGATTTGTGTATTGGATTCACAAAAATTTACTTCGACGAATGTTTCTTATATCTAGACTATTTCGGGTAACTTGATTTCATGAACTTTGAATTCTAGTTTAATAAGTATTTATTGGCGTAGCGTGTCTCCAATGCTTTTGGTTTTTCAAAGAAATACACCAAAATAGTTTTCTGGCAGATTCAGGCATAGTTTTTTCCATTAGTAACATTATGTGGAAGAATAGATCATTAAAATAATAAAATTAGTATGTCTTAGAATCTGCAGAGTTTTTCAGAATTTGTTTCAATTCACTTAAAAATATCAGCGTTTACTACATCCTGCTTTTTTCAGACATATCAATGTGCCCTTCCTCCACCTTGAAACCGGAATAATTTTACCAACCATGTCGTTGCAAATTGTTGGTGTTCCGCCAGATCTTAACCTTTTCTCCTCTCACAATTAGAAATGCCGAGTCTTTATGTTAGTGCCAAAATTAAACCTAACAAAGATTAACTATAGTGTTTACACTTTGGATAAATGTGTAATAGCTACTACTTTCTATATCCCTTTCTATCTCTTTTCTTCTTCAATACCAGAAGAATTGAACTTTTTTTTCAAAATCTATCTCCAGAGACTGTTGAGGACTGTCAAAGTTTGGAAGCATAAAATGTAGAAGACTGTGTGAACTAAACAACAACTATTTTAAACAGGACTAATAGAGAAATTTTAATAAGGTATAATTAAGTTTCAAATGATAAAGTTTTCAAAGCTTCAAAGTGATTCAAAGTTTTGCTGTCAGATTTATATAAATAAGATAAATCGAAGTAATCCACTCTTCAATCGATTCTCACACATTCCCTCGAAAAAATATTCAATTATTTAAATGATGTGAATATAGACGAGTGGAACTATCGGAAAATAGGTCGTAGCGATCCACCAGGTTACACCTCACCCAATATGTGATGAGTTTTGGAATATTCTATTCTCTTGAGTGCAACACTTCAGTGCACTCATTCACAATGCGTTAACTCTTCTCACTGCCGATTAGATTCACATTTTGCACACTTCCATCTTTAGAATATAAATAATTTTACATTTGGTCCCTTTGCTTTGTACAAGAGGATATTAGCACATCTATCTCCAATTGCCTTCAGAGTTCAATTAAATAATATTCGGCGCGGACTTTTGGGCCTATTTGGTTTCTACGGCTAGAAGCATCAAGGCTCATTGATTCGCTATGCTACTAAGTTTTGCCCAGCCTTACTTTCCATTGGAGGGGTAGGTGGAGGCCTTCTGGAGCCCCCCTGACCTCTTTATATCCATTGTGGCAACCCACATTTGATCTGCCTGCCACGTATCTTCGAGCGTAAATGATAGGTAGACTGAAATAAATCGGAGTGGAATTGGTTGCGAATTTAAAAATAAAATAAGTACAGAATATTTTCATGACGCCAACGAGTATTCCGACCCTAATCATTCGCTCTTTTGATCAAAATAAAGAGAATTCCGTTTAACTATTCGGAGTTGTCCAAGATGGCCGATTCGGGGTCTACTCCCACGGAATAAAGAGAGAAGAGACATTTATAAGGAATGTGTGCTGTTGAATAGAAAAAATGAAGAAAAGTAATGAGTGGGTTAATGTAAGCAGGTACAATTGTGTTTCCTGGCGTTGGGAAAACAAAGAAATGCGTCGGAAATGTGGCTGGAATTCGTGCGCATGTACACGCTCATATCGTGGCGCTGGTGGCCTTGGCGTTTTCCGTCATAGCCGTGGAGGAGGGTACGTGTTCGGGAGTACCGGGGAGGGGGGGTATAAGAAAGGGGGAGTCAGAGGGCAGGGCTGAGAGTGGCGGGGACGAAAGGAGATAATCTAAGAGGGAGAAGAAAGCAGAAAGAGGCGGACCAAAGGCAGGGAGTGTGGTCAAGGGTGCATCTGAGAGAGAGAGGAAAGGGGAATGGAGTTTTCCCGAGCTCTTCAGTTTTTGTTATTGCTAGTCAACGGGAGTGGTCTTGGCCGTGTGCAGCCTGAGAGAGCAGGTGACGAAACAAAGTGCGTGAGGTTTGGGTGGAGTGGTCGACATGGCTGGACCGCGAAAAAGAGAGGACGCCCGTGACGTGTTGATTGAGATGGGTGCGGTAGGGAACTAAGCCAAATAGTTGAATCCATTCAAGGCTCTTTGATATGGGGGCTTCGAGATGTCTCACGGATGCGTATTGGGACACCAGTGATAAGATTTGGGAGGAAAAAAGATTTTTTTCACGATTTTGTATCAGAGAAACTTCTCAAGTGTCGTCATTTTATTGAACTCTAGATAAAATCCAGTTAGGAATTCTGAACTCGGGCTTACTTAGTGCATTAATAAGCATGTGTCATTGAAAGATATTTAATCAGCTGCTGGGTTCATGTACGTGATTTGTATTATTTAAAAAGCTTTTTTTTCTCTTTGATAAACTCAGGTAACGTGTAAAGGAAGTTTTTATCCATGAAAATATTAAGCAAATTATGGACAAATGATATACAAATTGAAATTTTTCTCATAAAATATTGAACAATGTAGGCAATTTATTTTTTTCGGCCAATGAGATAGTATATCAAAGATGCTGGTTTTGGGGAGGGACTCTGTAAGATTTGGAGTGCCAGTAAATTAACCATCAAAGTTCTTTAGCAGGTAATCTATTGCTATGAGTGTATTTAGAATGAAATCTCCATAACCGTCTCGTAACCTACCATGTCTGGCTCTTCCCTCCATGGTTACATTCCAAGTAGCATACCACATTGGGCCAATATAGGTCCGATGTTGAGCCAGTGATGACGTTGGCCCAATATTGGGCCCATATTGGCCCAATGTCGTATGCTACATGGAATTATAATGTTTTAACAATAAGTAGATTATTGCTACTATTTTTATATGAGCATTATTTTCTAAGATAATTGTCTGATTAGAGTGAGAGCAAGGCACTGCCAGTAGGTAACAGATGATATACGAAATGACATATAAAGTTTTGTTTAAATATAGCTGCTGCAGCATACCTACCAAGAATGGTATTTTGACTGTCAATTTTTTCCAATAGTATAATGAGAAATTTGGTGGAAATTTTTCTCTTATTCCCATAAGTCCATGATGATCTTACTCACACTGTATATTGTGCAAGCATTTCCATTTTGAACTCCGACATCGTCATCGAGCTTAAGGAAGACTTTTAACTCGTGGAATCGTGTAGGGAATTGGCCGCACTTTGACGATGCGAGTACTCAATGGAAAGAGACATCAACAGCGTTTACGGCTGGGGACTCTGCGGCAGGGCTGTGGAACGCAATGGGGTGCCGGGTGGGGGATCTGAGGAGGTGTCCGAAGGAACGAGGGTGGAGGGTAATAGGCTATCTCGCAACACCGCGATAAAAATCGCATTTAAAACGACACGGAGAGGGATGCTCAGCCAGGATGCAAATTCGCGACTCTCCGAAAGAGAGAGAGGGAGAGATAAAGAGAGAGACCTAACATTCCTCCGGGGTGGGGGGGTTGATAAACCAGTTCCGCGGCAGGTAACCGCGGGTCTCGCCTCGTGACTCTAATGCGCCCCCCGGCGGCGTTCCTCTAAACATCTCGGCGGATTATCTGATGCCAGAGGGAAGGAGGGTGGATCTTAGACTCCTCCTCGCCCGCTGTCAAAGTCCCATCGCCCGTATTTGCTCTCACCTCCGATTTACGAGTGAGTTTCCCCGTGTGCTCCTCGCGATGAGTGGGCATCTGTCCTTCCCTCCACCCTATCTTGCCTCCTCCGCACGCGAGCGAAATCGGCGAGCCGCACGCGAAGCGGCCGGGTGTCAACAAGGGTCCGGGGCGGGGCCGGACGCCGCCCTCAACGAGTCGCGGCGTGGGAGACGCACCTCGCCGCGGAAAAACTCGAACTCGGACGAGCCGAAGGATGATTACGTGCGCCTGCGCTCACGCACGTATTGTATGCCTCGCTGTCCCCTCGGAGATATTTTTCTCTGCGCCGGAGATCGGAGAGGTGATAACGGCGGTCAATTTCCCCTAAACATCTCGCAGCCGATCTGACGCATATAAGACTCCTTATTACCGCAGTAAAGAGGTGGAAAAGAGCGTTTCTTTTCGCCCCCTCTCCTTCACCTCCATTCGTGCTCCGAGGGCAATATCTCTTCGGAACGATCGGCTGAGCTCTCTCCTCTTTGCTGGGTGAGGGGCGGAGTAAATAAAACCGTTTCCTCGAGTCATTGGAGTGGGCGAGGGGGTGGGGGGAGAGGGCGAGAAGGTTAGAGGTAGAAAGATGGAGTGGAAGGAGGAGGATTGTGTTGAAAATAAAATGGAGGCAAAACCAACTCCGGCCTCCCAACCATCCCCCTGGCTTTCCGACAGGTACACACCTCCAGGCATCCCCGTGGATTGACTGCACTTCCTCTCTCCGCAAGGAGAAAGGGAGTGGAGGGAGGAAGGAGGTTCAAACGACCCATCTTCCGAAGCTTGACATAGTAATCCGCGAAGTGAGATGCATCCACCGCACGTCTTCGGAATACGTTTCGAGGAAGAGGCCTTCCGAACCCCCAGCTCTCTCTGCCTCTTTCTCTGGGTTTTACGCAGCTGGCACGGCTAAGAAGGTGATGGATGAAGGAGAAGCTGCGGTGGAGAATATATATTTCCCATCGCCGCTGATTTTTTTTATCAAGCTCTCCTCGTTGTGGCCGCAGATTGTGAAGTCACCCGCTCCCCGTCCACTTCTTCCCCTTTTAATATCGACGCTGTTCTAGTTTTCGCAGATCTGAAGCACAAGCACGCAATATTCCATATCCTCAAAGAATTCTGACCCTTGTCTCCTTATCTATTGCTAAATTTTGCCCACCAAAGTTAACAATGTGCTCCAACTTTGTTTTTATATCCCATCAAGCAATGCTCTCCTTCGGGACCTATTGAACCCATCTATTATGTCGCACTCTTGGACATTCCTTAATATCCTTACTGATAAGTACGATCAGGAAATCTGTTACAGATTAATCTGAGATTCATATCTTACCTCATACGAAATGGATAGTCAATTCTTTATAATAGTACCATTTTTACTGTGGGTTTCAAGTACCCGCACTTACAGACAACTGGAGACTCACATGGAAAGGAAAGTTACAAGGATGGGAAGGATTCAAGGGTAAAGAGGGAAGATAAGTGATACATTTCCAGTTGTAAATGGTTTAAAAAATCATGCTTAATTGTTTCGCATTCAAGAAAAACTCATTCAACATCTTCAGTAGTACAGTACATTGAAAGGTTTAACCTCGAGATGTCATTCGATGTTTTCCCTCCGTTTGTAAAAGCTACTTACTTCTAAAAAATACTTTGCTTGCATGGACCAGGGAATGGAAACTAACAAAATTGGAACATAATTTTCATAAGTGTTTCAAGTCTGGTGAAGTCTTCACGGGTTCTCCACTGGGTCAGGGAAACGGCTAATACCGACGTTTCGATGGCTAACTCTGTCATCGTCCTCAGGCGTTGGGTGTCGGGTCGGAGAAAAGTGTCGGGTATATATACCCTCTGGTCTTGGTTCAGGTCTCTCCTGATTGTCTGTACTCAGGTCACTCCTGATTGGCTGTTTCCAATATTTTCTCTTTCTTATCGTATTTTCCGGAGCACCGGCTTTCACACGTTGCTAAGGGAGTACCTATCCTGTGACGCGGTTAAAATTCTTCGCCTGTAATCTGATTTTAATCGCCTCCTTGGTTAATCGGTCCCAATACCATAGGATCTGCTAAGTAATTTAGTGTCGTTGAAGGCACTGAGGTGGTCCTTGCTGAGGCTTTGCTCGGCGGCGGCGGACTTCTCAGGATATGATGCATTTCAGGTGCTCCTTGATGCGGGTTTCAATGGTGCGGCTGGTTTCTCCAATGTACACCTCCACGCATTCGCCGGAAATGTTGTAAATTTCGGGAGTTTTGAGGCCCAATTCGTCCTTGACCCTGACGAGTTGGCTTCTGAACTTTCTCGAAGGTTTTTGGACTATCAATGTTTCTTTTATTGAGAATCCGCGATATATTCCCCGCAATGGTTGAAACATAAGGAAGGCAAGCTCTGGCTAAGGGTTTTTCTCTCTCTTCGTCGGTCTTTTCCGGGGCCAAATGTCCTTCCTCTGGGGCCTGTCTTTTGCCTGAGTGGTAGGAGCCCAAGGTCCTTTTTAGGGCCAATTCTATTCCCCTCTTCTGGTATCCATTCTGGCGGCTGAATCGTACCTACTTTTGCCGTGCCGTCCTTAAAGTTTTAAATATGTACATATATTCTTTTAAGTTATTCTAGTCAATTTACGAAACCGGGTTTTCTCCGTAAATATGCATTATGCGCCGGCAAAACACTAGATATTTCAAGTCTTTCTTATGCTCAGAAAAAGTGGAAATACAATCTCTTAATAGTTGTGCAGAGTTTTAAACTAATGACGTAAGTAGTAGTATCCTACATGCATAGACAAACGAATACAATAAGAGAATCCACTTCTTCACCTCATTGGTTGGCTTTGGTCTTTTCTTTACACTTTTGTATTTGCTTGTCACGCGACTCAGTGATCCATTCTTCTTATCGCACCCTTCCCTGTCGAGGATTTGTAATATATTGCGGTCAGTCCGTCGTGCCATTAATTTCAATCGTTTCAGCTCCGTAGCCACGGCATACTAGGATGACTTGCTTCTCTTCGGGTTACCCTTCGATATTTGCAGTATTGTCATCCATGAACTATCGTTCAGTCACATACATTCATCTCCCCCCCTAGTCACTCTGCTATTATTGACTTCGGTTTTTTTTTCTAGCTCCTGGACTATTATCACAATTCTCATAGCATTGGCCAAATTTATTCCTTACTTTCCTTTCCTTTCACCCTGCTCGAGTCATGCCTTCCTGATACTCTGGAGTGAAGAGAGAGGGAGGCCATGGGAATCGGGTGGAATGGATTAGTGAGGAAAGTATGAAATATTTCCTACTCGACCGGTTCCATTCTCGGCTTGGCCATGGCGGCGGCAGTTGAAGCACAATCCTCTCCACTTCTCGGCGGCTTCCAGGCGATCCCAGAGCGAAGCCGCACCACGCGATCCTTCCCCCTATCCACCCCCTCCCCCTTGCGTTTGACCTTCCACCCCTGCGCACCGAATCCCTCCCCAGGATTTGGTTCGTGTACGTGTTTCTATCTCCGCGATAAAAGATCTCCTCTTCCTCCATCCTGCTTCCCATCCTTGCAATCTCTGTATTTCTCTCTTTCTCCCTCCGACCTTTCGATCTATTATCCTTTCTTTCCACTTGCCAGCGATGCTGGCTGCTTCGTATTGCGATGTTCTCACGTGTTGTCCCCCCAGACTTCTCACTTTCATGAAACAGCCTCTTTCGCTCTTAAAATTACCTCGCTACGTTATATATTTATTTTTTCTTTGCCTTTTTTTACTTGAATTCCTCCCATGCAGGAGCCGTGACCATCCTCTCTCCACCGCTGGCATTCAGACATCGTTTCAATTTATTTCCGTGGTACTTCTTCGAGCGTCAAGAGTTTCTGTTCGCAATTCAGCCGCATCCACTCGTTTCAATTCATTTCCGATTGCGTTTGCCATTTGTTCTGCTTCGCATCGAATAGCAGAATCACTATCCTTATGTGTCCTCTCCATTTGTCTCTCAGGCGCAGCAAGGACGCAACTTCTCAGCGGCGCTAACAAGAACCTAGAGAAGGGTCAAGTTTAACGAACTGACCGTGATAGAAACGATAATGGCACCCATGAAAATTTTATATCTTTTTTTTTCGATCGAAAATTTATTTCATTGTCATCTTTGAATATTTTTCCCCCGTTGCGTATTTCTTTGTAGCTATTTCAATTGTTTTCCATCGACAAGCTTTCCCTAGCAATTATTAATTTCTTTAAAATATCGTTTAATACCGAATCGTCAATTCTAATTGTTCCACTGAGTAACGTATCAACGAACAACACCTTTCGTTTGGTTTAGTAGGATTTGACAGGTTTTGCGTCCAAAAGGTATTATGCTAGCAAACGATGTATTATAGCTAATTTGGGTTGCATTCTGTTATCCTTTAGATTTGCTATCCAGAACAATATTTGAATTACATTAAAATTGCATTTTAGACAATTCCTTTTACCTCTCGGCATTTTCATGTTATTATTTGTGTTCCATTCCAAGCAGGAACAAATAAATGCATGATATTCTACACAATGATAATTATATCAATGGTAAACGGCAGAAACAAGTTATGTTCAAACGTGGCCATGCAAATATCAAAATAAAGATTTATTATATGCATGTTTATTCCAACTCAAAATATTGAAGAATATTTTACGTTACTCGTGCGAAGGCTTATGATGCATACATTATGTCTGTAAAAAACACTACGAGATAATATATTTTCCCGAGAATTGTTTCATTGTTACGTATTTTTTTAGCAGTGTGCATGACCGCGAAATAAAATTTTATATTAACCCTTTCGCTAATTAAAAATGTTTAAGTCCCTTATTTAATAGACGATATTATACGAAGAAGTTGGTTTAAAGCAGCATTTGTGGTATCTGTTGAGGAGCAGTTTAAATTCAGATTTACCTGTTGATTCGGAATTCCCTCTAACTTCCAACGTAGCACACTCATAGGACACCCATATGGTTGTAAAACCATGGTGATGACGCTGATGCAAATTTTATTTTAAAAAATACATGATGCGTATTGAATTTTTGGGGAAATATTTATCGCATTTCCCCACGTGCAAAAGGGCTAAAAGCGTTGAATTCAAGACGGCCATTATGCGTTTCAATGCAAAAATGTAATCCTGTCTCTGTCACATTTATTTGAGAAAGGATTTACTTTCATGCCTCGTTGAATTTGGGAATATACGGAACTTGTTTACTAAATCACCAGGAGGTCCTCAAGCCCATTAAATCTCCAAGAGCCCAATCCAGAATGCGGAGTATGGAAGCCCACGTCTGATTTTGCCGAGATTTAATGTCCTGTCGGCCTTGGTCCTTGAGGACCAAGGATCAAGGCGCCCGCCATAAGTATACTCTCTCGTTCTCCGATGCGCGTCATATCTCATGCCCTTTGTTGGAATGAAACCCCGTGTTTTTTTTCTCCTCCTCCCTGGCCGTCCATCGCCTTTTCACCCTCAGCTCTGCAACAGCCCCACCCTGCACATTCTCCCTCCCTTTCCCCTCCCCCCAATCTGCTACTCCCCCCCTCCGGCCCTCTAAAACAACCCCTCCTCCCGCGATCCACCCCCCGGTTCCGCCCCGCCCCATCACTTCCTTTTATCTGCACCCATCTCCATCCTAACCTCATATTATCCACCCCTCCCCTTTTTCTTCCCTTTTGTTGTTCTCCCTCGTGTCCCCTTATCTTCATCTCTCACCTGCCCCCTCTTGCCACCCCTCCCACAGCCTCTCACTTGCGATCACACACACGAATCCTCTCTCTCTCTCTCTTTAAATCCTCTCTTTTCTCTCTCCCTTCCTCTTTCTCTTGCCTTTGCCTCCTGATATCATCGGTCGTTTGCATTCCTTAATCTATTGCTTTGCTCTCTAAAACATTCTCAATTGCATTTTCTCGTAAGCCATTCACAGTTATGTCTTATGCAGTTTTTCACGGTACCAATGGGTTTTCTGCCCTTTAAATCTCGTGTTTCGATATTTAATTCTTTTTAGGCATGACATCTAATTTTGATTACGTCAATGATATTAAATATTTTCTGCATTTAGGATAGTCTTCTCTTCATCATTGAATAGGAAATCGTTGAATTAGAAACAGTTTTATTTGTGAGATTTTTTCTCACACTTTTATAAATGTGACTCTGCCAATGTTTTTTTAAGCCTAAACTTTGTGAGCTGTGCATGCTGATGTCCACCCAGAAAAACAAAACTCTGAATGCGCATTAAATCATAACCTGCCCAAGCAATGGACAAATTACGATCCTCCGCTGCGGATGCCAAATGTTGAATTTCGTAAATCCACTCCAGTAGTCTGCTTTTCCACGACTTACAAACGAAAATAAGCACATTGGTTCCAACCGCTGGCACAAAACACGACGAGTAGCTTGAAAGAGACACGGACTATCGCAGCTATTTATTTATAGAAATTCCATTCCTTTTCAAGGACCTTTGGTTAGTCATTGAGCATTTATTTTGGTTCCGAGTAATGTGGATCGCTGGAAATGTCCGTTACGATTGGTGAGAAGCAGGAAGCATTTACATAAACCACATGTTCTTAGAAGGAGAGATACCTTTGAAGCGTATATTAAGCGTGAAGTGGAGGTGTTAGCTATCAATTTTCCTCCAACAATTATCCATCTGACTGATGCATGTAGCAAGAAGTACTAGTGCACGCGAAAGCGAACTTATATACCTAACATCTAGCATTTTCCGTGTTGATCCGCCCTTCATTTTTAATGTTCTGCGAAAAATATGAATTCTTTTACATTTTCCCTCGAAGATATGCCGTCCATGAATTTCGCAACATAAGTTTGCCATAAATGAGTGGGAAGTTTACCTTTCGATGACACTTAAGAATATATGTTTCTCAAAAAAACCAAAGATCATTCCTAAGAAATTTTTGGCTAATTTTAATTAATATACGTCATTATAATGTTGACTTACGTGTGCAGATCCTCAATTAGTTAATAAACTTGAAAAAAAAACTTATATTTATTGCTTTTTATCTTCATGAAAGGAAAACATTTTTTCATCAAATTGTCTACGGCCTTTAATATTTAGGTATTTATTGTGATCCTATGATTAACTCAGATTATGCACTAATCGTATGAAGTTTCCGTTGTAATTGGAGAATGATATTCGTTAGCTCGCAGCTCTTAATTTAAAATGCACACATACCTATACGTCTTTGACTGTCCAATTGTAATTGACATGAAGGGATAAGTGTTTTAAATTCAGTTCTATGTATCTGACACGATATCAGTTTCATTATACTTTTTACAGAACTGTAATACTGCATTGCAATAGATTTCATATCAACATCTCAGGATGTCGGCATATCAGCGTGAGCTCCTTTGGCCAACTCCGTCTTACGCACCCATCTCCTTACCTTTATTCCAGCGCCTCGTGCACCCTTCTGTTGCCCTTTTCGATGCTGTTCGTCCCCAGTCCTTGACCTGCCCCACCCTTGCATGCGTTCGCGACATCCCCGGCGACTCCGCCGTGACCGACCGCGCTGAAATCCTTGAGGACCGCAATAAAGCTCTTTCACATTGAGCGGAGTTATCGGATGCAACGGGTCGTGCTGAAGGAAGGTTACGCTCGGACACGAATAGTTGATCATCAGCGTCGATGTTCCCGACAAGTGCCCGCGGAGGATGGGGGTGGATGAGCGGTGGGCGGGGGATGGGCTCAGGGGTGGTGGGGGGTTGAAGCGAGGGCAACGACCATGGCGGTCATTAGTCGCCGGCATTTCCCCGCATCTCCCCTCCCCGCTCTCATACGATCCACGAAAAGATAAAAACACTGCTCTTCCAACTCTATTACGCTCTCTTTTTGTCACCCAGCAGGCAGTGCCCGTGATATGCTTCGAGGGAGTATTCAGCCCTGTTATTTATTCAACCGCCCCGTTATCACCGTCGTTTAAGGGAGGCCTCTCATTCATCTTAATACGTTCGGTTTGAATGGTGTTTTGAATCCGAGTCCGTTTTGCGGTCGGATTTACCCTCAATCGATCAACAATGCATATTAAACCTTAAAATTTTGAAGTTTTTGTCACTCCTCCAGCGCGAAGTATTCTTCAAGTAAATGTTCACCAGTAATTTCACCGATATAAAACCTTTGAAATACAACATTTATGTGATTTCACCAGTAATTTCATCGATATAAAACCTTTGAAATACAGTATTTATTGTGTCACTTTGGTGAATGATGGGACGATTACTGACTCGGAAATTGATGGCCCATGAAATCCATAGCCGGTGAAGAAATTTCGGGCATAATTTAGAATAGAAGCCAACCAGCAGGCATTCTAGTTCGGTGTTACCAAAAACGACTTAGTAACAAACATTTTGCAGTTCCTAGCGATATTTCATTCGTTTTGTCTTGCAAATTATATTGTATTACCTGGTATATAATTAGCAATAAAGCTGGTCACAGGCGAGACAAAAGTATAAAAGCACATAAAAAAAGGCACAAATATTTTCCCGATATTTCGGTGGCCACTGCCACCTTTCTCAAGAGAGAGGAGAGAACTGACAGGGGGGACGGCAGGTCGAGGAAACAAGTGAAAGGTGGAAGTAAGGGAAAGGAGGGGTATAGAAGAGGGGGAATGGAAAGGGTATGAGAAAAAGTATGAGAAGATGAAAGAAAGAAAGACAGACGGCTCCTTTAATGAGCCCTTTTAATTCCCGGTTTGCGGAATGCATGGAAGAGCCAAATTAGAGAATGCTCCAGCGTTTTAAGTTGTAGGGGAGACGCTGAAGGTGGGAGGGAGGCCAGTATGACCACCTTGAAGCAATTGTTGAAGTTGGAATCGTGGGAGGAGGCATGCATGGCTACTGGAAGAGAATAAGAGTGGGAGGAAGGATTATTGCAGGAAGAGCGGTGACCATTCATGCGGATGCATAGTGCGGTGGTGGAGAGGCCGATGTAGAAAGCGAGACAGAATTGGCAGAGTAGAAGGTAGACAGTATTTTCAGTGGCGCAGGAAAGTGAAGGCATGAAGGAAAGTGGAAAAGAGAGCAATTGTTTAGGGAGATGCTCGGTGATAAGGATAGGATAGGTTTTGCATCTAGCGCTATTGCAGGGGAAAATTATCTTGACTTGCAGAAATCTAGTTTTAATGCACTGTGAAAACTAATTCAAATTATGAGAGATTAAACCTTAAAACCACTCAGAACCAAGACCTTGTAATATGTAATCCAATAAATGTTCAATTATAATCGCACTATAATTAGTGCTCTACCAGTTAGAGTATGTCTAGGTGGACGTAAAATTCTTCCCAAGAAGGTACCAAACATATGATAACCGGTATAATTATTTTTTTTATTTTTCTATTATATCTATTTCACCGAACATTGGTCTTTGGTAATATTAACTTTTATACTTACCTATATAACTAATAAACTTCACTATTTTATAATAATGTGATTTATTGTGACCTTGTTGTATGGTAAACTACCACAAAACACATATATGCACCATTTACTCGTCACAGCATAAATAATGCACACCAAGTACCCTTCTCATTCTTTAGGCTCCTCGAGCATTTAGCAACAGTCTATTTAACACACTCACTCACCCACTAATAAATTCCCTTCATAAATTATAAAATACACACCCTATTACATGCTACATACATATGCTAAATTTACTCAAACACGGCGTCACAGGTTGGTTTTCTGGTATCGGCCCCTGGCATCTCTTCAGCTGATGAATTTCTACTTCTCGTCTTTGGTTCTGTACCGTTCACCGAGTCTGCTTGAGGAGTCCCTGGACCTAGACAGCAGCGTTCCTGGTTCTCGACAAAGGTGATCCACGCGGTTTTTCCTAACACAATCGAAAGTCGGACTGCCCCCGTGACGCATTTCTTTGCTGGGGATGAGTATCCGCTCGCCCCTCAATATATATCTACGTTAAAAATTCCTTACTATCGCATTATGTTCATACTCAACTTGCCGATTTTTTTCTGACGTTGCTGCCCTAAAAAGAGTCGTCCATTGCTCTTAATTCGTCCACCGCGACCGAGTGATCGTCGAATTACACTGTGACGTCCAATTGTTATGTTTCATCAGGTTGCGTGGAATAGTTTTTATAATCGTACTACACATGAAGACAAAATTTTGCCCAATTGCTTTCACTGACACTGATAATGTCAAAAAGTTGAATGTCTTTTCCACCTTCTCAATGCTGTAATTAATTTTCTACAGGAATCATTTACAATGTCCAATTAATTCGACTTGGGAATTTAATGAGGAAATAGCCTTTCAATCTCGTTTAACCTTATAGAATAGAGGTTCCAGGGGTGGAAGAAAAACGGCTGACAGCGTCCATATACATAAAGTGTGGGCGGGAGTCATATATCAGCTGGCTCAATCAAAGCAGAGGGGACCTTTCCTCGCCGTCGCCTTCCGTTCTCGTCTCGTTAATTTCAGCTTGATTGCTAAGCAAACACGTATATGAGGGCGTTTTGAAAAGTGACGCGGCGCTGGGAGAATTTACGGGGTTAATGAAAGCAGAGGGGATCCCGCGTGGCGGCTGAAGGTCCTGACCACCGAAGTGTGCTCTTATCTCTCCCGCACCTTCTCTCGGCCTGCGCTCCTCTCGATGACCAGGGAGGCCGCTCCGTCGCCCACGCCACCGAGCCGGCCGCAACTCGAGAACAGCGCTTTTACGATGCGGAACGAGGGCAGGCGCTTCTGTGTCCAGTTAACTCACGGAGCAGCCCACGCGCAATGGATGAGTGCCGAAGCGATATCTTTTTCTTCGCGACAATGAGCAATGAAAATGCGGCCTGCGGAAGTCTTAAATGGACGATTTTTCTCATCGATTGCCTCCTCTGTCAGTGGGAACAGCAGGAATTCTCATAAAGAGAGTAGAATGCATGCATTCTATAACGGTACTACGTATTTTACTTGAGAGAAACCTTTATATCAGTTGCTAGAATGCTAGTTATTTATGATGACCACATCTCATGAGACGGCATTCTTTCCAGAATTCGTCTAGCTTGTGATTGTTTTGCACGCTTGGAGGAAACCGCGCGTTGAAGAAAGTGAAGGGTGCATATCAGGTACCCTACGGTAATTAGCCACTTCTTTAATGCTCATAATATTAGGCTGTTTTAAGGAAAATATTTGATTGCTGCAAGAGGTCAAAATATTTCATCATTCTCCGTACAATTTATAAATATTTATTAGCTAATTTTTTTATTCCTCTTTTTTAGAAATTTTCATGATTATTATTCCTGGTATCAGATCTTCTAGCGTTTTTGGTATAATTAGGGTTATTCTATAATTTCAATTATTTTCCACAAGGCATTAATAAATAACTCTCTTCTTAGCAAGTTAATCTATTTCAACCATAGTCAATAATAATGAGGTTTTATTATTCCATGTGTATTATAACGGGAGGTCGTGGTGGCCTAGTGGTTAGAGTACTGAGCTACCGACCGGAGTGTCCCGGGTTCAAATCCCGGGCAAGAGCCTTTTAGGACACCCCCATCTAAAATCCTCGTGATTTGATTTTCTGCCCAGGGAAAGGAACTGGCCTCCCTACCCTGAATGTGTGAATTTCACACGGTATTGAGATAGTACGGGGTGAGCTCTACCCTTACCTTTCAAAACCAACCTTCGGGTTGAATCACTATATTTGTATAGTTGGGTCGGGTTGAATCAATATATATTAGTGAGTATATTATAACACTAGATAAAATGCATGCAATACGTCTCTAATTTAAAATCTTTTAATTTATTCTTCTCTAAATGTCTAAGCAATATGCAGCCAATTACTTGCGGGAGCCAAGTAAGAGTTAAAATGTGACTACCAGGGTTAACATGAGTGACTGTTTGTGTGCTTCGGTGAATATGTACTCGAATACCTGGATGAATGAACCTGACTACGGGAACTCGAATGAATACCCGAGTACATCCACATAACCTTAACCTTCTAGTAGTTCCTCCGGGATTCCAAATACTCTTGGGATATTCATTATAATTGTGTTTAGAACTTAAGTTAAAGGTACTCATGCGGTCAAATGAAAATAGTTAAATTCATCCAGACACTGCGTTATCCCTTGAGATTCTCGGCCTGAGTACCTACTACCGAATCTCCATAGGAAAAAAATAATCATTTTAAAAACCATTCTCCTTATTACCCTTGACCGGGACTTGAACCCCGGAACCTCCCTGCTTGTGAACAGGTGCTTTAACCAGATGAATTAACAAGGCATCAATCTTTCCGGTTAATTGCTTGAGGCTTTAAAGGAACAAGATTTTAGACGTTCTGCCGATCATACAAATGCCACGAAACAACCGTAATCGTGTGCTCTGCCCCACCGTTGACGAGGCTGAAAGCAGCATTAAACACTAATGTACTTGGAAAGGAAATTGGAGGGGTGGGCGGTGGCCTTCTGGAGCCTCCTCTGGCACTTAGACCTCGTTAGATCCATTGTGCCAACCCACATTCAACCTGCCCGCCACTTGCAGACAGGGGACAAGAGCACTGCGGTAGAGGCATGGAGGAGTGTCACACATCCAGCCTCCGCCAGGGCCCAGCGTTGCTTAACTTCAGTGATCTGACGGGAACCGGTGTTTTAACGTGGCTTAGCCCTTGCCCACTAACGTCCTTGCTTACAGCAAAGTCTAGGAACTTGAACTAGCCGCTAAAACTTAAATGAAGTTACCTGCTGACTGAGCGTAACTCCGTTACGGTTTCTGCATATTAAATTTACAAAACTCTTTTAAGGCATACAGCACTAATCCGTAGTGTTCTTTTTTCCCCATCGGAAAAACAATAGTTGCTCTAAGCGGATTGTCTCTTTTCCGTGACGTCGCAAGCGTCTCAAATAATGACGATACCATTCCCTGAGAAATATCTTACGTTTCTGTTTTTTTGTATTTTGTTTGGTTTATGTTTTTTTGTATGCTTGGGCGGTAAATAGTAAACTCGAGTCCAAGTTTTCCACTGGTAATTTGTTGCCAATATGGTTTATAGTTTTTGTTATTTTTACCCATGTGCATCTATATGCTTGTCCTAATACCTCAACTCCAGGAAAGCGGTCGCATTCGCTGACAAACTCAGCCTCCCGAGGCCATGTTTTAATCACTATCCCCCTTATTTCCTTCTCCTTGGCATTTTTAACGGAGTTCTCCACCCTTGGCCGACTTCCCCGACCTCCCCTCCTCACTATCGCCAATTTTTCCGACTCGCCACCGTCCGATCCCAAAATTGCCCACTCCATTCCCTTCTGCCACCACAATTCGCCGCCCCCAAAAATCTCTTAACCGCTCCATTGCCTCGTCACGAAAACCGTTTTCCTTCTCCGCCGCCACCGCCGCAGTAATCATCTTCGATGCCAACCTCCACCCTCCCTCCCCATCCCACGTCCCAACCTATCCTTCCATTCCAGCTCCCAGAGGCGTCCATTACCTCCGACAGACTTCGTGCTAATGACATCACCATGCCACCCCACCGCACCCTATCCCACGGACAAACAACCCCCTCTCCCCCCAGCCTCCCTATTCCTTACCATCTCCAAGTTGGGCTTTCAACCCTTTGCTCATCCCTCCCGGCTCATCCTTCATTACTATGCCGTGCCCATCCATATCTTACGCGCAGCACAAGGACGAAGGAAAGGGAGTCTGCTCTTACGTAGGTCACGTCCTCCTTCGGTTGCGCTCTTATGGGAAGGGAGTGGGACTTGTCGGCGGTTCCCGGGTCGCACCCCTTAACAAATGAGGGCTCAAGTGCAAAGTTGCGCGCCACCCCCGTCGCTTCGTTTAATCCCCAGGAGCAGCGGTGGGCGCTGTGAAGTGGAATTTTCATCCTCGTATTGGATGCTTCTGATTCACTTCTAAGACGGGCAAATCAATCGCTTCATCTCGCTAGGCTGATAATCGAATCAATGAACATAAGCAAGTTTTATTTAATTTGGACCATTCCTTCATTTTAGCTGGTGGATATGTACACAGTAAAACTCAGCCTAAGATTTAAAATTTTACGAAAACCACAACTTTCTACTTTGAAGCATAAATAATTCCGATTTGATGTTCGTATCACTACTTTTTAGCCAAAGAAGCATCAGTGCAATCATACTAGTGTGTCTATGAAAGGTGGTTATGTAGTAGATTTCTGAAGTCTCATTTTTAGTCCGATAGCAAGAAATGTTAACTCATTTGATGCTAAGAAAAACACAAGCTAACTACTTACCATTGTGAAAAAACTAAAAAAAGAACTTGCATATGCAACACAAACCGGTCTCTGATCTTACTACATTTCAGCGAAGCTAAATCATGTTAATAGTTGTTATCTTAATTCTTTTGACAGTGTCATACTCCATAATTCGGTAAAAATGGCATTTCTTGGCAAAACTTGGCTGCGGGTAAGTTTTATAATTCATTTTAAGAATTTCTACGTACCAGATATCATCTGAAGATCAGTAAAAAGAAAACTAAGGTATTGGTATGCAGTAGGAGAAATGAAGCCAGGACCAATGTTAAACTAGGAAAACAAAAAATCGAGGAGGTGGAAGAGTTCTGCTATCTGGGAAGCCGAGTAACCAGTGATGGACAAAGTAAAAGAGAAATTGCCAGTAGAATTTCCCAAGCAAAAAGGGCATTTTACCAGAAGAAGATTCTGCTTACAGCTGTTAATACAAGCTTTGAAGTGAGGAAACATTTCATTAGAACATACATCTGGAGCATTCTACTATATGGCAGCGAAGCATGGACAATAACAGCAGCAGAGAAGTCCAGGTTGGAAGCATTTGAAATGTCGTGCTACCGAAGAATGATGAAGATAGCATGGATCGATCGACTGGCAAACGAAGAAGTGTTAAGAAGAGTGGGAGAGAAGAGATGTCTACTGAAGACATTAAAAAGAAGACGGCACAACTTAATGGGCCACATCTTGAGACACGATGGCCTGATGAAGACAATCGTCGAGGGAAAATTGAACGGGAATAATGGAAAAGGCAGGCCTCGTATGAGGTACCTATATGGAGCAAGTTGTGAAGGATATAAAAGAGAGTAGCTACGTCAATATGAAGAGGTTGGCCGATAGAAGAATCGAGTGGAGGGCTGCGTCAAACCAATCCTAGGATTGTTGACTGATGATGGTGAAGAAGGATGTTACGTGAATTAATAGGCCAGAAACACCTTCTGTTCATAAGAATCGATTATCGTGGAATATTGGAGACTAACTGCGCATAAATAGTCGCATGACGTGCCTGAATCAATTTGCATAAATTGAGCACAGCGTTGGCCATCCCTTTTTCTTCTTTTCTGCCCGGTCTTCCTCCTATTCCAAGGATATTTCTCATTCTAACTCAATTCTCAATCTCGTCATAGCCATGGAAGCTCGTGGCATTGCGTACTTCTTCGTATAAATTGAACATTCGAGGATTCCATCGGACGCTATTCCTTTCCTAATCCTTCTCTTGCCTCAATACGGCTTCTTCGTCTCCTCAGAGAGTTGCCATGCCCTCTCCCAGATTCCGCTAATAACTCTGATGCGCAATTATACGTCCGCAAAACGCTGACACAACTTAAAGGACGGCTCTTGAAATTCACGCGGAGGAGTTGTGTCGTGAGTTATTTGTAGGGAAGCTCCTCCGCATTGGAATGCCACGGGATGTTGCCAACGATTGTGCGAGCAATGAAGTTTCGAAATCTGTGTTTACCTCCGGAAACTCTTTGACACTAATGATATCCAATAGTCTGCAACTTTGGTTGCAGCCGCATAACTTATGGAAATAGGTTCCTATATAAATGAATGAAATTTGAAATTCATGATGAAATGCTGATTCCCTTGACTAATACTTCCTTTTTTTCCCTAAATTCTAAATCTCCTCTGGGATCTTTTTAGTTTTGATGACTTCCATTTAGCATAAAACATCTGTAAAAGGGACGCATTTTCTTGGAAGCAAATATTTAGAATATTAACTTCATCGTCTTTGCTTCAAGATTTAAAGAATCCTAAGGCTCTGTTATACTTATCTTCATTCTATATTTCTTATTCTGGAAACTATAAGCTGTGAATAATGGATTTCGTCATGTCATCACATACTGTAGATGTTTTCTCATTGAAAGTATTAATTCCTAAATTTTTCTCATTCATGTCGCTGATGTGAGAACTTCTTACTGGTTATTTTAGCTGACAGCTACTCCACAGGCAAATACGACAATAGGTTTAGCTATTTTAGGTTGGAAACAAATAAACTGGCTCAATGGATTTCAGCGTAATATCTGTGAATAAAGGAGCGATTCTTTTCCTTCAATTTCACATATGGCTCAGGAATTGTACCAGGGCCTTAGACCTTTGGCTTCTTTTGTCTTTTTGCAAAACAATATGCTACAAAGCATTTCAGATATCAAACGTAATTTTTCGGAGGATCTACGGGAGCTAAATCCCATTCGCCATTACAGTTAATCAGGAATGGTACTCATAAGGCAGGATTGGTCTTCAAGGATTCCAGATGCAACCTTGTGTGATTTCTTTCGGCATTTTTATAACTACTTGTCGAGCGTAGCAACAAAGACAGCCATATTGCATTGAATACCTGATAACTGTATTTGAATGGATTATTTACGAATTCTGAAGGCCTTGATTCTATTATATTTTGAGTTAATTCTAAACCAGTAGATATTTTTACGTAGTTTGATAAGGTGAATGAATAAGACTGGATCATTGGTGATGAGATCTCTTTTGTAAACATTAGGATTTGAACCCGGACTCTCGTAACTGGTCGTAAGGAAATCTGATTTATTCCTCGGCCCTTAATGGTAGCAGTTGCTGACTTTATGAAGAATGAAAGAATGAAATTTTATGAAGAATGAAAGAATGAAATTTTATGAAGAATGAGAGGTAACCATAATTGAGGAATACAAATGCAATAATAAAAATTCATATACTTTTATCAGCGCAAATCTAGAGAAAGCATTAATCCAAATGAAAAGTAAGATGTACGTCTTAAAGTAAGACCCTACATGAATATTGAACCTAATAAGGATGAATCTTGAACGGTATAGACTACGGAATCAGGATTGGAAGATCTAATGAATTAACTTACGTATTTAGCCATTATGACCTTGAACCTTTTTTGTAATTGAATGACTTGTGGCATAAAAATGGATTATTATTCATGAGAATACTTCAAAGTATGATGGTCAGAAAATTCCATGCATCTCTTGAGCTAATTTTTTTTTTTTTTTAATTTCGATTCGGCTTAAGAAGCAATGGCAATTAACATAGTCAGGTGTTCGAATCTAATCCTAAGTTCATATTGTTTCACATTCAGGCAAGGAAGTCTTAGGTTGTCACTACCGTCGTAGAATAAAATTCATTAATGGACACATTATTAAGCAGGTCTGTTATCAGAATAATACAGCCTCAGCTTTGTGTCGAATCTAGAGAAGAAAAGATTTTTTTCATGCACAATACAGGAAAAAGTTCAGGAAATTCAAAATAAAAAAGAAACTTATTCCAAAAATAATGCGTATCACACAATAATCAATCCCCAAAGTTTTTCATACTTTATTTTCAGAAATGAAATTTACATAGCTTTTGATCTACCAGTCTCTAGCAATCACTATTGCGGCGGCTCGGAGGCTAGTAGAGAGATGTATATATAAACGTATCTTGCTAGTTGTGTGTTATGCCAAAGCGGGTGCAGTTAATAGACATGATGTGCAATGATGAGGTGTGGTATTGACGGAATAACTTGATGGAATTTTATGAACTATTGCTGATAAGAATATAACAGTCCACATTACACATTGAGAGTTGTTCACGAGAGAGAATGATAGCACCTTAATTTTTTTCAGTCATATGAAACTGGAGGAAAACAGGAAGCATCGGAAAGAAAAAAGGAAATAATCTTTAAAAAAAAGCCCAAAAATGTAAACAATCTCGAAATTTCTCTCCCGGAAAGTTTCGCAACCCAAGAATTGGGAAACACGAAAGAGGAAGGAGATACATTTCTTTTAAGAAGTTGAGGCCTGGACTCGGCTTAAAGAGCTGTTTCTTTATCTTTTGCCACTCACCCCAAGAAAATAACAATCATTTGAATATCTCATTACAAGAGATACAACGCAAATTTCCATTTGGCTTCTCCAATTCTGGGGTGAGCTTTAGGAATCTTTTTTAGGATATTATTTTTTGGATATTTACTCTTGGCGTCGAATGACTACTATTGAATTACACCGCCCTATCCCTATAACTCATACCACATTAGTTCACGCCGCCGGGGGAAAAAAAGTGTGGCATTCCTTCATTTCTGTTTATATAATCAAGCTCGTGTAACGAAAAAGTGTTGTTTTGACTGAATAAACACAACATTAACCTGCAGTTGTCTTATAATTGTGAATCAGTCATAATTTTTACTTTATGGCTCGAATTCAGGTTGTAAAATTATTATTTTTAGTGCTGTTTATATTTCCATTAATGTTTAAAGTTTCCTTTGGACGTACATTTCTTAATCTACCTAGCATGAAGAAACTCTTCAGTAATTATTGTTAGCCCAGTGGAGACATTTATTAGGCATCATTTTTCGAGAACGTTAAGTCAAGAACTTGGCAGAAAATATATCCATCCATATTAATTTTATGTTATTATTATACCATTATTTGTTTTTGGTGATAATTAACTTCTTGCCACACACATTTATGGTGGCTTGCAGGGAATTATGTAGATGTAGATGTATGCCTATCCGATTTTTCATTATACCATCCAAAATTTTAGTGACTCAACTTCTAAAAAGGTACCGCTTTAAATGTTTGATAAACTAATTGAATTCTCCGTCTTAATAGGTGAGTTTAGTAATATTCACATCAACAAAAACTCGTCCTATATTTTGTTTATATGTGGAGGTATTCGTCAGAAGGAGCTGGAACCCAACCAATGGAATCTAAGAGCGACTCAAATCGAAATTTTCCACTGGAGATAAATATGGCGTGTTGGATGCTCTGTGTATGCCTGGTTGGCTGTATTTGAGAAACTAATTCCGTTTCCATTTCGAGGTCACTGTAAATTTTCATTGATTACATCCGACATTACTTGGCAACCCTTTAGCAAATATTCAAAGCATTTCTGTTCATAAGGTACCCGAAAGTCTTTCTTGAAGCTCCAAGGTATGGAAATCGAACAGCCGCGTCCTAACGAAGCGCATCACTTGTGCGATGGGAAACTTCATTCCTCCCGATGTCGTCTCGCAGGTCACCCCTCCCACCCACCAGTTTTACCTTTAACGTGCGTCTGAGACTTCGTCTACAGGGTTCCCTCTCACTATTCCAACCAACACCTCCCAGAGATACATTTCCCGCTCCTGGTTTTATTTCCTCACACCCAGAAAAATCCCTCCCTTTCGCAATCGACGTTTCCCGTTCATCTTCTTTTACGACCCGTTGAGCCCCTCCTTTTTCTTATAAACTGTTAAAGCATCTCCCTCCTCCGGTTTCCATCTCCGCTCTCTGCCTCACCGTTTCTTTTCTCTGCCTCTCGGTACCTGACTCTTTCCAGGCTGTCTGTCCAGGCGCGGCTCCACGCCTCTCCTGAGCCACCCCAAAATTTCCCGTCTTTCCGAAAGCTTTAATGGCCCCACAAGGCGTTTCACCTTTCCCGTCTCTCGTCTTTGGCACGCCGTTTCTTGATCCCGGTTTTACAAAGGGCGGAGTCAAACACTTTGGGTCTTCGCCAAAATTATAAACTACTTCTCGTCAAGATTTATGTACCTACATAACTGTAAGCATGAAGGATAAATGAAAGAAGGGGAAGAAGTTAAGGAGCAAGGTGTCACCACAGTCTTACTTTGGAGTCCACTAATTTCTTTCGTTTATCCATAATGGAAAACTTCCACCATACATCGCCGGAATTTGTTTTCTTCTATTTTAGCATGAATATGTGTGTGGCATGCAAAATGATATAATACGACTCTCTTCTAAATTCCTGTATAGATGCGACCTTTTCCTTTTTATTTTGGCGTGGTAACTCATTTTGCGGGTTCGAATCAAATATATGTCGGGCCTAAAACTTGTTAAGTTAAACAGGAGCTGAGTAGTTTTCGAGGAACCGAATCTTTCAGGGAAACCACAAACAGCACAGGGAAAAGAACTGTACCTCATTCAACTATGATTTATTTCACTTTCCATTGGGATTAATAATTAGTGATCACTGATTTCACCACCCAGACCACCAGGGTTGATCACTGTGATTTTAATATATTTATTTCCGTTTTTCCTCCCACAGAAGACAGTACCTATGAATGGCGTTTTACTACGATTCAATTAAAATGGAATAACAAGAAAAATATAACCAGGGGTAATAAAAAATTTTTGTCTCCCTTAATAAGATTTTCCCGTGTAGTATATAGATGCAATTTATTATGACTCGCGGCCGTATGCAGACATTTTACGCATCCACACGTGGAGCACATTGAAATTAAAAGTGTAAAATAACCGATTTCACATGATATTGCCTTTATAAATGAAAAGAAGAAAAAAAAATAAAGAAATGAGGCTTCGATGATGAAAGCTGCTCGTGTTTCAAGTACAATGATTGCACTCCAGTCGCAGTATAAAAAATATAACCGCCTTTATAATTGTTTGGAATTGTTTTCGCTAGTTAAGCACCGTGGTCACTTTGAGCATTGCTCACTCCACGTTCCCTATCCACCTCGCCTTTCGGCGTTTCCCTCCCACGTTCCTTCCAAGTCCCCCTTGCCTCCTTGTTCTCGAACACCAACGCATGTCCTCTCGTTTTGTGCCAGCTTGTATGTCCCACCTCACTCCTCTTCGCAGTCGGCCCATCTGTCTCAGCTGTCGTTCATAACTCCCCTTATCTCCCGATCTCTCGTATTGTGGAGATTAATCTTGATGCCGTGCCCTCACCTCCTCATTAGTTTCGAACCTTTCCTCTTCCCTTCATTGCCCTCCCCCATCCAATCCACCGTTTAACCTTTTGTACAACCATCCCGCTTACAATCCCCCTTGTCTGTTTCCTCGTCCAATAGTACCAACCTATCCTGTCCATCCACTCCTCTATCTCCCCTCCTGTTCCTCCTTTTACCTTTTCAGCTTCATCCACTCCCTTTCTGCTTAACCCTCATTATAATTCTTGTTCGCAGTCAGAACATTTTTTTTTGTTTCGCCCGCTCCCTATTGTGAATCAACCGCCACAGGCTTCATTCTTTTTTTTAATAATATTCTCATTTGACGTAAAATCTCTGGTATGCGTAGGGAGTGGAGGGGGAAATGGGATTCTCATTGAGCACTCGCGAATCGGTGAAAGGTGAGGTGTGATGGCGGCCGACTCTTTTAAGAGAGGTCCATTGTTCTCAGAAATTCAGCTTCGCGAGAAGAGGTGGTGCGGTTGGTTCTCTCGGGAACGAAAATTCGAATATTATCTGATTTCAATGTGGGTGGAAGGCTCACGATTCGTGGCTGCAAGGGAAACGTATTCGTGGGAAAATTCAGCCATGAATGTTTAGAGAATGAGTGCAGCTGCAGTTCTAAATAGGGTCTAGTAATACCCTATTTAGAATAGGGAGCGACCACTATCTCTCTCTTTCTCTTTCTAGAACTATGAATATGAGCTCTGAGTGAAATTAATAAAATATTGCTTCATTGCGTGGTAAATGGGGTAAAAATTGGAACGTGTTTGATTCCTCAACTTATTTTCACCCTACCGGTTTCAACCTGTACAGTTCATCCTCAGGATGACTCTTTACTATCTCTACTACGTCAAAATTAAACGAAGTAAACTCGCCGACCGTCGATTTTATGAGAAATGGGGTACTTTGTCGCTCTACTTGGTTGCATTAAAAATTTAAATTAAATGGGAACCCCTGGAAACGCGGATTTAAGCACTTGACTGGAATACTTTTTCTCGGGTTAAGGAAAAATTTAGGTGATTAATTGCCTTGCTATGCCACCAGCATCAGGGACATAAATCTAGACTCACCCAGCATTGATAGAAACATAGTTCTAGAGTAAGGGCCCTTAAGTACATATAGTCAACGATGTGAATTCGTACTTTACATGGCCAATTACAAAGAAATAGAATGAAATGTATGAACTCTCCTCTTAATTAATCTAGTTTTCTCCTTTCCTGAGAGGTCACCTAACACTCCACACCTGGCTCTATTTCTGCGATGTGCTAGCTATTACGTTTGCATGGACGTTCAGTATATTATCCGTAAAGAAAAACGTGTCACTAATATTAGAGAGATAAAAGCATTAAGCATGCAAAGTGAAGGTTCGGGAAAGAACTGCCCATGAGAAAGAGCAAAACGAAGTTAAAAAACGAACGAAAACATAGCAATTAAATTTAAATTTTGATATCCGGTGCATTATTACGAGGAACTAATTTACGAGGCGTCCATCAAGCCGTATTTTATTAGTGTCAGTAATCAGCTTACTAGTACTCAGTCATCATCATATTAACTCTCTACAATAAGCTTTAACTCTCCATTGAATTGATCGAAATTGAATTCAAGAATTTAAATGTCAGAATTGCTGCGAGTTAAGCGAGATCCCTGTTGACGTGGTCCCTGGTGCGTTGACATTCCCGGTGAACCACTTCGTTAGATTGGGACCTGACGATTTTTTTCCAAAACAAAATCCAATAGTCTCCATAGAGACGCCATGACTGGCGGAGTCATTGAAGCCACCTGGTTTGAATGCCAATGATTTTTTTCCCCTGCAAGCGATTGCAAAACACTCTCTATTGGCGAGTAACGGCTTATCACCTCCATGTCCCTCAGATTTGGCTTTAGTTGCCCAATGATCTACACTTTGAGTTGCAACCAGATATCCAGCTAATTAAATCACATTTTGTCTTAGTTTCAGACTTTCAGCCTTTATTTGTCGATCTGAACATAATTTCTTGCGATGGAAGTGCTTCACAAATACGGCGATTAATGCAAAAACTGAATTTTCAATTTGGTAAGAGAACAGTTTTCCTGTAGTCGTACTTCTGCCCCGGGCATAGTTGGGATTCATTTGTCTTATTTGACTGATAAAACGGAGCTGAATGGCCTCGGAAATAGAACCAGTTTAAAAAAAATGTCTATTACAGCCTCACTCTTTGCTGAGCACTCCTAGCCACTCACAGGAGGCTATTTTTATCATATTTATTTTTACCTTTATCGAGTGTTTTAAATCAACCCAACTCGCTTCAACCATGCGAATTTTGGAAGAAAATTAAAGTCCGGGTGAAGTAGCTGTGCAATGCAATTCTGACGTTTAAACTTCAGTAACATCTGTCAGCAACCTTCTATTGTCACGCATAACGTACCACGTACGTTCATGTATCCATTACGTTTATATATGTTATCAAAATATCAGTTTATCATAATCATTTTTGCACCTGTTTTTTCTAATTCGATCATCTCATCGAAAGGTGGAATAAATTGTCAAAGATTTTACCTTTCTCACTATCGTAAATTCATGCAATGTAGGCGGTCTCTTAACCAGTTATTTTTGCCAGGCATGGATAATATTAAATTATCATTTCCATTGAACTTAGTCTTAATTTTCTTTATTCAAATTGCTTATCTGTCAATATCATTGCTTCTGCGAACGGGTAGCTGGTCAGAAATTCGGAAGGTTGCCGGTTCTAATCCTGTCTCGTGCTTGGGTTCTGTTTGCCCTAAGATTAAGCTCAGAATTAGGTTAGACAGCAAGAGTTAAGTATAAAGCTTTGAGAAAGTAAAAGCCTAATTCTTCATATATTACTACTATGAATGGCAGGTCCCTCCAGGAGAGCTTTCTTGTCCGTTAAGATACACTCTCAGCCTTGAAAAAGCATTCCTCTTGAATTCAGTTTAATTTTTCAAAGTTTATGAAAGTGCATTGCTACTGCGTGGCAAGGGCTTTATGCCATAAAATGCTCCTGGATATAATGAGATAACTACGCTTGAATTTGAATTCGATTAATATTCTTTGAAAAAGATATGACTCAATTATAGGCATAACATTTCCAGTGGCTTTTTTGGAGCACCTCGGCAAAAACTACATTATTTTTTTCAGTGAATGAATCTTTATGCTCTACTGCTCATTCCAGACTGAAAATTCAAAAATAACTTTAGAGAAAGTTGAAAACTCTGTTCCGATTTTATTTTATTTTTTTCTTCCCCGATGGTAGGTATTTTACTGAAAGTTGTTTCTCATGCATAATTCATATTACGCTCCTCCAAGAAAGTTGCCTAATCTCCATTTTATATGGAGAAACAATTAAGATTACATTTTTTGTACTCATCACAACTAGCCTATAAGTGTTGCCACTCTAAGTGGAAACCCCATTATTCCACATTTGTACAAGTTCAAAGTTTGGAAGTACAAATATTCAATCAAAACTTTTAATTTGAAGTCCCTCGCTTCTGAATAGAAGAAGAAGTTTTAAAGTTATATTACCGCAGCATTATTTTTTTTATAAATACTCTAATTTGTTTCCTGTCACTTTTTGTATTAAAAATCTTCATTAATTTTAAATTTAGGAACAATAATTAGTTTCCATGGCACAATTTACCAGCAAATGATAATTTATGCAGCGAAATATACAAGAACTATTATTTTCAACCTCTTGCATATTTTATACACACAAATAATAGGCATTTATTAACATATAGAAGCTCTTCAAAGGCTTATAGTAGTATGTAATAATTTAGACCGGTAACTATCATAAGAGACCTTCTTCTTTACGACGAGGTAGTTGTAGACACTGCCCATAAAAATGCTTTGTGGGATTTCGCATTTAGTTACGGATGGGAAAGGTATTTCATATATGGTTTTAGAACCCAGAATTTTAGATACCAAAACTAATAAAAACTTCAAATATTGCATTCATTGTATTTCTACAGATATTGTTATGAAAATTTCATGATGCGTAATTAATATCCCTCATTAGTTACTCAAATACTCCATCTCCCAGTTGCCAGGCACTGGTATGAGTTGAGTCCGACATTGACCTTATTGTGAGCACATGTTGGCAATTGAAGGTTCCTGAATAGATGTAACGTTTTCTTCGCCCTCCGCAGATTGCTTTTATGAATCAAGATTGAGCTTCCGTGATGCAAACGTGAGTTTCATAGACCCATGTAAATTCTCCCATCTGTTTTTAGTCCTTCTCCGCGCAATTTCCCGGCCTGTACCTCCCATTTAGAATGCATCAAAAATAATATTCAGGAGGCATTTCCATTTTGTAACTATCTCTCGACCTGAATACGGAATTCGCCAAGTCTCATAATAAGAGTCGCGTTTTAAAGAGTTCTAAGGCCTATTAGCATTGCGGATAGAGGAAGTATTTGCTATGCATTGAAATTGCGACATCCTTGGAAAATACGGCCCGAGTTCTCTCCTCTTTACTCCATCTAAAGCCTTCCGCAAACAGCCCCTTCCTCTCTTGAAGGTCTCCATTTTCACCACAACTTCTGTTCCTTTCCTAACGCGAAATCTTACTTTAATCATGCTCCCTGCATTTAAATCTCTATATTCGTATTTTCCTTAACAGTTTCGGTAAACACAGAGAGGCTAATATGCAGCTAACCATAAGGCAAGCAAGTCAAGCTTGCCTTGCGCCTACATTTTCAGTAAACTCCGGAAAATATAATCACCGTTCATTGACGTTTAATTTTAAATGGCTTCGAGGAAACCTCCGGGTAGGATTTTCTCAAGAGTTGCAATTATGTGCAATGGTCTCGCTACTCCCTGCATTGGACAAATAAAATGGCAATTATATATTTCATAACTTTCTTGTTAAATACAATTTTTCATTTGTTAGGACTCGCCTTTATTATACACTGAGTATTTTGGATCTTAATAAATTATGTTTGAATAAATAGCTTGACTATTAAGGATATATTTTTCTTCGAGCAAGATGTTGAGCAGCAATAGATAACAGCGTAGATATTTGCATACGAAAATCGTACATCAGAAACATAGTGCACCGCGAAACATCAGAAAAGATGCAGATAGCAATTTGATATAGGTATGTAAGTAGCCTGCTGCCTTTTTTTTAACATATTCATGTTTTTACATTGTTACCTTCGGGCATGTTTTGGGAGATCTAAATTAAATAGTGAATGCACCTGCAGAGCCCTGACTAATCATTAATTATCAAGTTACTTTTTATTAATTATTTTAGGTTTTCCCAGAAAATAGTTACAATAAATTTTTCTCTGCTTTCACACCGGGTGTTAACGCTAACGGTAATTGACTCTCCGATATCATACGGTGTGAAGCTTGGGAAAATTTATTATTGTTTTGTATATGCAAACAGTTTAGTTTTTCGTGTTCCTTGAATACAAATCTAACATTTTCTACAGAGGCGTTGAACATCTCAGTTGCCTGTCTGTAGGGCATGAGCAGTCCAGTGTTTTTGCATGCTTGCATGATAGCAAGCGTAAATTTAATTCTGTTTGATTTAGATTGCATTCCTGGAGATTTTTCACCCCCTGCCACACATCCTTACAGTGGAATTCAGGGCATACATCTACATAATGTAGATGTGCATCCATTGGAGACCGTGCGTTTGAACGCAACGGTCTAGTAGGTATTCCTCAAAACGATTTTTCGATCCATGCACCATGCATAGGAATTCTAATTATTTTTAATTTTTTCTTGAACTATAGTTTGATAAAACTCCGGACGCAGCCTTTATGCTCTTTGAGGATCAAGATAGTTTGAATACTGCGAACTCCCGCGCTTTGAATCCAATTCCATGTTAAATTATGATGCTTTATAGTTATATGGCAATTAGATTCACGAGAATTGCAGGACTTGTGCATATTGAGTTCGGGGAGTATAAATTAGTGTCATATGAATGCTTCCTTTACGCGAACAGTGCTTTGGAAGTGAACCGCTCTTGCCTTGAAGAAATGAGGAAATTCTTTTGAAGGGCGACGAGAATATTAAGAAAAAGAAATAAATTAATTTCGGGGAATCCGAGGAGAGACTCAAATGGCAGTGACTGCTTAAAACTGGAGTCTGGCGGTGTATGATTAGGTAGTCTTTGATAAAATGAAATGAAAGTTAAATGAAGATAAGGAAATTTAATGGAGTACATAGATGGAAAAGGGTGTGGAGAATAAACTAGATGGAAGAGATCTCAAACAAATTATTAGGTGATGTGGCTTTGGAAACTCATGTTTCGACTAGGTAGATGTTAATGCTGCATGTAATACAAATGGGCATTAAAATGGAGAAATCTGAAACTACAATAACACAGAGAATGATCAAATGGATGTAGAAGAAATTGCTGAGAGCACTGAGGGAGATAGAAGATTATCAGTACTTTGTAAGGCAATAGAACAACGCAACCAGAGCTGTAGTGGGAAATTTTTGAATTTGATAAATATGTGCGATTATTGAAAGAATACCTAATTTTATGAGTCATTTAGTTTTGAATGTAAATGTAGATTTCATTTGGTTTCAAAAGTGGCTGGAAGAGGAGGAATAGAGTTTTGCTCGCTTTCATTTAAATTGTTGTTTATTTCTCCTAGGTATATTAATGCCCGTACGCTGTCCGCAATAAGAAGTTGGTCACTCCCACAGATGGTGACCCCTCATTTTTTGATAAATGGAACTCGTTACGGGCCATATTCCTCGTCTACCTCGAGAGCTTTATCACGATCTTCTTCCACTGTACAAATCAGGGCGGAACCATATGAACAGGCGCTAATGACCTTGGCCGTCGTAGCACCTTTTTCGCGAAGGGCTACTACCATGCATACAACCGCTGCCACACGTTCTGGCCACGTCTGTTAGGCTGTAACGTCACTGTGAATGTACCATCGTCATACGCTCATCTCGCAAAATCTACGTCACCCGTGGCTCCTTTAACTCGCTTGTCCGGCAAAACCCTTGCGCAACTCCGTTGACGTAAAAGTCGCTGCTTAAACGCACGTAGTCCGTCGTCTGTCCAAATCTTCGCGGCCCGCGCGAGTCATTTGCTCCCTGTCGGTCTCCTATGCCCATTGTCCGCGGAGTCACGCACGTAACAATGCCTCAGCTTGCGCATGAAGCCAGCGGGCATGCCTCAGCACTTGCCTGAGTTTACCGGAGTGAATTCACGTCCTACCGTGTTTTTTTCAACGATTTTGTTCCTACAGACCATTCCATCCAAGACTCAATATTCACCTAGGCTTGTAAGCAATATATTTTTGCAGTGGAATAGCATAAGCTTCTTTTGTATCCCCTTTATTCCTTATACTACGCACATTAATAACAGCCATGATATTTTCTTTTTGTGGTCGTTGTGTGCTTTTCCTGTCACGCTCTTAGGATTAAATAGTTTGCGAATGACCGCTCCGCTTCTCTATTGTCCGCGAGTAAATGAGGACATTTCTATGACGTAGATATTATGAAGGATATGAGAGATGACGCAGGGACTGTAAAAATCTCCTGAGAGGTTTTTCAAATCCTACTTCTATTTTTACAGCTTCATATTAATACTCCTTGAAATCCATCTTGGTGATAAAATCCAGCATGAATACGTCTTTTTAGCGAATACGTCATTTTTTATGCCTTCCTCGTGAGTTATCATATCTTTGATGTTCACATGTGACCATCATCGTTATGATTTACCGATGTTGATCGTTTATCTTAATGAAATTAATTGACCTTTACGTAGAAGCATTGTAGAGTGTGACTGTTTATCTAGATAACTGTCCAGTAATTACCTACTACGTAAAGATGAATTTGAGGAGGCTATCTGGGTGATAGGTAATTTCCCCGTTCACAACTCATAAAAACGTCTCTCGTTTTCTCCTAAGAGCATATTTTGATGAGGGATTTTAGGAGTTCTTTCGCATGAATACGATGCAGGCAAACATAAAATTGCGTGTATGGGATAGCTTCCCTTCCGGAGACTGACTGCGGTGGGTCCTTGCCTCAGAGATGGATTGCTGCTTTGACAGGCAATAAAACGAATCACACCTTTCTTCTGTTACGCCTTTTTCCCTTCATATGACGTTCAAGCAGCAATTGCTAATTTTGGCGTCATAAATTCAATTAACCACCTTCCAATCTGTCCAGTCTTGCAGCTCACGTTCGAAGTCATACGGCGTCCTTAACCCCTATCAAGGTGAAACTGTTTTCTTAGTTTCTTTGTTAAATTAAATGTGAAGCATTATTCTTTCGCATAATTCCTTTTCACTGCTTGAAAATTATTACCTTTGACCTTTTATTTTGCAGGCCACCAACTAGCAGTTGGCTTTTTCATTTTTCTCCTGGCTAAATTCTGGAATGTCGCTACTTAAGATTGCCATGCTATTTATGTTAGCCAATTTCTTTTCTTTTCAGTATTTCCACTGCTGTAGCCAGCAGACTACATAATTATTAGCATGCATATCATTAAGAATGATGAATTATGCTTCACTTACACTTTAGCAAGGTAATAGTATGATTTTCCAGTATGTAGCTACAGAATGGCATAGTTTAAAGGTTTTAACTCTATGCATTTATTAACTTGCTGGGTGCCCGTTGAGTTTGTAATTTAATCAGTTATTTTTTAAATATATTCCGAGATGTAACTGCACCATTCTCCTGAAAATGAGCGATTAGACAAAAAGATCATTCTTCCACGAGGTGGAATTTGATCCCATGGCCTTTTGATTAATAGCTCCCTGGGCCTCTCTTCTATATACGATTGTCGCCGTAGATACCTAGAAAAACAAGTAATGAACGTACGTTAATGTTTTGCCATTGAAAAGGTAGGTACTTCTTGTAGACATGATTTTATTAGTGGCGCACAAGACTCGAATGCGAATGAAATGAAGTACCCGACGAGAGTGTGATATACTTCCGTGGGAGAAAATATATTCCCAATTATGTTTCAATGAGGCACGAAGATTAGTCATAGATATTTTTCTCAAACTTAATGCAAACATGTACTCTCGGAAAACTACGCGAAGGCATTTGATGAAAGGGTGTTCTTAAACTTGATTCGGCGACATTTTAACTCCAACTTAATTTAGAGAGGATTTGTCTCACCAAATTGCCAATATAGGCGAAAACAAAGAGTAATGAGCTTTAACATCTACCCAAAGTTGGAAAACCCAATATAAGAGGAGTAAGCCACTTACTTTTCTTCGCAGGAACTTCTCCTGGATTTTGTTTTTATTCGGCTGAGGGAGGCACCATAAAGTGCCGACTTTATTGACTTAACGAAATTTCCACATTGCGTCATGCGGAACGCGAGAATGAGTCCCGGCATAAACTCTCCTCTCTCCATTGGCTCCACGGTCATGGAACGAATGGACCCTAAAGAAAGGCAGAAGACAGTGAATTGCCGGAGGGAATGGAAGGAATTGGCCCTTTGTCCGCTTCCCCGGGGGCATGCGGAATATCTTTTCAATCCCTCCCTCCCTTCCTCTCTCTCTCTCTCTCTGTTCCCATCCCACCTCACTCGAGCGAGAGGGAACCTTCCCGTTTGATTGGAGAACTGGAATGGGCGAGTGGGAGAGAGTGGGCCGAGAAAGAGCTCGGTGAGAGGAGCCGGATGAGAAGGAGAACATGGTCTGAGGAAGACTCGATTTCGTGGCCGATCTTCTTTTTCTTCGCCACACCTCTCCTCTTTTGATAGCGAAGAACGCAAGTCTAGTCTCCACCAAAGAAACTACTAAGTCTCGTTGCCCAAGAGCAAGCAAGCTATCCCGACTAACGGCCCAATAAGCCGGGATCTGTGACCCTCTGGTCTGCGTTGACGATGAAGTTACGCCTGGAAGTCCTTGAACCTTCGCACGCTAAGCGAATGGGGACCTCAGAGAAAAATCCAAAGGGGGGATGAAAAGAGCGAAGCATAAAATGGAAAATGTCTCTGGTTATGGAACGGAAATGATTGATAAAAAATACCGTACAGGAAATCCAGAATTGTAGTGTAATTATTCTTCCCACAGTTCTCATTATGCAGATTCCAATTTTCCTTCTAATGCTTAATGTCTATATTTTAAAAGATGATTGTACAGTATATATTGTCAATAGTCTGTATATTGAAGAAAATTACATTTTCTTCGCATCTTCCTCTTTGTTTTTCTCTCATCTCATTCAATAATGATCATAGGCTTAATAACAACCTTCCCCGATTACAGTTGGGCACATATCCAATTAATTGTAATGTGAGGCAAATACATACTCCATCGCATTTCGTTTCACATGGAAGCCGTTCTTGTGTCCGTTTGCATGTTTACAGTTGACGTCGAGTATATGAGTGTGTTTCCATGCATGATTTTTCATCTTTTTTCCCTTGTTCTTCGTGTCTCGGTCCGCTAAGCGATTTTCAGTCATGTGCGTGAGCTTCGGGTCTCGCGGTACAGATTACTTGAGTTGTGAGTGCTCGCGGTCCTCGGTCCGATAGGGATACCTATAGCGTGCGGAGAAAATATTACGAATGAAGCTCTGTCCTTCTCTCAGTGGTTAAATATATAGGTTTGTCAGCCCATGTTATCGCTTGCGTATGCGTGGCTGCACCGCAGAGCCCTCTCCCTGCAACACAGTCGTCCCGTCTCTTCCCGAGCGCCAACAGCCCGAAATTCCCCAGCGCTTATCGCCCCATCTCTCCGGGGTTCCTGCTTCCTGTTACGCGCTGTCCTTCGCCCCCTCCCTACCACCCCTCTCCCTAATCTCTTCCGCAGTCTCCCATTCATCATCCGACCCCCTCGCCTTTCCTCTGCTTCCCTCGTCCAGCGTCCGTCCCTCCTAACCCCCATTCTGCCCACACTCGCAGAATTTTTCGCCCTCGCTGCGTGTTTTGCCCCATCAGAGACAGGCGCGGCCGAGTATTTTCGTTTTCGCCGCAGCTCCCGTCTTTTGTCTCCCGCGCAATTTGTCCCTGCCCGGCGTAACCCTTCCCACCCGTCACCGCTTGTCATCCCCCTCCTCCGCTGCCACCCCTCATCCCCAACCCCCCGCACCCTCGTCATTTCCCATTCCATCCTCTACCCGTTTCTTTGCTTCTTTTATCTGGTTCCCCGACTTCTTTAACTTAATTATTCTCCATTAATACCTTTACTTCCTCGCTCTCCATCTCTTCCTGCGCACCACTCCTCCATTGATATGCTTAATTTATTTTTGGGAGAACATGTCTCAGCTATAGTCCCTCGATAGTCACACACTTCAGTCATCCTTGAATCCATAAGTTGTGAAAATGTTACTATTTAGGGATATGGCCAAAGCTTTAGTAGTATCCTGTAATTTGAAAAATATTGAATGATAATTATTTATGAACTTTTCGGTAAATTGTTTATAAGATCAAGATAAAGAAAATATTCCCTCATACTAGCACAAACATTAACTGAACGTTTCTAGGTAACTTCATGCACGCAACAACCAGCATCCCATTTCTTTCCACCCTCGTCCTCATTCACCCTGAGTTCAACCTTCAGCTATGGCCTCTAGAATCCCTTGAACGCAAATTACTTCTTCCATCCAGCCACTGCGCACCCTCCTAATTTTCGTCCACTACTCACTTTTTTCCACCACCATGCTCAATGCTTCGTCATTTTTCCCAATTGCAGCTCTTTGCATTTTCCTAGAATTCGATTTTTTTAAACCATCCTACCTATTCTAGTCTGACTCGTATGTATCACGAGTGAATTGCATGTCGCGTGACGATGTTTTATCCTTAACTAAAAATGTAGTATGCCGAATTCCGCGTGGTAATTCTTCACAGATCAATGAACGTGTTCCATTACCGTTTATGCAAGCATATTTTTCTCTTGATAAAATTGTGAACATTTATCCAGTTATTTGAGATTTTTGCAGCTATTCGGTAACTGCTGTCAATCTGTAGCTTGGCGTAAGATGAAAATTCTCTCGCTAAATGATTGATAGCCATCAATATGTAAAACACTTGAAAAATAATTCCTGACACGAGGTGTTTTGCATTGGTAACTTTGCTGTAGGGAGCTTCATTTCAATCCCTTGATTCCAGCGTCGCATATCCGATTTGATTCTTATTATTTAAATGACCGTTCCTCACACTTCTCTTCCCCCAGTTGCATGGGAAGCAAATTGAAATGCCATTAATGAAATAACTTCTCCAAAATCCCAGTGTAGTCATTGAGGTGCCTAGAAAAATGCTGTTATTTGCAAATAAATAAAAAATATGGGGAAGACAATATTGAATAGACATTCATAGTAGCTACGGGAAATAGAATAGATTCGTAAGGACATGTTTACATTGGATGAAGCAAATAGTTATGATATTCACACAAGAAGCTATGATAACAAGGGAATATTAAGGCTCTGATATTCCGAAGTAACATTATTAAGTAATAATACTAAGTAATATAAATAAGTACTGTCAGCTACTGAGTTACTAAGGCTGCAAGAAATCATATCCTGAACATTACAGCACTCTTATCACGTCCTTAAATAAATTAAGGAAACTTTCAATCTTACAGAATAATATTTGGCCTCAAATTTCAAGGCCCGCCATTAAATTCAACTTTCTGGCCCTTGGAATCTTTACAATAATAAAGATTATATTACGATACGTTCAGAATAGGAGTGCTCTCATCTCCTCCGCATTGAGCCTCTCGGATTCTATATATCCATCTCAAGCCGCCTGAGGCGAGGCGAACCCGATGGAGTTATGGGAGGGTAATTGCTCCAAGGGAGATCCTGCTGGGAGAAGCTCTCGAAAGGCTTGGGGGAAAAATGAGATAATATTTTTGCGTGATCGAACGAGTTTCGGCATGGGAAGGGATGATAAAAGGCGGGAGGATAAGAGCGAAATATGTTGGAATTCGGATGCCAGATCGAAACGGGACCGAATATAATTGAGAAAATCGGCAGAAGGATATCTCTTGAAACAATATGGAGGAAGATAATTTCGCGAAAGAATGAGATATATTAACGCGACTGGGGTGGAGGTGGGATGGAGGAGCGTTCGAGTGGGCTGTGACTTGATGGGGTGGGAATTTAGGAAGGGGGCGGGCGGGGAGTTTTTTGGAGCAGGGGGTGATAATAGTGGCTGGCAGATAGAGAAAGGCTGCGAGATGGTGGAGTGAGATTTTTAACCGTGCGGTCGACGAGAGAGAAAGAGGATGTCGGTTTGTTAAGGAGAGAGAGAGAGAGATGACTGTGTGCGCGTGGCTGGGGGACGAGAAAGGAAGGGGCCGCGGGGTGGACGGGCGGGTTAAACCAAGGGGAGGGGAATCGGAGGCAGAGTTCTGGAAGCTGTTGATAAGCCGGGAGGCGGAGGGTGGGATGGCAAAGTGCAGCGGGTCGGGAGGAAAGGGTTGAGGCGAGGAGGGTCCGTCCTCCCCGCCCCTCCACTCATTTCCTCCCCCTCCTCACCCCCTCACTCGCCCTCTCCTCCCCTTCCTCATCATCGCCATTTCTCCTCCTTCCTCCCGTCCTTCCCCGTCTCCTCCGCGGCCCGAATTCACAATTTTCCGGTGAGGAGCGCGGAAATTGAAACTGAGGTAATGGCCACCGAATACTTTTCCTCCTCCCTCCAACGGCCCTCGCATCCGGAGGTGAAAATGGCTCGACGAACGCTGGCACTCTTGGGAATGCACTTAAAGTTTGTTCACCGCGGATAGAATCGAGCGTTACTCTTTTAACGGTGCAGAGATTGAGGTCTACGAAGCTCGAGGCTGCTATCTACTGTCGGAATCACATTATGATTGCCCACGGCTTGTTTATGCTTGAAAAAAACTTCTAATATCCTCTAAGATCTCTGACAAAAATAGCACCGTCAAAACTGTGTATTCACATTCTTCTAAACAGTTATTCCTGAAGGTGTAGATAGTATTAGCTCGGCGTCATGCTGGTAAATCGTGGAAATAGCTGAAATCGCACTCCTCATTTCATATGGCGGTAGTTTACCATGCGGTGTGAGGCTGGCAATCAGAAACTCCGTGGAACTAGAAGGCCCGGAGCGAAGAAATCCATGCTCTCTACTCCTCCGTCTCTTCTTGTTTATCGAATTTTAAGCTGCTTTCTGATTGCCGCCACCCGCGGAGAGGAAGAAAGAGATGCCTTCTTCTCCCAAACACACCTCCCACTTATATCCCCCGCTCACTTCTCCCCATCCCCTTCCTCTTTCCGCCAACTCTGCTCAGCTCAACGAATTTCTCCTCATCCACCGCCGGTCAAACATCCAAATGGTCACCTAATTATCGGAAACAATGCACTAAAACGGAATCCCAACGGATTTCCTCGTTTGGCCAAAATGAAATCATTTGTATTTCCCTTCCACCAACGTAGTCTTCAACCCCATTGCTTGAAAGAGCGTATTTCGCCGAAAGTCAGCCCTAAGCTGCTGCATTCTTCTTTGCTCCTCTATGGTGCATCGCGGTAATTTGGTTTCGAGTGTTTTGGTAAACGGAGCTCACTCCGTGCACTGCGTTCCATTAGACTTAAACTCGTTCCAAGGGCGGGAGGACCGGAATGGACTGCAATCATTTCCTGGTCTCTTACCGTCTAAATTGGCGTAAACCGTCGCATTCCTCCACATTTGGCACTTTTCCTTCATCCTAGGCCTAACGCACTCATGGAGAGGCGTCGTCTTTCATTAGTTTTTGGAGTCGGGGATGGAAGAATTAACGAGGCTGCTTGCGAGTCTCGAGCTTTACAATCCGCCGATCGAATTCGCTCCTCCTCACTCCGGAGAAAACTAATAAAATTACGACTCCTCTTTTTGGCTCTTTGGCATCCCATTTCCAGGGGAACTTTTTGCCTTCTCGCCCCTCCTTTTTTACCCTTTCCTTATTAGCGTATTTGCATGCATCTTCTTATTTATTTTCCATCTTCCTGCCTTTCCCCTCTCTCATTTCTCTCTCTCCTTACGCCTCTGCTTTCATCCTCTCTCTCCTCTCGTTTCCCTCTTCCCTTTCCCGCTTGGCCGTGCTTACTTCTGCCTTCCACTCTTTCACGGCACCCGTTCCCCCGGTTCCCATCTTTCTCCCTCTCTCTCTTCCTCCCGTCTGCTGCGATCCGCTCCCCTCCTCTCTCTGCTTCGTGCCTCTCCCGCTCACCCCCTCTCCCAGCGCCTCCCCCTCTCCCTCCTCCCCCTTCCCTCTTTCTCTTCCCTCCGTAACTCCGACTCAGCGCCTGGGTTCGGCAGTTGCGTCCTGCCCCCCGGGCCGTTTGGGAGTCGCTGGGCGACGACGTCCGTCACCCAAGGCAGGAATCCGATCGTGCGCGTGTTTTAGTGATTGTGCACGCATCACCGTAGAAAAAAAAGTCCGCAGTTCTGTCTTTTCAAAGTGTCCGAAAAAAAGGTTCGATGCCGTAATCGTCGAGATGGTGGGTGCTAAGTGAAGTGGCCACTCTCGCCCTGACCACGGCCGTTCTAGTGACGGTGGCTCAGTAGTGAGTGGGCTCGCGAGTAGTGAATACCGGGATACCTCTCTTCAGCGCACGCCAGCGGGGAAGGCGGCACAAAGGCCGTATTCAACGGGCGGATTTTTTAGTCCGTCTAGTTTTCGGCCGGAGGAGAGGAGAGTTGTTTGCCGTCCTGTTGAGAGGAGGAGGGGGGGAGTGGTTCCTTTTATCGCTGCTGCGTGCGTGTTTGTGCGTATTCCCCCCGTTCGTTTTGTGCGTTCCCAGTGCTGCTGTGTTCTGCGAGAGGCGTGGATCGGCCGCCCCGTCCCTCCACGCCGTCGTCAAAAGTGTCGGTGCCGTTACTCCGCCGCTCGGGTTGTCCGAAAAGTCCTCCCCGTGCGCCTTCAGGAGGACGTTTCCCCGAAGAGAGAAGCGAGGAGGAACAGCGTGGATCGGGAGCGCGTTCGAAAAGCTTCAATCTCCTGGCCAACAATCGGGATCTGTTGTCTCTGTCCCTGCCCCACCCTTTTCCCGGCCCTCTCTCCCTCGAACCGAGGACTCTGGGCTCAAACGCTCATCCTCTTGCGCCGTGAAGTTACCTCGCACCTGGCTCGGTTGAATAAGTGGAGTGATTGGTTTGAAGTTTCAAAGGGTGACGTCCAGCCCTCCACAGCGGTTTCCCACTCATCTTCGCGCCAGCAGCAATCTGTCCATTGAGAGGGAAACTCCAGAATATCCTTAAGTGGGGCTAGTCAGGTGGACAGTCCAGTGGGACTTTATTTCCTCTCCTCCCTCTCTCTCTTTCGGGTCTCTTTTGGAGGGGATCCGCTCTCAGCTTTGAGCGTGTGTCGCCGTACGACCACCCAGCCTTGTCCCCCTCTCCCCTTTGAGCTTCCGTGTCCATTTCTCTTCCTCTCAGACCCGTGTTCTGGGACCTTGCATGAAGTTCCACTCCCCCCTTGCTTGACCCTTCTTACCTTTGACCAGACAGCCCGCAGGTCTCTGTCACCAAATCCCTTCCTCCCGCCCACCCCCTACCACCTCGATACACCTAACCTGCATGCGAGCCCGGCTGGCAGAAGGGTGTCCTCAAAAGAGGATTTACCGGGAGATTATTTTATCCATTTTCGACCCAGAGGCAGCCGTGAATGTTCCCACTGACTCCGCCGGAGTGGAATTCTATCCGGAGATTTTTTTTTAGGTACCGTGCCTCTCGACTGAAAAGCCTCTTGCCGTGAATTTTTGAGATAGGAAGGTGGGCGAGCATATTTCTCTCCCTACCCCAGGTCGCGTCTGAGACGCCTTTTAGTTCCATTAGCCGCCGTTTGTGAAAAGAGCAAGCTCAGTCGTCAGCGAGGAAATATTAGCAGGGGAAGGATCGTAATGTAATCCCTCGACTTGCAAATAAGGTGAATAATCAGCCAGGCCTTTGTGGAACGCACGCATCGGCCACTCGCTTCCCACCCAACACTAATTTCACGCCGCGGAGCACGGCCAAAAAGAATAATCACAGTAAAGAAAGCACACCTATCGTCGTCCGCCTCAATTATGTGCCCTAATTGGCGTGCAATTCAATTGGTCGCGCTATCGTTTCGCGTGTGAGGGGTTGATTCAACTTAGCGGGCGTTAACCGAAGTCCTTTGGGGAATCGATGGATCGCATAACGAAGGGATGAGGTTAAAACCATCTTCGAGGGTACAAAGCGAGGAGAATTGAGTCATTCCTACCGACCCTAAAAGGTTTTTCAGGGGTTTCGCGGGGCAGCGGAGGAGCAAGGAGGAGGGCGTTGGAGAGTCGTGAAAAAGGAGAGGGAAGGAGTCTTCTAGCGGAGCATGCATTAAAGCAAAGCGGTTCCTTACTCGGCGGCGAACGCTGACTTGGCTCCGAGTCCAACAGGTGGAGCGCGCGTGCTTGGCTCCGGGGGAGACAACTCCCAAGGAAAGGCTGCAGCAGGAAGGGAAGGCCCGCTGGATCGTGTTTGGGGGAGCGCGTCGCTGATTGCCAACAGCCCCAATCCATTCAGCCGCCCCCCCCCCCTTCGCCCCACCCCTCTCGCGACTCCTCCCTGGACCCCTCAATTATATTCCTCCGAGACGCGGAAAGGCGTGGGATACACCTTGGCAGGAGGAGGTTGTGGGTTAGCGATACGGTTGATATGCGTCCTGAGACCCGTTTCTTGGGATTATTATAATTTAGCCCGACGTAAGGGCGGAGATTCATTCTTTATTCATTAGATAGTCCTGTCTTACGGAGGATGCGGAATTTGTAGTTGGGCGAGGCCATTGCACTGGAAGCGGGTCGAATGATAAGCGCCGTTGTTTCTTTTTTTCCAAACATCGGCTTCGCAAAGTGGTGTTTGGTGAAGGCTGTAGAATGAGCCGATGCCGTCTAGCAGCAGTTTTGTAGTCCCATTGCCGGGTTAACATGAATCCAATACGTCTGCATTGCTAGCTTTGTAATCGTCCTTTCCTGCGAGTTTTTTTACTCGTGATTCCGCGAAAGAGTATCGTAGCACTCGAGTTCCAGATGTATTCGTTCGCGAACGAATGCGAGATAAGACTGGGGCTTGAAAAAACAGTGGCGTTTCCTCGTGGCTACCCGTCCACTTCCGCGTAGATAAGGCGGATCTCCGCTTTTCATTGTTTTTCCGCCGTAGAAAGTGTTTCCACGGCTTGATCAGAAGAGGGGGTACCGCAATTCCCAGAAACGAAAGAGACGTGATTTGGAGAAATAACTGGGTGGGACCCCCCCCCCCCTCATATCTGAACAACGTTTTGAAAACAATCTGTAAATCCACCCACTTTGGAGAGGCGATACATTTTGCCTCGGTGTGCATGAATATAGGACAGAAATAGGGCAGTGGCACTTTTTTTTACAATTTAAGGATTACGAATAACTTATTTACTCTGCCATTCCAATGGTTGAAGGTTTTTCTGTTTCTCAGTGTATTTATCGAAAAACCAGATTCAGAGGATGCATGACATTTCTCGATCATATGGATCGCATTCCGTTTACCAAACATCATTGAGTGGACACCACAGTGACACGCAGATTTTCGATTCCCATGTCATTTATATGTGCGAAGGTGAAGGTCAAAATACTGCTAAATAAATCACAGGTCGATATAGAACGTGTTTTTGGCTTCCGGTGGAAAAAATTACGTGTAAGAGAAAGTGTACCGCATCAAAACTCGACGCAGCGATCGAAGAAGGTCGTTAAATTAATAGTTTCTCTCCGATAAAACTGGAAGTGTGAGTTTTTTCACAGGCATACTAATGTTATGTTTTATTCGCCGATGTTATCGTTAAAAATCAGCCGGCCTCTCAGCAGATTAATAACTGAGGGAAGTTTTAGCTTTACTGAAGCATAAAATACTAACTCTCTCTCTCTCCATCCTTATTCGTTTCCTGCGCTGCAATTAGCGTCAACCAATTGAGCTCCCCATATTTATTACATGCTTCAGGGAGAAGAATAATGTGTTGATGCCCGTGTTTTCCCTCTGCATTCTTTATATTTTTTCAATTTGAATGTAACACACGAGCTTTTTCCTTAAAGTATCGAATGCTTCGTAAAGGATCACCGCAAAGGATTATTACTTAAATATCTGAATGTTCTCACATGCACTTATTTGGAAAGTTGAGTTTTTTTTTTTCTTTAAATAGTACAATAGCTTGATATTTAGTCTCGTTCGTCCGTGAATCGTGGTGAGTAAATTCTAAATTATTAATTGTAATGATAATCTAGTTTGGAAAACAATTAAAGCAGAATCGATCTGATTCAATTTGAGATTTGATGTCCAAAAGTCTTTGGCTATTGGACTTTGCCATTGCCAACCATAATCATCGACAGACCCAGTGTTTGGATGAAAAATAATAGACCATCGAAACCAATAGATCTCCCGTCCCTTTTTTTAGAAACTGGAAACTCTCGTATTGCTCGGAACCAGTTCTGCTCCATCTGCTTCGTACACGCCTTCCCTTTTGATCGTGGACCTCGACGCAGAGTGGTTGTTCATCGACCTGTGTTCCCCGTTCGCTACGGTCAATTGGCCGAATTGGATGATTTAGGAGAGCAAGATAGTTACTTTTTTGCCACCCGACAGCTCCTCATCTCTCCCAACCATTCATCCACCCTCAATCCCCCTAGATCTCCATCCGTCAGACAAACGCGCTTGCGAGAGAGGAAGAGAGATAGGCCTTCATTCCAGTCCTCTTTTCTCTCTCCCCACCCTGTTTAACGTTGCCTCCCCTCAGTTTTGCTCCACTCTCCCCATCCCCTTGCGCAAACCCTTCTCCATGCCAACTTAAGTTCTCCGCTCCTCTCCCTCTTCGAGGTCAATTTTTGAGACCCTCCCTCAGGGAGAAAGAAGTGCGCCCCTTACTGCCTGAACACCATCAGACCCCAAGCTCCCTCGCACCGTGCAAGGTCCCAGACCTCCACCCACCCGTCAGCTGCTTGACCTTTTTAAGGGCTGTCGCTCCACCAATTCGTCTCTACACGTAATTAACCATTCATCTAAGCACTTTTGTGAGTGCGTTGTGTCGTGTATCTGTGTGTTTATGTGGGGAAAAAAGACGAATTTCTGACACGAAGCAATCTTTTCGGTGTCGATTCGTGTCGGGTGGGGGACAGGGTGAAGTGTGAGGCGTTTATCGGGGGTGACTGGTGACTCGTCTTTACGCTCCGTCACCTCGCATTGCCCCTCCGAGCGTCTTATCGATCTACGGTGGTGCCTCCTCTGGTGAAGCGGGAATTCCCCGAAGCGAAGACATGATTGACTCGGAATTTATGTTTCCACTCATTCCATGGTGAAAGGAGGGTGCCTAGTCATGGCCACCTAATTGGCCTTGGGGAAATATTCGCCTTCCCTCGAGTCTCTTTGGGGAAGTTAATTGCTCCCCGTGTTCCGCTTCACGAGCTAGCCTTCTCCCCTTGCATAATACTCGAAGTTAATAGTGTTTTTAGCGCGCAAGAAAATTTCAAATTTACGCCATAGAGAAACTCTTTTTTTTATTTTTAGAAGTGCTCTCCTGTGATATTTTCAACGGCGAAGACACTGCAAAAGGTTGTGCAAATTATTTCTCAATTCTCGAAGAAAAATGTATGCTAGGAGTGAAATAGATTTAATGGTTGCCAATGCCGTTGACACATAGCTGTACCACTTGATGAGTGGATCCACAATTTGTGCGTCCAAATTGGAACTTATATTTAGAGAGCTCGTGTCTTGTTTCATCCAAAGTCGAAGACCCTTCGTCCCAAACTCAAGTTACCCAAAGTCTCTTGAATTCAAAAGATACACTCCTGTAGGCAAACTCTCCGATCCCCTCCCCCCATTGAGTTCCGGTGGAGATTGCTCTTTGCTGAACGCGAAGTGAGCAAATTTGCCCCCTTACACAGAGACGTTTTCGTCGCTCGCTATTCCAAACCGGAAAATACATAAAATGTCCAGACTTGTTTGAAGCCATCCTGGCCTTTTTTCGGGTCTGCTGAGGCAAACACAATTTTCCGAGAGCCCATTTTTTCTCTCCTCCCCTCCCCCTTTCCTGCTCACGACTGACCGCTTTTTTTTCCTCACACCGCATCTCCGATCTCCTTCCAAAACCACCCACCGCCTCAACGCCAAGCTAAACAAACTAAAATCGACCAAGTTCCCGGCCGGCAGCGAATCGATTAGGCAGCCCACGTAAGGGGTCGAAATATTGTATGCGGGCACCATTTAACACTACGTGAGGTTGACCGGGAAACATTATTTCAAGGCGGTATTCGTCCGCTCGAATATAAAAAAGAACCGCTTTCAGCACACAGACACAAACACAGCCCATAGTGTGAGGAGGTGAGGTAAAGCCTTGGAAAAAGAGGAGAAAAGCTTTTAACTTCTTGTTTCCACTGACGTCAGTTGCTCGGAACGTTATATGAGCGATTGGAGATCTGTAAAATGTAGGCAGGAGAATAGAGTGGAAGCGGTGACGTGAAGTTGTAAGTGCGAATAGAGTGAGAGAGAGAGAGAAGAGGAATGAGGAGAATGAGCGGGAATGGGGAAGAGAATCGAAAGTGAGTGAGGGTAGATGGAAGTATAGAAAGAGGTCTTAAAGGCCTGTCATAACAACCGCCACTTCTGGTATTTCGAGAGGGCCGCCTTTTCCTCGGGGGCCCTCGGCCTCCTCGTAGCCCATCCGCCCCCGCCGTCGGCGAACTCCTTGCCCGCCCCCTTACCCCTCTGTTATTCGCCCCCCCTCCCCCACCCTTGCCCCGCACACTTTCGCACCCTCTCCCTCCCAATTCCGTAATTTATTTTCCGCCCAAATGATCGAAGTAGCCCTGAAAGTTAAGAAGAGAAATTGGTAGAAGAAGAGACGGGAATTAACCCGAGTTCTCACAAGAGGTGCGCTTCGAATATTGTTTTTTAAAATTTAAATAAAATGGATTTCATCGTCCAATAAGCCTTTACGATCAATCAAGGAGCACGGTATTCGCCGGTACTTTTTAGAGTGGTATTTTTTCCTAATAGTGCTATTTTGTACTGCTTACTCTTCTCACTTTCCCTTCGACCAAAAACTAATAAAGGATTCAATGGAGGGAACGCCAAACGCAGCCAGCATCTTTCTTCCGTGAATCCTAGGGAGTGATAGTGACTTTGGACAGTGACGGGGACGAACCTTGTTGGAGCATAGGTTTCATTCAGTGGTATTATTCGTGGGGGAGTGTAATTCCATGGTGGAAGTGAAAAAAGGAGAGAGAGCGAGAGAAAAACGGAGAGACGGACATAGAGGAAAGGAGAATAGTTGGGTAACGGGAACGCTTTGCCGTAGAGTGCAAAATTGAATTGCTCTGAATAGTCCTGGAAGTGAAAACCGGACGTCCTCCGTGGTGGAAATTGGCTCTAAAAACTCTTAAGGAGAACATTCATTTGAATAGGCAGACCGTTGGTGAAACCATGGTAGTGTAGACACAGACTCGTCATTTAAATAGAACAAAAAACTTCAGCCGCGGAAAACGTGTAAATACTCTGCGTAGTTCCATTTCGAAGGAGAGAGAAATCATCTGACTTATTATTTTTCCCGTTACCTTACTTTTCTGTCTCAATTTTCTGTTCCCATCCCTCTGGTCCGTAAAATACCTCAACCGATGTCGGGCAAAGGTCAACCCAAAGTTCTCGAGAACCCTTAACACCACATATATTTTCTTCTGCGCCATTTCGTCCCGTTCCAAGGATCTCCCGACTCCGCTGGGAACGGAAAAAATCAGTTCTGAACCCCATCACCTCTTGCATCCACTGCGAGTGAGGTGAGGAGCTTAACTCGTCCCGAAAAGTTACCCCCTCCCCATCCCCCAGTGTCATCCCACCCCCTCGAAGCTAAGACCTCCGCGGGAGTGGAGCGGTGAGCGTACGGGAGTGTGCGGAGATGGCTTTTCCCCGTGGCGAGATGACCCCGTCCCCCCCGGTCACCATCCCCTCGACCCCTGCGATCGCCCCTTCCCCTTGCCGCTCCACCCCCAGGGTCCGTATCTCCCTCGACGCCTGCATGGGCCTCGGCTTCGCCCCTTCGAGGCTGATAAGGCTTCGGCCCAGGGCCGAGAGCCTGGGAGCTGTGACGCTGCGGTCCAGGAGGAACAGGCCGGCAGGGTTGCACCAATAGTGAGTGTCATTCGTCCACCGCACCCCCCCCCCACACATACTAACCCCCTTATTTCATGCAGTTCATGGTACGCCTAGCGTGGGTAGGTGAACTTTTCGTCCCAGAGTTTGAAGAGTGGATGACATAGAGTTGCACCCTATTTGACTGTGGAAGGTTGGAGTTGCAATAATTGCTTTACTTTATAATGATTTAATATTGAATTGAATGAATTTGGATTTGAATGGCTCCGCGGTGGAAGAATGTTTTGGGTGCAAACGTATTTCCATAGTCCTAACCCTTAATTGTTTTCTCAATAATGACACCTTCGAGCTGAATATGAGTATTTTCAAATAGTTGCGTTGATTTTATATTTCTCATGAACTCTGATGACGATTATGACAAGGTCACCGAGTTCCACAATCAGGAGCTTATTCGCGAGGATTTTTAAAATCTTTATTCAGTGCATAAATGTATGCATTTTTAAATACATGTGCATATTTTGTGAGAGAGAGTGAGTTTAAAAGAGATATTTATAAGTACCACACTCCACCTAAAAAATCATTTGCATTACAATATGTAAGTCATCCTAACTACATGGCTATGTTGCCATCGAGTAAATCTTTTTCCCCTTGACCGGATCAAGGTCTCGGTATATGTGTACACTGAATTCGATTTTGGTGATTCACTTCTTTTCAGTCCACATGATCTTTTCTCATTTCAAAATTCTTCAAGTTTCCATCTCATTCTCGTATATTTAAATGCCTCGATGCGTACTGGCAACTTTAGATTATTTATTAAATATTGAATATGTTATAAATGAATGTAAAACCTATAACTCAGTGAGACAGCGAGTATAAGCAGGTGTAATGGAGTGGCAGTTTTTTGCTAAGGAGCTAGGCAATGTAGTCCAACACCAACCTTACTTTCCAATATTTGTAAAATGGTATATGCTTACAGAGATATTACGGAGGAATTTAAACTGGAATATATGCCTGGGGAAAAATTATATTTGCAATTGAATTCCTAAGCGTTATTCAGGGGCAAAAGAACTGTAGATGATGATAAGATGACTCTGGAAGTGCAGGAGGAAGTTCCCAATAGAAATTAATCACATGAATAAAAAGTAATAGGATTTTAAATCAATGGAAAAGGCTAGAGTAAATATGAAAGTTAGCAATCCTTAGCAAGAACTGATGGAACAGTTCTTCAAACTTGGGATCTTTTCAGTTGAGAATGGGAACAAAATAGACATGTTGGACGGCAAGACGTCAAGGAGAAGATGTTGTTGCTTATTGAGAGAATTATTGTAGAAATCATGGGATGCATAGAATGGAAAGCAGGGGATAAATGATATAGAGGGAAAATATAGTAGTCACTGCTAAATATTATCAATTTTTGTGTATGCATTAACTACTATGGCAATTTTTATTTACCTAGTGCTAAATTTGTAGAGTATGAAAGGTACCATCGAAAAATATCTAACCTTAACAAACACATATGCATTTTGTATTATTTTGTTTTATTATTATCGAATGTCTTTCAAACGTTAGCCTCTCATCTTATGTGAGCCTTGTGAGATTGTCGTTAGCTTCTCAATTAGGAAATATTGGTTGAATTTTCCATATTTTATTTTGAATAACTGCGGCTATTTTCGTGGCTAATATTTAATAACTTATGTAATTTATTTCTTGGAATTGAAGAATGAATTTCCTCTCCAAAAAATATATGATATTTTTTCAAAATTTTCTCTTCCGTTATCTCTTTGAAGTGGTTGCGCTCCATCGCTAAGCGAGCTGTGTGCATCGAATATCTCATTTATATTCCGATTTGTGGCTATCTCTCTCATTTTTGCGAGGCCTCACTGGATAAATAGCTGATAAGGGGCGTCTGTCTTCTAATGAATAGCCCTGAAAGAGTCAAAGATAAACGCAAATGACCCGTTAATATCTCATTCAAGAAAAAAGAAATTTTCGAGTGAAGATCAAGTCTTTGCAGAAGCGTTGGAGCTCTTTTGATGGTGCAAGGCCGAATTTCACGTTCGAATTTCGCATTGAATAATGAAGTTCATATTTTAACATTTATACATAAAAAACCTTTTACGTGATCATTTAAATGTTTTTTATCGTGCTATTAATAATACACAGCATAATTTACCACTCACTCAGTGATTCAACCCGAATCACTGATAGGTGAGAGTAGAGCTCACCCCGTACTAAGCCGATGGCGTGTGAAATTTACAAATTCAGGGTAGGGGGGCCAGTTCCTTTCCCTGGGCCACCCACGATTTCCTACGAAGTTCTGCCACGCAGAAAATCAAATCGCGAGGATTTTAGGTGGGGATGTCGAGAAAGGCTCTTGACCGGAATTTGAACCCGGGACCCTACGGCCAGCAGCTTAGACCCACTAGATCACCACGATCCCCTTGCTGTTTCAACATTAAATATCAAGAAATCTTAGCATTAAACATCAATTACTATACTTGGCAGTTGGACTAAACAGATATAAATACGCACAATGTTTTTTCATCGATATTTTTTCAGCGTATACATTACCCGGAAACGGAAACAGTTTTAGACATATATAACTGAGTTATAAAGATTTTGTGATAGCGGGCTGTTCGAACATGAAATTGTCTACCGTAATGATATACACCACTGAAAATGTATCATAAAGATCTCTTTAAATTCCTATAATATTATTCACATTATTGTGCTGCTTTATGATACTAGATTATTAAAATAGCCGAGTGCGAAACAAATATAATAATTTTGAAAATAATTCTGTCATTTAATATTCACCCAATCCTGAATAGTTCTTGTGATATTCATTTCTAACATATTTTCGAATTTTCGCTTACTGTTGCTTACTTACCCTATGGAAATATCATTCTGTCATATTACAAAATCTAAATTTACTTCTATTTCAAGCTTTATAATTAGGTTCCAAACTTTTTTTAAACAAAATTTGAAAACTATTGATCGGTAAAATAGTTAAAGGTCATCGTATCATCCGCTGCTTTAATCGTTGACAGTTTTGTGCTTATGTTTTTCATCGCGTTGTCTTGCCTGCCGATTGCGTCATTGAGGAGCCGCATTACATGTCATAAGGCTGTCATGCATTTATTGTTTCCAGGACTTTTATAAAAAATAATTTGATACGGTATCTTTCCATGTCTATCAAAATGATAAAAAAAATATTCTGCAGACTATATTTATGACCCATGCAGACCAAAAAGATATTCATTAACTAATATTTACGATAACCATAATTATAGAAATACTGTCAACACCAACTCCGTCAGTAATTCAACGCTGAGCCTGCTAACAAATGGATCTTTTATCCTCCGTTTTTTGGCCAATTTTACAGAACAATACTTATATAAAGCCTTTATAATTTGCTGGCAAAATAATGCAGCCCAGACCTTTTTCAATGAACTGAAACAACATTCTCGAATGGAATTCAACGTTTCACTCTTTTGATACTAGATTTGGAATCATATTAAACTAATGTATGTCTCCTACCAATCTGAGATAGCAGAGGATTTTGTTCATTGCGTGAATTCGTCAATATTCATAAGTAGTTGGCATTAAATTTAAGCGTGTTAGATACCACATTCCTTGTAGTCATGCCTTTAAAAGTTGGACAGGAAGTGCTGGTGAGAAGGTTGCTAGGCAATGTAAAGGCTGCCTCATTATGTATGTTTTGTTTGTGTTGAAAACGTGAAGTGATTTACAAAAACGCTAGGTTAGACGGTGTAATATGATCTTAGCAGGTGGAGTACCTTAAAATTCAATCTACCACTCAATTTTTCTGTAGTGTTTGTGCCATTTTAATACAGGAAAGTAGCAGCAATACTGCAAAACCTCCGGTCAAAAATGTTATACTTTATATTGTCAAATACTTCGGTGTTAACTGTTCTAGTCCCATATGTTAATATTCTTCTTGTATGAATTCTGTCTAGACCATTTTATTTTCATTGAGCATGTCCGACCCAATAACGCCACTGACATTTAGCTGCTTATCGCAAAGGAATATTTCATTTCCGTGTATAGATGTCAGCAGAGTTGATTAAGTGAATGCCCATCTCATGACTATAATGTTCATTTTTGAGAAGAGATATATCGAACTGTGGCCACATGAAGATAATTCAGAAGCTATGTTCTTTGGCTTAAAGTTCAACAATGCGAAAAGAAACGTCGTACCACTCACATGTGCTAGTATTTAAGATCTGTTCAAAGTATTCTGCTCAGTTTTTTTATTTTTTTTCTCAACGTTTACCTAATATTACTTTCATCTAACATTCGAAAATTTCATTTTTGATATCGGAGAAAATCATAGTACTCAGAAAGCGTTTACTCAACCGTATCATAGGAAAAAACTCGTAATTGAGGTGTAAATTATCCATAGGCAGGTTTTCTTGCTTGATAGTACCTCGGGAGTAATATTTTTGTTCCACAATTCGTGCACTGCAAGTAATTTGCAAGGCTGGCATGTGCTAATATTTGGGATGGAATGAACTTGCCTTCATATTCCGAATTCTTTTTCTCTCGCGTGGTGCGTTTGTTATTACCACTTTTTTATGTCTTTGACCAACTCTTTCCTGGACATATTCCCATATCTAATCTCACAGTCTCTTGTTTATTTGCTTTTCCATTCATGTTTCCTTAAAAGTGTTTCAGCGTCGTTTTGCATTGAAAACATTAGTCCATTTCACTGATGCTGTCAACTCTGATCGTATATTCACCCAGCTGGAGTCGTGGAGTTCTCCAAAGTTATCCTCTATAGGGTCTTTGATATCTGTTTGTTTCCTATTCACTTCTGTTCCTGTTTTTCACATGCCTCTGGTTCAATGCTCAGTAAATTTTAATTTCAATTTCTTGTTTTTTACTTCCGTCTCTGTTTTAATGCAAGAAAATGTATTTTCCTGCAATCAAGTTGCGGGAATATGTACAACAGATGTGATAAAAATATTATAGTTGGAGAAGAAGAAGTACACTGAGGTTTATTTTTACAGCACAAAGCATGCGTGGTTAACCCTTATACGCTAAACTTGACGTTATGCAGGCATTTTATGTATTCCTTAAAACGCTCATGGTCCTGGCATTTTGGCTCAAGGTAAAAATTAATTTTTTCATACAGTGTTTTATGAATCAATTTACTCATGGAAAAGTTTTAAATTAAGCGGAAATGTTTGATTTATGTGTTTGAAATTTCAATTTCAAGAGGTCAAATGTTAGGCTTGAAAAATGTTTTTAAAACTAAGATTTCAATATCTAGCCTTGAGATTTGTGGGAGAGAAAAACGTACCTAATTGCCGTTAGAGCCAAAGGGCTAAAGGCACGAGACCCCCGCGCTCGCCTGTAAGGTGACGCGGCGTTCGCCTCGTTTCCTGCTGTTTGAGTCCACGCCCGGGCCCTGCTGGAACTTCCGCTCTCCACGCGGTTGTTCATCACTGGAGCCGAAATGAAATTTCCAGGAAATTCCGCTGTGTACCGATGGTGAGGAGGGAATCTCACGTTTTATTGTTCGAGAGAGTCAGAAACCGTAAAAAATCTTCTCAGTCTGGTTTCGGAAGCACCAGCAAAATACCCTGAATATGATTTAGGGAAGAATCCAACATGGTCTGGCATTCTATGGCGAGTTTAACTTTAATGTAACATCGAAAAGTGAATAACTTGTTCGGAAGTAAAACTATAACATCCTTACATTTGCTGTGTTAGATATTATTACAGTAGATGAGAAACAAGTATGCATTCGAAAAGGATAAATCTATCATAGTTCCTTAGAACACGCAAACAATTTTCGATGGCTTAAATCTGTGCTGGAAGAAGGTTTCCTAATATTTTTTTTCTTAAGATGTCTGGACCGAGCGTCGTCAGTGCTTGTTTACGATTCCCTTCCTTTGAGGCGTTTCGCAAAACGAAATGAAGCATTTAGAGTTGCCTTCTCAATCTGGCTTCCCTATCCACAGATATTTTTTGGAAAAGCGAACTTATTGTGTAATTGGCCTTCTGGGAGATTATCAACGAGATGAATGGAAGAGAAAGAGGGTGAGGATGTTTTATAGTTGGTAGTTGGAAGGAAAAGTAAAAGAAGATGCATGGTGATATCGCTGATGGAATCCAGCTTTACTGCATATTAAAACGCAACTTATTTTATTAGCGATCCGCAATAATGGTTATAGAAATCTTACGGTAAGATTAAAATGGTTATAAAATAACTTCTGGTTTTTACTTTATACTATGCATGTTTATTCTTTCTCTTATTTTCCGTTTGCTGCCTCAACGTTTGGAATAGGGAAAATAAAATGTTTTGTGAAAGCTGAGATCAATTTCATGCTGAATTTGGATTTTTTTCTGTTAGCCTTTAACCTCTGAGCTCAGTAGAGCCCTTGTGGGTTTCACTATCCTTATTTCTCGCATGCAAAGACTTATAGCAAAATGATGTATGTTCTTATAATAAAAAAAATGTAAGATACCAGTCTCAAATCCATCACAAAAATATGACTTGTGTCTTTAACACGAAAAATACAATGCCGTACTTTTGTAAGCATCACGAAGCAGAAACAAGTAACTTAATGTTTGCAGCGCTTTCCATTCCAGGCCCTATAAAATGCTGCCCTCCTCCATATATGTTATATCAATGAAACATTGTTTTCATAAGGGTTATAGGTAATTGGCAAGAAATTTGGCAGAATTTCACATTACATTGAGCAAAATCGTACGTTATTCACATTTACTAGCGACCTTGTCTGCGAAATATGACTAAATTTTTTCAAACAGAAATATTTCTTCCTCTTCGTGAAATTATAGATGGTAGTGGTATGAGAATGCTTTTTGAAGTTCGGTTTAAATTTTGCTGGAAACACCTCTTTTCTACCTTTTAAATCCCTTTGTAGCTTTGGAATTCCTACGGGTTATGCAGCATCAATTATGTCCTACAATCACCCATTTACTCGTTTTTACCCAGCTGCACCCATTAACCTGTCCCACAGTTAAATTCCCGTCCAAGACTCCATAGTACCCACCTGCCACTTCTTTTGTGGATTGCATTCTGTTGATATATATTCCTTTTTACAATAATTTAATTTTTTGAGGCTGAGCTACCTAATTTAATCTGTTTCTTTAGGAAACTACATCTTAAGTGGGTTAAATATACAGTTGTGGAAATGCATGCGTACAAATATACAACTATGCGCGCATAGGGTTAGCTATTTTTTCCTCGAATGATCACAGTTTGTACAGGTGCACGCAGCACTTGTCATAATTATGCCTTAAGTGAATAGAAAGGTCTGCATGATGATACGGGTCATATTTCCGCAGTCATGTTCGTATCGTTTGCACTAGGCAGTTCCCACGGCTGGAACCGTCCCAGAATTTCATTAACCACCCTTGCCGAGCATATTTTGCTAGAGCCGCCTGCTTTTTGGTCCCGTCATGTCCGCGCCATATTCGCCTTGTTTACATCCACCCTTCTTCCCCTATCCCGCGTCTGGTGTAGATGCCTCCCACCCTCCTTGTAACTGCCCTTCCCCCCTCCCTCCACTCAGCGCCCCGACAGCCTAAGCGGGTGTCGGCGTCGGAGGCGCCGGCTGATGCCGTCGTGACGCCCGGAATAGCGGCGCACGTCGTCTAGGCGACTCTCTTGACGCCTTTCCACCACGGCCGCGCCACCTCTTCTCTCGTGCATTTGCGCTCGAGGGGCGGTGTTTGTTTTCTTCCGAGGGGGCGTGGAATTACGGCCCCGCTCCGCGGTCGAGAAGAAAATAAAAGGGGAACGTGGATGAGAGTACGTGTGCGTCTGATGGAAGGGAATGTTGCGGTGGGGTGAGGGGGAGGTGTGTTTTGGATGCGAACGGGTGGGTTGGGGAGGCTTGATGAAAAAGATGGTGCCGCGGAGGTGGTTGTATGTTCAGGGTTGTGGGGAGGTGGCCGTTGTGTGGTATCCAGCTTTTGGGTGCTGGTGTCGTCGTGTTCTGAATGGCCCCGACGACGTGCCGCATTCAAACTCGCTGACAAACAGCCGCGCTCCCCTACCACAACACTCACCCTGGCCCTGTAACTCCTTTATCCGCGCGGTGGTTTTATTTTTATGCCGGCGCCTCATGTCCTATAGGAGTCCTCTATGGCCTCGCCTCGGATAATGGCGGAGCCCGGCCGGACGATTGCCACGGGCGGATAGTTGAATAGCATTTCGGAGTGGAGGACGGGGAGGTTGGAATTAGGCTTGTTGCATGGGTGGCGTGAGTTAAAAGTCCCCCACGGATGAGGGGAGTGATAGAAGGTTTGATGAGTGACGTCCGCGCTTGGCGAGCCGCCGCTATCCCCGCGGCGTGGCGCTGCCAGCGGGTAGGGAAGGGAAACATTTGCACATCGCCACCCGTTGATGGCGGCGGTGCCTTTGACGAGCGTTCATCAATCAGAATCCGAGGATCGACCCGTTTGACGCACCTAAGAAATAGGTGTGTATACATAAATGTCTGATGTGTTTAGAAATTAGGGAAGAATGTCCGCGGCAACTGTTGGTCATTTATTCGGACCTTTAAATACCGCTAGTCAGTATATTAGTTCCACACTTGAAGGTTTATCTCCGGTATTCCATGTAGGCTTTTTTGCCATATGTCGTGAGGAGTGAGTAATTACGATGATAGAGAGCCAATGGAACGGGCAGTGTAGTAAGGGCCGTTTATGCTGTGACAATGTTACTATGTAATTTGGTAGCTGGACACACCTCAAAGTTTTAGTTGCGGAGTGAAATTAATTTGCCTAACTTCAGAAGTATTTAGAAGATAGAAAAGCACTTTGCATACGATCAAGAAGGCCAAAGTGAATCCACATTCAATTTCTTTCATTGGTTCAGGGTACTTATTCATATAATAAGCGAAGCAATAAATACTAAATGTCATTTGCATGGAGTCCTGAAGTGCTAAAAAAAGTAACTGAAATGTACTCACTCCGAGTCCTTAATACGTGTAAGAATAGACCCCAATTAAGTGGGTATCATAGGTATTTTTACATTGTACTCTTCTTGAAATGTTAATGGAAATAGTAGATGATAATTACTTTTTTCTTTACACGACGAACCTGCTATTGTTGTAGTTTCTCTTATTTAATCGAGAAAGAATAAGAGCTATTTTGCGTAAATGAGGGAATTCTAAGGTTTTATTTGGAATAACCTTGATCCACTCAGTCTTCAAGGGGTCTCTTTGAATATTCCACATGTAAACAGTCAGTGACGAATTCACAATTATTGTAATATAAGATTTATGAAATGGTGTTTATGCAGCATACTCCTGAAATTAAGTGAAAAAATTAGTTTCTCATTGTTTTCATCCTGCGAATACCTTATGAATTTTAACTCCGCCGTAAACAATAATGCTAATCATGGAAATATTAATCTACGAATACTTACATACTTTTCCTAACCAATGGTCTTCATCATCCAGCCAATCTCACTGTATCCATATTTACTCTCCATAATCATAATTATTTTATTTCTTCGACTACAATAAAGCACTTTATTATTGAACTCAATTTGCAATATATCGTTGAATTATGTTTTAGAGTCCCCTATTATCTCTAATAAATGAGGAAAGGAACATCTTCAACTGTTCAGAGATTTCCGCAGTCTTTCTCCAATAGACTCTTCATTTAGTAATTTTCTTTGGTGAAATTTCTTTGTTATTGTTAACGTAAGTGACGCACGTATGTGTTTTTTTCAATAAAAAAACGTGTATTTTGCTGTCTGCTTATGACTTTTCTGGGTGAGCTAAGATTACCATGTAAATGATGTGTAGTGATAACAACCTTAGAATAATTGTTTTATGTTAACATGCACACAATTTTGACCGCGGAACATCACGTAATAATTTGCATCCAGGTTCTTGCTTGTTGAGGTTTCATTTCATGTAGCACGTCACAGAGCATTGTAGTTCATGCATCGATACCTGCCTTAAAGATTTTGTTTCACATTGTTTAACGTCAGTAGTTTTATGCCACCGGCCTTCCAAAATTCATCGCATACATTAGCAAATTTGCTGCTTGGAATTGGTTTCGCTTCAACATAATATATTTTTGCAAACTTACCGCATTCATGATAACGCTGTCAGTAGCCTTCTCGTGGTTTAATACTTGTTTTGATCAAATAATACCTTAAGCAGGCTCTCAATTCTTTGTGCCTTCCTATGATAAAGCCTCTGTATAATGTCTCGTTCTTTTTTAAGCAACTGCTAGTTTACAGAATCATTTTTTTGAGATAAAAGAATGATTAATGAGACATACAGCTTTTTGGAAGGGAAGCCGGGATCGTCCAGAAGACTGAATTGATGTAAAGAATAGGATTGGAGTTTGGAGATGCTATCAGTAACCGAGGCGCGGGGGTTGCGGTTTAATTTGAAGGCGGGGACAAGGATGAAGCGGAGTGATAGTGCAACTTCCTTCCAAATCCCTTCTCGGATGGGAGGAAGGAAAAGCATTCCCCCTCTCGATATTTCTCCGGCTAACGAAGACGATAATCAATCAATCCTATTCAAGTCCCTTCCCCATCTTCCCTTCCTCGGTTGGATGGAGGGATGTCTGGGAAACCCAGCCGCACTCCACTGATCTACGCTGGAGATAAATCAATTCGGATTCGTACAGTGGGGCGTGTCCCCCTACGTCAACCGCCTTGTTTGCTCCGGAACCGCTTTAAGACTCCGTAGAATTCAAAGCCTCAAACGTTGCGTCAAGCGAGAGAATCGAGGCTCGCCCAACTCGAGAGCTACGGTAAGCTCATGTGTCGCAGTGTCATCACTTGTTCAAAGCATTGGATAAATATAAATTTTATTTGAGAGCGCACGATTACAATACACGGTGAAACATCAATGCAGTACATACATAAACACATTTTCAGTCCATAAGAGTTTTAAGGTGTGATCTAACTCAAAGAGCCTTATGGTAGAGTTTATGAAATTCTTAGTCAGCCGTATGAATAAATTTCAGATTTCAAAACTGCTAAAAATGAATTAAATTAATTTTATTTTTGTAATCTAACTAATTGGTTGGAATCGGAAATTCAGCTTCACTGTCTATTTTAGGCTCATAACTTTCATTAAAGTTACAGCTCTCCTTCACGCTATGTTCTCAGCATCTTTTCTAGTGCGGGATTATAACTGCATATTTTGTGCAATGAAATGCAGTGGTTCTCCGTGGTTTTGATTAAAACCTAAATTCTTATTGATAAAGTAATAGAAGGGATATTCAAATATTCTTTCAAGAAAAGGAGAAATGCAGGTAGTGTTTCATAAAAGAAATCTGAATATCTGCTGTAGAAGTCATAATTTGTGGCGTTATTACTAGGGACCGGAAAAAATCGCCTGTTGCGATAAACGCGAATTTTCTGCGAAAATTCGGGATAAAATCAAATATCAGCGAATTTAGTAAATATGCGAAATGAGGCTATGAATATAAAAAAATAGTAGGAAATGGCAATGAAAATATCTTTAAATTTTTTTCTTTATGAAACATCCCATTTTATGCATTAAAATTATGATTATTATCATATGAACACGCCAATTTAGCATATTTTCAGTTCAAACGTAATAAAACACACATATGTAAAATGATTATACCGCGCAATGCGCAGAGGAGCGTTGTTGCGCATTTTGTTTCACATTTGTCAGTAAACAAAAGTGTTTGGGAGCGCACTTGCATACCTATGGTGCTTCGACTGATGTGAAGCAGTGTAAATGCGAGACAGTAAGAGGATTCAGGCTTTAAAAATTTAAGTGCTAGTGGGTTATCCCAATTATCGACAAATACCTTGCTCAGTTGTATTTTCGTATTTGCGTTCGTACTCAGTTGTATACTTCGTATTTGCGTTATCAGAATTTACGTTTTCCCGCGATTATCAACGTTTGTATCGGGTCCCACCCCATTTCCCATATCTCCAGTGTATGTACAAACCTGTATTTACACCATGATATTTTACATTTTCCCGCTGTTAGATTCGGGTTAGAATGCGATAGATCAAAAAAATAAAATTCTCTTATATGACATTTATCCATGCATACCAGTCTACCACATTTTTACCTCGTTTCGTTCATACATTTTTTTCTAGGGGTCCCTAGAAAAGTGTAAATAAAGGGTTTTACTGTGTAAGTATTTAGGAGTTTCTTGAGGAATTTGGGACGCAATACTGTTACTGTGTTTGAACGAGCTCAAACATGCAGTATAGATGGACTTTATACCTTCGATAATCAAATCCATATTCGTAAGCATCGCAATGTACGAGTTGCGTGGGAAAAAACATCATTGTGAAATATATGGTCAGTAAAGAGCACATGATGGCTCTCAGGGCACAAATTCAGTTTGTCACAGAAAATTCCAAGACATTTTGATTTGTCAAAATTGCTGGAGGGTTCATCCTACCCCACGGAACATGTCCTGTACCTAAAGCTGAAATCAATTGAAATTGAGCTTCAGGCCATTCTTGGATGGCATTTTGGAGTGAAGACTTCAGCTTTTCTGAAAGTTTTTTTCTGAGGTTGAGAGTGCACCGTTAAAAGATAAATGCAGAAGTGTAACTTTTAAATGTAAAGATAAAATTGCTTCATTAATGAAAAATTAGTCAAATGGAAAAGTTTTCACGAATATTCGGGAGGTCATTTTAAGTCAAAAGTATAATATTAAACAACCCTTCTGATGTTTTGGAGAAGGCTTTGTACCTAAGCAGGTGTAAAGACCTTACACCAGAAGAAATTAGCCTCGGCTACAGGGTACTGAAGAGGACGTTACGCGAGGAGATAGAGAAAACAGAGAAGTCAATTTAATTTCAATTCTTCTCTCAATGAAGGATGAACATCCGAAGTTCTCTACAGAAGCCATCCAAACAGTCTATATACGTCTACTAATAATTTGGAAAATGTGAGCCCTTTTTCGCACTCTAAGACAGTTGTGAATGACAGAAGACCTAAGTTAAAAGATGATAATGCTTTTTTTGGTAGCATGTTATTTGATTCAACTTCAAGCCCACATAAACTGTATTTAAATAGCTATTTCTATAGGCCTATAGCTATCCCTAGGCATTTAAAATTTTCCCTTCGTTTTACTTGCACTAATTCCCTTCCCCATGCCTGGCTTGCTTTTTTAGAGGTACTTGCACCTGGAAAATATTTTTTCATATGATTAGCAGGTATTAACATGAAGTCGTATTCAGGTCTAAAATAAATCATCCGTAAACTAGGTGAAAATTTTTTTAAATAATCATTTTTTTCTAAAGTATATTAGCTTAAAACTTCGTGACATTTTTTTAGCTCATTTTCTTATGTTAGAAAAAATTGTTAGTGTCAGATTAATTTTTCATAAAAGGGGTTGCATGAGTTAAAAAAAAAATTATTGTTTTAAGCAATGATTTATTTTCGTATTGTGCAAACAAGCATAAGAATTGATATATAATTTTAGGATTATTCGATGATAAAAAATAGATGCTAATTTCAGAAAAAAAATGCTAATTTCGTAAAAAAAATATATGCTAATTTTTCAAAATATAGATGCTATTTTTTCCGGTCCCTAGATTACCTCTCTTCTAAAAGCATTACGTGAATATATCCAATTATAAGCCATGCAATCACATCATAAGCCTGTTGCGTTTAATTTATTTGACATTTCCCCTTATTCTTGCGGCAGTCTTTAGGTCTCCAGTCTGCAGGTTTTATCGTAACCAGTTATCAGGCGTGTGAGTGAAAACAGCATGGATCTCTATCCTGCACCAGTAATCTATGACACTTGACGCCAGATTATTAACTCACCGATGCGGCATTTGCCTTCTTTTTAAATGGTGCCTATTTATAACTAATATTATCACATTTGTTTTTAAATTATGCACATTTTTAAATGTTTAAATGTAATGAAAACTCAATATTAAATGTGGAAACGTTATGGTGACTTCAATGTGGTAAATGAAAGCCCTAATAAAGCCTGTAAATATATACGGTACAGTCGTTAATCATTACATTGACAGCAATATTTTTGCGTCATAAATTCATTTTTTAAAGAATATGATTTAACTTGGAAATTTTATGCTTTATGACGAGGGGTAAGAAGTGTTGTTATCTGAAAAAAGGATGGTTATGAAAGTGACTAGGGAAAGAGGTATAAGAGAAATTCTGGAGAAAGAGTAATTCTGATAACGATAATACCTCAAAACCTACCCTTGAATTCAGAGTATAAATTAATAATAGTGTAATCATATGTCTTAACTAAAACACCTTTGATATACCGTATTACCGTATTTTGAAGTGGACCGCTTTCAAAATTGTTGTATTTTGAAACACAAGAACGTGATAAGAAACGTAAATGAAATCTAATAAGTTTTATCAAAAGTAAACAGCATTGTTGTTTTCGTGAAGATATTAAAAGGCACTAAAAAAGGTATCGAAGCTAATTCTTGAATCTAGATCAGCCATTTAGTTCAGAAAAATCATACGGGCATACTTTTCGCGCTACTCCTAGAGGAAATATGTTTGCATTCGGTAAAAGTAAAAGTATTAATTGAAAGTTTCTGCGGGGGTCAAAAGGTGTATTTTATGGATTTATACCGTATTTTGAAGTGGACCGCTTTCAAAATTGTTGTATTTTGAAACACAAGAACGTGATAAGAAACGTAAATGAAATCTAATAAGTTTTATCAAAAATAAGGGTAGCAAGATGAAAACATTTTTGATACCTATAGCTATGCGTCAAATATACAGCAGAACGTGTAAATATGTGCAACCGAGCGACAAGTACCTGGTAAAAGTGGGCTATATCTGTACTGGGTAATAAGAATAGAATTTTCTCTTACTGCAATAAAATATATTAATACGTATCTGTGTTGACGCCACTGTCATGAAGTAGGAGAATTGAGACAAGCATAACATACATAAGAGGCTAGAGAAATATTTTTTTGCCGAAGAGGTGGGTGCTATCATTCCCAAAAAACCGAATGTGGCCTCATTGTCAACAATAGACATCCGTATGCACCCCCATAATCTCCTTTGTTTCTTCTAGCCTCTAAGCTTTTTAAATAAAACTCTTATTTTTTGTAAATGTCCAGGTATGAGTCCAGGCAGTAATTAGATGTTTACACTGGTTTAAATTATATTTATGGTTCCGATAGTGACTTGAAGTCATAGCCCATCCATAACACAAGTTTATCATCACCCCTCCATGAAAAATATTAAAATTTCTTAATTAAATTTGTATTAAGAAATAGTATTAAGTATTGTATTTGAATTTCTCCTTCCCGTTGAATGTCAACGGGCACCTTCAGCCAGTGTTACCATAAATTGTTATCCATCGCCATGTATCGGTAGTTTAATATATCATGCTGCTAAACCTTGTACTTTACTATAAGGTTGAATTGGAGTTCGTTTCGGGCAAAGTCTGAAGTAACAGTAATCAACAGAGTAATGGAGATTCCAAAAAAAATTTTCTAGAAGAAAGAGGTATTCGAGGTATATGAGGAGTTCGCATTGAAATTTAAATTATTTAGTCACAGTTATACAACCCCCCCCAACTTTGTGGCAGTCTATTCAAAATATCATAACTTTTAAGTATAGTTGTAGATGTTTAATTCTTAGCAAATTGATTGGATAGGAGGCAATAGAAGATTAGGGTGATGCATACCTTAAACATTAACCTACAAGCAAATATAATCCAGAAAAAACTCAGTACCTACTAGGTATTTCTCCTTAAATTAAATGATAATTAGAAATTATGAGGCATATAACTGAAATATTTTCACATGATGCCATGCACAGATCTTACGTCTATCTTTTCCATGAAACACTGAACAAGTGAAGCATGATTCATCCCTGATGAGCTCAATTATGTTTGGAAGAATAGACGTACAACTTGATACGTTCCTCTCTTCATTTCTGCCAATCATGATTTTGGCATTCAATGTCATTATCAGTCTTTGATTTGACAAGGATTGATAATACATTGGGATGCCGAAACCATGTTTAGTCGAAACAAAGTGTGGAAGGCAGAAAGATGTGATTCTTCTCCCGTGCAAGAGTTCAATAAAGTTAAGCCTGCAACTTCAAATTGTTCCTTCTACATACTTAAACAAAGCCTGCAAATTAAAATCAGTTGATCATTCCTTGTTTCCAGTGAGGTGGGCGTTATTGTGACAACTTTGATTGTGAACGACGTTGAGTGATGTGTTCGTTTCCCGCCACTCATATGTCTCCCTTCTTTTCTTTTTCCTCCGCAGTTTCGACGTGGAAAATGGCGCGAGTCCGTCAGGACGGAGTCCGATGGATGGGGGCGGCGGGGGCGGCGTGGGCGGGGGCGGGGCCTCGCCCTCTGCCGGCCTCGTCCTCCAAAATCTGCCCCAGCGACGGGAGTCGTTCCTCTACCGCTCCGACTCCGACTTCGAAATGTCACCGAAGTCGATGTCCAGGAACTCGTCCATCGCCAGCGAAAGGTGAGTGTGTGCTCGGCTAATTGTGTGCTCGAGAGCTCTCCTCCCTTTGGAGAGCAAGTTAATGCGATGCAATGAGAAAAAGCCAGATGAAGGGCCTCATTTTCACAAAAATATTTTGAACCTCATATTATATGATCCAATAATTAAGTGTTATGTGTGCTATAACTAGTGGATGTGATATTAAAAATCCACATTTTTCTAGAAGCGCATTAACAATTCGTGCAAGCTGCCATTGACTTAATATATTATAAAATAGTTTGCTCTTATTGCTACTTAATGGTCTTTTAAAATCAAATAAAGATTTATTTCACTGTTTTTTTGCAACCTTCAACATGTTTTGGATAGCAGTCAGATTATGACCATTTCTAAGCTCTTTTTTACTACTGTCCCTAATATAAATGCTAGCAACAAGATGTTGAAGATGGGAATAAAGGAGAGGATAATCAGTGGACACTTTCCAGTAGATGACCCATGGAGTTCACCAATGGTGTCCACTGCGCTATATATTTATAAATAGAAATGTGCGTATATTTTTTGCCAATAGTAACTAATATGTCCTATAATACATAGTTAAAAATATTGAAATTATTCTTTGGAGTCATGAGCTTTAAAGTTAACATTATTTTTATTAACCAGTGATTGTAAAGTTTTAAATCACGCTGACAATAAATCATGGATCCAACATATCAGGAATGTTTTCCCTGAAAAATATTACATTTGTTATTTATATTCTTACATTAGGTTTTAATTTGGCTTTGCGTTGCATTTAGCATTGGCTTGCTTTCATCAGGGTATGTTTCATGTTGATGGCCCATTTTTCTTTCCTGCGTCCAGTCTTCATCATCAGAAGAAGTGTCGATAATAAATACGCTCTCACTGAATGATACACGTCAGGAAGGTTCTCCACGTAAACTTGCAATGTGCTCCCATATATCGTAGACTTGCCTTCTCTCATAAACCGTACCGCTCCCACTCGATAACGTTATATTTTTGGTTAATTAAATCTAATTTAGGTTCCTTATGGAGATACATAGTGTGAACTCTATGAGGAAGAAAAGAAAGAAGCTTACGTAGCTAAGTCCCGTATGTCTGCGAGTATGGAAACAATTTTCCATTATATTTTGATTCGTTTATATATTTAATTAGATTGATTCGGAAGTGGTAGTTTTATCAGTTTATTCAGTCACTTGGACAAGCGATACGATTTCATATTTTACAATGAGATTTTAGTTCATTTGCTTTTGAAATCAAACTTTCTTAATAGTTTGGTTTCCATGGATTTGACTCTGGCTTTATGGAATACATTTTTCCTTCAGTTAATCGCAAACACATGGCTGTAAAGCATGTTTAGAATTATGAATATTAAAATTGGTTGAGAACTAATGGTGTCTCATGTATCGCAAAACAGTTCAATTTCATTTTTGCTCATATTGTAATGACAGATCTCTATCACTTTGCAGATTTAATGCAATCTAAAAAAAATGTTTAAAATCCTGGTATTGTAGGTGAATACCTCGTGGATAAGAAAAATCAGGCCATCGTAGGCATTTCAAGAGTCTTTGAACTCTGATTTAAATTATTTAGTATTGCTAAATAGTGCTATAAATATATACCAATGGGTATCACGTCTTCCACTGACAGAACACGTAAACTTTCCTCACAAATAAGGCTTCTTTGGCAGATGGTACAACAGAATCATCAAAATGGAGCAGAAAACATTACGCAAATGTTTTATGCTTAAAATATAATCTTATTCTAATACAAATATAGAAGTTAGAATCCTAATCATTGATTTATACTTTGGTAATTTTTTATTACACACATTGTATTTGAATTCTAAAGTGTAATCGCTCATGGAAAGTTTTACTTTGACCATTTTTTAACGAAACGAAAGTTAAGTTTAAACTTAGATTCAGGTGCAATACTCTCATCATCTTCAATAAGCTCCTTTAATCAATATGATTAGTTAATCTTGGTTCCAATACACGCAAAGAATCAGCCATTATTTCACCAGGGCATGATAAGGAATATGACAGGCTGTAGGTATGGAGAATGAAGAAGAGAAGAGATAAGATATGGAGAATGAAAATGTTATTTATGTGGGTTTGAATAAACGCTTAGGTTTCGGTTTCTTTCATTTCCGTTACTTCAGTTATAAATTGCATACAACCTACGCACCGGTAATAAATTTGGATCCTGAGTCAATTTTATAGGTACCTTGAAAATCAACGAGTGTGTTCAAACATGTAATATTAATATCATCTTAAGTTTAATCTGTATCGTCGGTGTTCAAGTATTGATGGAATCTGAGTTTAAAATTCAAATTAGTCAATATAAACTTAATCTTGGATTTTTACCCCAAGCAAGTGATTGCGGTTGAATTTATCTTTCCCACCTTGAAATCCATTAACTTTGCCTTCGAGGGAATGAATAGGGCGTTTGCTTCTCTTGCGCTGTGATTTACGCTTCTCCACACATGCCTCGCAAATATAATTAATGGCCTGATTCATTACGCACGCCAGCAGTGCGCGTATTTTATGCGACTCTCCTCTCCTTATTTTTCTCTTTACAAATTCTTCATTTTCTTCTCGTGGGTCATATGTTGCCTGTGAAACGTGCAGAAGGCTTGAGGCTGGTTGATGCCGTCTCCGTTGCACATTAATCTTCCTCTCCATCCTGAGACCCTTTCTCCAGATGCTTCTTCACGCATCCATTGCTTCTTTGCAATAGTGGTTTCCTTTAATTATTATGAATTTTTCTTCGTGCGTTTATTTCGTCAGCGCATGTTTTTATTTCCGATACTAGGGTGCCTATATACATTAAATATGTGCTCGTATGTTCCCTCGGTTCTGAAATAATGGGTTAATTTACAATAATTCTTAAACTGTCAACTAAAGTTATGATAAGTTTTCTGAAGTCTATTTTAGCTTTCAATTTTTCACTTCATAAAATGATTAGGAAAGATAATTACTAAGAAAAGAGGGCATATGGTGATGGTAACTTAAATAATTTCATAATCCTATTCTTGATATTCTTAGTATATTCTGAGATGTATCCTGAAGGAACGTTTACGTGAGTTTGGCATCTCGTGTCACAATACTTATATTTGTGCATTAATGTAATTCAGGCCTACGAGTTTCTACAGAGGGAATTTTCATGGAATGTATTATGTTATGACCCAGCTCGATAGTCGTGGTTTTGTCTGCAAGCGGTCCTATGCCGCGCATCGTTGGCGAAGAATACTTGGCACACATCGTTGGCGAAGTATAGAAGTGCTAAATTGCATTCACTCCAAAAAATATATTTCCTTAGTTTACAATGGGGATCTGTGCATCTCAAGCTTAGTTCCTATTTAAATATTGAGCTATTTTTTTGAATTTTTTGCGCCCATAATTTTCCATATTTACATAACTTTCCACTGCTCCACACTTTTCCATAATTTCCGCAGTTAGCTTTATATGATCGCAGTGCTAAGAAAACGTCTCAGTAGGGGTTTAAAAAAAATAAAATTCGAATCCCGAGGGGAAATCCGCCAATAAATCCCTTATTAAGTCATCTCTTGAACGGAGCACAGTTATTTCAATAATATAGAAAAGTATCTCTGTCCGTTCTCTCACTCCGTTATGACCTGAAGGTTTTACTTTTTTTACTTAAATTAAGTCACAAAATTGAATCTGTTCCAGACTCTAAAAAGGCTTAAATAAGATAACTTAAGCCTTTCGGAACATTCTCCATGCTATCTTAAAGGCTGCCGTGTGGTGAGATTTCATTTTGTTTCCCTTCAATGGAAGTATGCTTATCCTGGAGGAGTTTTCGGCGCTTGCTGTTTTTCTTTCCGTCCATTTCCATTCACCTATTACAACAGATTTCGGGGAGCCGCCGGTGTTTTCCCTCCCCACCCTCAATTCCGCCCCTTCCCCCCATTAATGTTTCATGCTTTGCTTGCACTCAGACCACTTGCTTTGTGCCCTCCGTCTTGCGTCCCTCTTTTTCTCTTCCCTTTCCGTCTCCGTCTTGCATTCCTCTTCGGCCCCTTTCTCTCCTCACTCCCCTCGCCTTCGGCCGACCCGGCAGCCATGCCCTTCTAATCTTCTCCCACGGGTCTTAGAGGGGGCTCCATCCATCTTCGGAATCAACTCCTCTTCATCCCTGCCACACCCACTTTCCTCCCCCGTCCCCCTCCAGTCCCCGCCCCCTTGTCTTGCATCCCCCTCTTCCCCATCGTCGTCTCCTTTCCTCTCCATCCCTTCTCCTCCCTTCCTTCGGCTTGCTCATCGTCCCGTGTAATTGCATTTGGGTCTCGTGGCATGATTTCTTCTTCTTCTTCCCACCAAGTGGATACTTTATTAAGGAATCATCCGCCGTTTTGACTCCCGAGGCGAGGTGTATTTTTAAAACTGCAAATTCTTCCGTTTGTTCCCTCCTGCCTCTCATGATTCACACTTCAACCCTGTATTCTTTCACTGCCTTATTTTATTAGTCGAATTCATCACGGGCGCAATCAGTCCAGTTGCTGCTTTGTTAGGCTCTTAAGAGTTGAGTCTGAGCACGTCAATGCAATAATTGGACGGAGCTCAATTCAGGTGATATTTTAATCGGAATTATGGCTCTTATAAAATATTTTTTATTTTTCTATAACAATCCATCTGATGTCCTATTGTTTTTTTTAATTTTCATGCGCCAATGGTGATGAATAATTTATGTCTATACCGGTTAAGGAACAAACATTCACGGCATTTAAAATTTTTTCTGTCTACCTTATAATCAGAGTAGTTTGTTGAAGAATTGAAAGAAATTTTCAAAATGATAAAATTTAATTTAATCCCGGTCAAGGCGAACGATTTATTCTCTGTGTAATTTCTGCTAATGGTAAGGTAATGGTTATCCAACATATGTAATTAATACCATGTGGACTAGATCTAATTTATCAATGGTAAAGAAATAGTCATGTCTCATAGGAGCTTGTCAACCACTAGTATCTTTTCCCACGTGTCTATGAAAACTGTGAAAACCTTCTGAAAGAAAATTTGAAATTTAAATATGAAGCTATCTCTCTGCAAGTACTAGTACTATTAGGCTATATATTTCACTGAGGTTTTTTAGCTGTAAAAGATTTGTATCACTGCCTCCTCTGTCTATTCCTAATACTGAACATACTGAACCTCGAGTAAAGTTTATACATTAATTGGAATTTGAGCAGCGACCATTGGATTACCATGTTGTCACGTTACCAACCGTCTAACGTAACTCTATTATTGCTAGCCAGCGAGTAAGAAGAATAATGTAATGAAAAGAAAACTTTGAGAAAATTGAAAATTTTATTGTTCTCAGAAGCCTTGTCTTCCTCTCTTCTGGTTACTGATTTTATCATAGTAGTTAGCCGTTACTAGTTGCCGATGTGGAAACACTATATACTGCATTAATAATCAACGTTAAACTTGGAAATATTAGGCACGTATTCCACCTCGGCCATTGCTCTAGCGTCTTCTTACGGTTTCGTGAATAATGAATCAAATAAATAGCCAAGAGTGCCGAAGGAATTATAATATGTGTGATTGAGCAAATGAAGTGTTAACATGTATAATTGGAGGAAAATGACTTATCACCTCCAGACTTAAATGCTTTTGTCTCTATGAATGATTGCAAGTTACCGTTCAGGAAGAAGAATCGATGAAAAATCTTCAGTTTTCTTCATCAAGTTTATAGGTATAAAAATAGGTTAGACAATAGGCTTAAACTTCTCAGTCAGAATACTTTTGCGATTTTCAGCTTATTTTATCGATAAGGCTGGATAAGGATCACTGGATATGATTTATGAATATATTTGATGAATATATGTGATTTTGTTAACTAAAGCGAAGCACCATTGATTGGGCTGTTTAATTTATACTGTCTAATTTTTGTAGCAGATTCGTAAAAAATGTTATTCGTGTATTTTCGGAACGAATAATTGAATAATATAGAAAATTAGATTTTCTTCCACGCAGCGCCCATATAAATCTCACTTTGCCAAACCTTCATCACTTTAATTTATGCTCTTTGACTCCTTATTGATTGATTGGCATTGGATGTTGCTCAATTTTCGTTAAAATTAATAAAAGATTAAATCAATTAAAGATAATAACTAGCCTAAATATTAGTGGAAAGCTTCTTTATCGTATATTCAAATTTCATTAAATAATATAAGCCCAAAATTCATTCGGTGTCTATATTTTTTCCCAATACAAGATCCAGACAGGGAATAATTAAATGATATGATACTACGGTAAACTTGAAATATTGTCAATCAATCAATGCTAACGCTTATGATATAATCATGATGACAGTATGGTACTCTTGAATTATAGCAACCAGAACTATTTCTCACGTACGTATCGTTTTTTTGTGTGAATGCTATCATACTGTAATGAACGCCATTTGCTTCATAAGGTCTTAATATTCTGATTTTCTGGATCTGTATGATGTTATAATATGTTGTTTAATAAACAGTTTTAATGATGCTCCCAGCTTTGCCGTTTACGAATTCATATCATAACTGCGGTTATATAATATGTATGTTATGTACCGTTAGCAGTGATTGAAGAAAGCGTCTTTGGAGGAAATTAGTTTTTCACTTCCTTAGGTGGACTTAATCCATTGTAGGAAATCATTTTGGCGTAAAATACTTAAAATTCACTTCGGGGAAGAGAATGTATAGGTCGTCATCGATATGCTTACAACATCGACGGGTGTATTTCATTGTAATGATTGATGATTGTGAAATCTTCACATTGATTGTAAATAAGACACGAAATCGTCGTTAATAGCTGTCAAAGAAATGATTATCAACGCTATATACACTAAGTATTAAGAATTTTTAAACAATTATAAACTTCGAAACTGGCTGTCGAAATTCTAATTGTCTTTATCGAGAATGTATTGGTCCTGTTCAAGAGTATCAGGCCTAAACATTTCAGCTTTACTCATTAAAGACAATATTATTTCTTGAGATTAGACAATATTATAAAAAATAATTCATCTGAGTGTTTTGTTAACCTTTACTGTATAATTCAGCGAGTCAAGCCGCTTATTTTCATCCTGAACCTCTTGGTTTTTTATCTAGTACTCATTACTAATTAATAAGATGTATAATCCTATTAACAATAGGAAATTTGTTGAACATAACATAATTTTCAATTGTTAATTATCATGGGTTTTTTTTTCCGTAATTAATTTCATATCATCGCAGCACTTGTTGGCTAAACATTGATATTGACTTCGAAATATCGACTACTCGAAATATTGGCGGGAGACATTTCACTATTGAATAGTTGAGTACTTCCCCACAAAACAGCGCCATGCTCAGGGCTCCTCGGACAAGGAGTTGCTCTCGCCACCGTCTTGTGAGGTGGCAGCACTATCGGGAGGATGTAGGAGAATCGATGGAGAGACAACTCTGTCCTCATAACCGAAAGCATGCGCCAATTTCAAATGGGAATCCTTAATGGGTATACAATTGGAGAGAGACGTGTATGCGATTCACGCAAAGGGTAACTCCTTAATGAGGACCAATTAGAAACCGCAAGATAATAGTCTTCATTAATGGAGTTCCAACCGAATACCTTCATTTTATTCCAAACCATCTAAATAAAATATATTTTACGAATATAAATACAAATATCTTCCATTGGCAAAACAATGGTTGAAGACAATGAGCTTTTCCTGTACCTGAGACGTAATTGTAATATCTGTAGTTATTGAATATCGGAATATATTTCCATTGCTTTGTACTTTGTTTTTAGTAACATTACTTTGGTTGCCTTCTTATTTAAACTTAGGTGCTCAGATGAGCATCTCCCTTTACACCTTGTTTTGCAGTCAAAGGTTTAATTCATTTAAATTCGTCTTGTTTCGTATAATTCACCTCCTTTACACCATAAAGAAAATTAACTTTTATTTCTTCCTATTGGACAATCGACAGTATCATTTCCTTGCGTTAATTGCGCGTTAACATTGCGTTAATTGCTACTTATAGCCATCTCCATCCACTTACACCTCCTCTTAGTTTCCACTTTCCACTTCATCTCCGTTTTAAGCCTGCTAGAATATCTAGGATTTTTGTATGTATTTCTATGATGTGTAAGGAATATTATTGGTGTATTATTTGGCTATGCAGAATGAAGAGAAATCTGATGATATGGTTCTGCAGAAATGAAGGAACATGTGAATATATATTTGAGCAATCCAATCAACGACCGTTCTTTGAGATACACTTAGGTTCTTAGCAGTTCGATTTTTTCGCTCGTTTGGATATATTTTATTTCTCTTAGTATGTGTGATAAAAACATCAATTTTCGCTTAAACTTCAGCTAACGGCGTGTGAAAAATATTATTTCTCTTGGGTTGACGTTTCCTTTTCAGTTTATTGTCCCTCAGCTTGTATTTAGCTGGACGTGCCCAAAGTGGTCACTCCCTGATTTCAACTCGGCCGCCTCTGTACTCTATCACGCTTAATTGAAGGCGTTCTGGACTCATGTACCCCAATTACGTCCCGAAAGAGAATTACCCAATAAAAGCAACAATCGATACCTTTGAGCTCATTAGTCCAATGAATAAAAGTAAGTTTAGATGAAAACTGTTGGTTTAAGCTCCACAAGTTTCGATATAACCTTTGCACTACAATTGTTTATTCTTTCGAAATCATTTCGGCGGGAAAGATATTCCTTCCTTTCAAGAACTTCACTCACTTCCCACTAGTAGCGCACGAGAGCGCCGATTCCAAGATTGCACTGAGCATGCTTCCATCTGGCGATCATCCATCGAAGCTCTACCGCCCTATTTCTCCCATCCCTCGATTCAAACCCTTGTCCCTTACTACCAGCCTGGCTCGCCCCGCCACCCTCATAAGCAGTAATTCACCTCGCCAATCGATCCCAGTGGCCCATCTATTTCGCCCCTCCTCCCTCCTACACCCCTAACCCCCGCCCACCTCATGCTGAAGCGTTTTCCAATCACTCGGCCCCACGTCAACTCCCCCTCACACCACAGTCCCAAGTGCAACCACGATCCCCGACTGCATGTCTGGCGCTCCCGGCATGCATAGCGATATCATTCCTCTCTCGCGAGCGACCCCCTGGAGAGCGAGCTGGCTTGATTTGAGCAGCTCACGACAGTGGCTCGAAATACTATGCCGAGAGAGTGCTCCGCTCTCGTGGCTATTACCCTAATTGACTAGCGACAGAAACTATGATAAAAAATTGTATTTTAATTTGCTCATAAATTGGAGTCGGATATTGGTTTCGTGGGAAAACCTTTTGGCAAATAAGAAGAACCCAGATTTGGAAGATCGTTGGATATTTACTAGATTATTGGTCGGGGAAAAAAGGAGTTTTCTATTTCCATTGAAGGAATAAAGCAATTTACTGTACCTAGGCGTCACAAGATGGCTTAAAATTGTACCGAGGGGTTATTGAAAGAATTTAAAAGATATTATAGCTATAAAAATCAGCAACCTAAATAAAATCATTAAGTTAGATATGCATTGAAAAAGTCGTGCAAACTTACATTGGCATGCAAGGATTAAGAATCGACGAAAAAAGGTGCAAGTATTTATTGTAAATATTTATCTTAATAAATTTAAGCAGACAATAACACCTGTTGTATGAATAGAGTTTTTAAAATTCTTTTCCTGTTTAGGTTTCTGTATTTTGCTCCGACTATTCACTGTTCAAATATGAGTCAATATGTCAACGAGTCTTCATTAACTGTGGTGATAAAATACTGTTATAAGATTCTAAATAAATATTGTCGCTGCTACATACAGGCGTCTTACTCATCAGCAATCAGCAGTTATCATTAGCATCTAGAATGAGAGAGTGGAATTGAACTAAATATAATGGCCTATAAAAACCTATGACCTCTGACCTGAGCTAAATTGAACTAAATACACATGGCCTTCGAATATCCATGCGCTCACCACAAAAAAAATCGGTCAGAATAAATAAATTACACTATATATAAATCACTTCGACTTATTATGAGTCATGAGAGTTAGCGAAGGAATTGGCACAGTTTCTCAGTCCTCAGTCTTATGGAGAAATGACTCAATGAAGATTTTCTGAAAGTTTTGTTGAAACTAAGTAACTATTGTCTCAAAACAGCCTTAATCCAAAAGTAGCTTGAGTAAATTAAGAGCCTTCCAGATGTAGGTTCTGAGAGTGTGCTGCTTGAAATCTGTTGAGAGAACGAACTGAGCTCTGTTTGCTACGAGTAAATAACTGCCGCAAAGATTTCAGTTGATTCCTTAGCCAGTGAAATATCTTTTTCTATTATTTTCTTTTTGATCCTTGGGGTTGCCATTTTCTCGTTGCAGCATGAATAGTAATTAGATTATTGATTACATTTTAAGAGAGTTGTTAGCTGTTGCGATGAATTTCTCTGGGAAACGGAAGATCTGCTAAGTGCTGCCTCAAGTGCGGCTGTTGGGAGAAACGCTTGCTACAGCGCTCTCTTCGGAGCATGCGCAGACTTCGGCGCGGGTTCGGCTTGCCCAATCTAAAAAAGAGATACGTCACCAATTGAGTGAATGTTCAATTATCGGTCCTTTAGGATTTAATTGACATAAAAATAAAGGACCATAGTGAAAAATTATAACAGTTTAATTCCATTAGAAGTGCCTATATTGCATCGGTGGTGATTACAGTTTTGTTTTAATTCATCACATCATCTTTCTGTGATGAAAAAAAATCGACTACTGCGATTATTATCTCGAATTATTTATGCCCTCATCAATAAATGTTTTGAACATTGGTTTTTAAATATTATGTACTAAATGTACCTCTCGGATATCAATCGCACAGGTCATCTAAGGCTTAAGGTACCTTAAGTCTAGTTACTCCAACATTCCCAGTATTTATGATTTTGAATTTAATGAACTTAATTTATTAGATTTCCGGAATAAATACTAATGCTCATTATTACATTCTATCACCTCAGGAAACTTGTAAAAAAATGTAATCAGTTTTTAGGAGTCGTGGATTTTTATTCACTACTCACCATCTGCAGAAGACGAAATAGTGGTTTTGTTTTACTGTAACCACCAGTTAGAAACTATGTTCGCTGAGGCACTTCGTCATTTGTACAAGATTTTTGAAGCGAATGTATACTCAGTTTTACACCTTGAGAATTCACGGTTGCGGTAAATAATCTCAGTTCATACTTTTCCAAGGTATATTAGTGTGTTGACGATCTTGACGCTTAAACATCATAATCAGACCCAGAATTGACAATTATCTACGAATTCATGCACTACTTCTCATTATAATGAAATGAAGTGGGCGGGTTCATCATGATAATAGGTGAAATTATGGGTGTGTTAATGAAAATAGAGATTTTCCATCTAACAAATTGAAGGTTCGTGAACTAGCCGCGAAGACCTTAGCGGCGTTACCCGCTGAAAATGCACAATAGCAGAAATTCCACAGAGAAAAAAATCATTCGCCTTGACCGGGATTAATATTCCACAGGGAAAAATGACGCCTCGGTAGCTTAACTGGTAAAGCACCTGGCCGGAAATCAGGGGATCCGGGTTCGTATCCCGGTCAAGGCGAATGATTTTTTCTCTGTGGAATTTCTGCTATTTTCCCTCTAGTTGCATTGAGCGTTTGAATAAGTTTCACTCTTCCACAATTCATAATCGGCCTAGCAGGCGTGTATTCAAAGAGGCATACGCTAAATATATTTTCTTTTGGCTATATTCTTGAAGCATATCCTACCACCGGAAAAAAGTTACCAAATTTTGAACTGTTTTTGCTTTACGCCGTGTATAATTGCCAGATTTCATTTATTCAAAGGAAATATTTTCGTGCGGAAATAAAAGATGACATGTATTTCTCTCGTAAGGTGCAATTTGATCAAGCAAATGTTGCGTTGTAAGAACAATATTCCTTGTGGGAAAAGAGGTGCAAATTTTGGCTCGAGTTTGCTTCTCCTTGTGCTCGGCCTTTCTTCCCAATCGCCGTCCATCTGGTCGCATTTCAGTTCAGCACTCAATTCGCCTTGGGCAGTCCTCACCGTCATCCCCGACGCTTTTGCCAGCCACCCCCGAGTCCCAGGCGGGTCGATGTTCATTTTTTTACTCATCCACTCATCGTTGACCTCGTTGTCCTTGTCCGCACGACGACATCCTCCAATCTACTCAAGCCATCACACTCCCCACTCCCATGAGGCCGAAGGAGTGTTGGTGGCAAGCGCACGAAACGGTGTCCTCCCTATGGCTATAAAAGAATCTCTATGATTCTCTTGAAGTCGAAAGTGAAGTGATGGCCCTCTCACTATTTAAAATAAAAGCGTCACGATATTTCTTCGTAAGGGATCCCATCATAATTAGCGCAATACCACTCATTTTCCTCCGTTAATTTTATTCTACTTGCTGATTTCTGTTTCAAATTGAAAGATTATATTGAAATTAGTATAAAGATATTGCAATAAAAAGATATAGTAAAATTTTTTCTTGCGGAAAATAGCAATATCTTTCTATTAATATGGAACGTTTCCACCACATCACACCTGAATCTGGTTTGTTTATAGAATGTATTGAGATAAATTTTCAGCAAATGAAGGTTCATTTCTTCATGAATGATAGTCTAAATACATCCTTACCTATGGCCAACTATTCCACCTTTAGCGCCAACGTTTCCTTAATCCAGTGCGTTATTCTCTTCAGTATGCTGCTTCTTCAAAGAATATTTTTTTCTTTCGGGTTTTCAGTAAATTTTCACATTTCCTTGCCCTCCGTAAATTATGATGCTGGGTGCTAAATGAACGTGAAAGACTTGTAATGAGAAATTATCCAGAATAAGTGAAGAATAAAGGGCTTTATTAAGCAACATACCGAAGAATAGACCAGAAATGGATTGAGTAGACCGTGGTACACAATACATTGGCGAATACGGAAAAACGGGGGAAAAGACCCATGAGGAAGACCAAGGGACAAATTTATAGGACAAACCATGAGAGATGGGGGTTAGAAAAATTGTTGGGAAGTTAAATATAGTTGAGTTTCCTAATCTTAAGATTAATACACTGGTATCAAAATACCGCCAATGGTTGATACTTCAAGTCGCAGCATCGTTGCACTGAACAAATGAACGTTTTTCGCTTCATAATTGCTATTAATATTTATTTGGTTTGGTAAAGTTTGGTGATCACCAGTTTATCAAAAAAGTACAAATTCTGTTTATGGAAGTTAACTTTCTGAAGAACAGAATGCGTATATTATGCCTTCAACCAAATTATAAAACGTATCCTTGGCAGTAATATTTGGTCCGAGTTCAGCAATTCAGTAGTGAATTGAAAGTTATCCAATGTTGTAACATGCTTACAACTCACCTTGATACTACGCTTCATATTTGCTAGCAAAGAGCTCGTTACCTATCTCTCATTAATTCTATATATGTCCTAAAATAACGACGCGGAAATGTGTGAATTGGTACAACCTTAATTATTACCACTTCTTTGCAAGTATGAGTTTATTCATGAATCATGGTCTCATATTTTTTCCAATCCTTTCACGTAATTTTCATTCGATTTATTGGTTTTCTTTTCACGGAGTTCATTAGATATTCACAGTTCCACTGTAAAATTATACATTTCCGGCTACTCACTGATTTATTAATGTGAGTAGTTTATTAGGGAAAAAAACTGACCACTACTCAATCTTGAGCACTGCCTCGTTTTTACAATCAACATAACAGGGTAACTTAAAAAAATGTACTGAGTCTCTTGAAATGCACTCCACATAACGACATAAGGTAACGATTTTCTTTGGCAAGTTTTCCTCGGTGAAAATATCCATCACAGTTCTCTTCAGCTGGAGAATGACATTTAAAATGCATTCTTTTCTTTCCTTAAATTAACATTTAAATATATTATTCAGATACCAGTCGGGTATTTATATTTCATTATTTTACTGATTTTATAATTCATATAAGGTAAAATAGTAAAAGCGGTAACTAATATTTTATAAACTCTCAGGAAAATTTTCGTGAGTGTAACTTGCTTAATAAAGGCATCATGAAAAATAGTTTTCCTTCCTCCTTCCCTTGGCACTTGGAAGTCGAATCCAATCGATCTCCATTTATATCATTTCTGCCCTAGGAGCAGCGCCAGAAATACTTCTGGCGCTTCCATTTCTACGTCGGTGAAAGCCATAAATATGTGGAGCGTTTCGGAATATTTTTAACCCATTGACATAAATCTCAGGTTGCTCTAACTACCGGAATCAGTAAGGATACTCCTTGAAGCGTTTAATCAGAGTGTATCTTTGAAAGAAACCAGTCCTTTAAAAATAGAAAAAGAAGACTTTCGGTATTGGATTCAGTGATTTCAAAGGATTACAGAAAAAAAGACTGAGGACATTCTCTTTCGTGAAAAAAGCATGGAAAACTTGATTTTGTTCTTCTATATCGTTTTTTAAAAAAAGAAACAAATATGAAATATACCGACTCACCCCAAGATAAATCAAAATATAGTAATGAATCTTAACGTATTTTGTGATTCTTACACTTATTATAGCTAACGACCATTTGCTTTTTGAGGAAAATGCCTTTTTTTCGACAGTTTGACAAAAAAAATAAGATGCCTGAGGTGTATGAATTCTTCAAATCCACCGATTTAATCCTCTATTTTTTTTCTAAGATTTCTTCCAACATTTTAGGTTGAAAAAAACCTAATTTGATTAGTAAAAATTAAATAAAAGCATTTATTTGTCGCTATACCAACAAAGGTACGTGTTGTCTAGTAAGGTTCACTATTTTTGAGTCTTATTTGCAGTACTGCAATTTGTGACATATTCAACCTGTATGTGATTCATATTCAACCTCCATAAATTTCTCAAAGTCCTTCTGAAATCTTCTCGTTTTTTCAGGAATAGTTATTTTTCCTTTCCTCCGTCAAATAAACGAAACTTCTCCCTAGAACGACTCGTAAACGTCACTCGAGGGACCTTTCCTCATTTTTTTATTTCCATCGGATCTTCAGTAGTCCCTTGCCAACCTCCTCGCTGAGAATCTCAATTTAAATTATGGCGGAAAAAGATGATGATGAATAAAGAATTTTTAGGACTTCCGTCGGCAGCAGTGAAGCCCGCAGGGACGTACATAAAACTTTAATCTTCCTTTTAACAGATCGCATCATTTTTTCTCCGTAATGTAATTAGGGTATTTTTACTTTTCGCAATTAGCTCAATGACTCAGCAGTCAGCTACTCAAGTCTAAGAGGCTTCTATTTCTTATTGCGGTACGTATTTCTTAAGCTGAACTTGGTGCTCGCTATTATTTATAATAATTAGGAGCCACAAAGTTGAGAATATTTTTTTCTGCAAACATATCCCAGAGGGAAACTTTTAAACTAATTACATTTCCTTAAATAATGATGAGGTTGTGTGGTTAAGGTTGTTAACAATGTCGTCTGATTAAATCACAGTTTTAAGTTCAAGTCTTACTTGGTTGCTCCGCAAATTCGGATAAATTTAATTTTGATACTCCCGGATGCTTGATTTTACGTATTCATCAATAAATCAATCTGATTCTAATCTTTGATTGTCTTTGCCTTTTAGCAATATTCAAAGCTGTACTGGGGGAGGGAGATAACGCGTGATATATTATGCAGTTGCTATCAGAAAATATTTAACTAACAAAATCACCTCTTTTCTTGCAGATTTTGGGGTTCAATAGTTAATGTTTAATGGAAGAAATAAGGAATATTTAGAGGTTTACTTTTAATTTAACGCTCAATGAAAGCAATCAAGCAGAATCTGGTGAAAAATGAGGCTTGATAGAGCCAATTTTTCTCAAATTTCAAATAATCAATTCCTTACTTTAGGGTGCATCCATGTATCACATCAGATTATAAAGGGAGGGAGAAGGGGCACGTGAGTATTCACGTACCATCACTTATTTGCAGGTCGACTGGGGGTCTTCTGGTAAATCTTAGAATATTTATAGCACCTAGACGAAGTGGCCTAGTTCAAGTTATTTTTACGCGTAGTTCAATCGTGCAATAACTTTTCTGTTTGTTTGCTTTGATCAGCCATATCATTATACTCGCTGATAAATGAAGTTGTTACTCATTACGTTTGTGCACCCAATCCTTGGAGTGGAAATATTCACACTTTTGCCATCTTCCTCTTTCCTGCGTGCCAACCGGACCTGAATTAGTTTTCTGCTATTTCCAACATTTGCAACTTATTCTCGTTTTCTGCTCTCTTCATTTGAAATGTTTAATTGAATTTTTACATCATTATTCACAGTTTTCATCGAAAAAATTAAGGTTAAACCCCACCTTTGGGAGTAGATCTATTTAAAAGGCACCAAATACCTCGAGGGAGAGGGGATGTGTCGCAAAGTGACCTAAAATCACAGATGTATAAGACCTAAAATATGTCACGTTAATAATTGGGGACCCCCCACACAACCAAAATCTGACGATTGCAAACCCTACGGGAATATCAAGTTGAGAAGTATATTATAGCAAAATAGGGAGCTTTTTTTCGGATTGTATAATATTGATAATTCCCTACCAATTTACATTTGAATAATTGAAGAGAAATAAAAAAAATTAAATGCCCTTACTCTTCATTATTTCATATTGGTCGTTTCCAGGTTGATGCATTTGGTGTAAATTTCGGTAGTGCTAATCCACTGTTAATTAGAGTATCCTAAACCTCCTCTTGTTCTAATCAGCACATAAATAAACATCTGGGTTGAACTTGGGAGAAAACTGTTGCTTCGGTTTTTCTCTTCATGTTTTCTCTTCGGTTCTTCGTCACGTTTGGCGATATACTCTTGATATCGGGCCTACTGTGTCATCAGATTCTGATTTTTTTTCTCGATTTTTAACATTCGTATTTCAAATTCTAGGCGTAAAACTGTACACACATGAAAGCATATAATGTAAGTTCGTTAAATATACTTAGATACGTATTGCATGCCCTAAGAACAAGCCAATTTTTATTTCAGTTGCTTCTTGTTGTAACTTGTGGCTTTCTTATTATTTTATTTTCTTAAGAATTCGTACAGTCACGTTCACGATAAAAGAACTCAATCAACATAAACATGTATACATTATTACGTCACAATAACTTGGATACCTATACACATAATGATTCGTATTTCTTTTGTTTTTGCGTATATGAGAAATTGCTCAGTCTAACACTTCTAACTCTTCACTTGTAGCACCAAGAATATTTACATAAGTAGTATTGACACTCTTACTCTTGTGAATTATAATTTTTCTCTCTATTATTATCACAGTGAAACTGCTAGTGTGCTTTATAGTATTTGATGGCTATTCCGTGTCTTTTTTGTGCAGGTAACTGTATTTTTTATTAGTTACACTAACCAAAATTAATATCAGAACTAAATGTTCGTGTCATCAAATGCAAAACTCGCTTTAAAGCCAATTAAAATACCATGTATGCCAGTGTTGAATGGCTAAAATATCTATCCTATGAATCATCATCATCATCATTTAAAAGTAGTAAGTTCGGTTTAACTCTCAGCTAGATTCTCTTATCAGCTAATCTCTTCATATTCACTTAATCTTCATATTCACATTCTTCACTACATGCTTCAAAATACATACCTGGCCGTCCTTAGCCATTCTTCTCTTTCATTTTTTCCTCAAATATTGTCTTTATGAGACCATCAGCTCTTGCCAATGGCCAATTAGGTTGTCCCTCTATCATTTGAATTAAAAAATGTCCAGTACCACGGAAAAAATTTGTAAATGATCATAATTGTTAAATCTGAAGACTCTATGCTAGTTTTCTTATTTTAAGCTGGATTCAATGTGATTCTTTCTTCTTCGCTGACAGGCACAGTCCCAGGTTTACTTTGATTTATACAGATAATATGTAAAACGGTTTTATGATGCAGTGGAACTCGGAACGTTTTTATTCTGTAACTCAGAAACTATTATTCTACAAATGCATTTCAAATATCAGTCCTAGGAACTATTCAAACCCGTGATACGCAGAGGTAAATAGATTTGAAATAAGATAACAATGAAATTGCTTACATTAAACCTGTTGTTGGAATTATCTCTCATAGCTATTTAAAATCACTCTCTAAGGATTTGGAAAAAATGTTGCCAAGATTTCTGCTGCTACGGAAAGTACGCGTACAGATACAAAGCATTAGGTAACAGCTGTCGTGAAATACCTTTCAACGTGAGGAAAAAATTACTGACACGTTGATGCATGATCGTGTATGAATGTATCGTGTCGTGTATAAATGTATCGTGTATGTATCGTGGAACGAATGGACTTGAAAACGAAAAAATCATACTTGTGTTTCTTAGAATGACTGAGTGGTAGACATAAGATAATTTTTTACCCGGAGATTTCAGAAAGAATGGTCCAGCTGTTTAAAAAAAAGAGGATGTAGTATATGGTCAAATGTTTCTTTGAGTTTCCTGAATATCTAAAGGTGAAAATAAAGATAAATGAGGAAATTGGAATTGGAAAAGGGATGCTGGGGAGAGGCGCATAAAAATGAGGTCACGGAGCAAAGAGTTACTCCTTGATTTGACGTTTGGAAAGAGATATATAGATATACGCATTCTTTTATTGGAGTCAATTCATCCGGATCGAGGAGGGGAATTCTTCCGAAAGATGAAAACTACAATTTTGCAGTTTCTGCACGAAATCGCAGCGTCCGGATCTCTGAGTGGGGAGAGAATCAAAACAGTATGATTTGAGCACAGGCGGAAGAAATACGAAGAACTGCGGAGTTGAATTTTATATTAGTTCAATGGAAAAGGGGCAAAAATCTATTGTTTAAAGTTTGAAAGCCATTGTTTCTGGAAATTTTATTCCAACGGTACGACTGCTATCTGATCACCACCAGTTTTTTTCCTTCAAGTGTTCATTTGGTTTTTATAAAAAAAAATATTTGGGAACCTTCTGATTCCTCTCGTATTTTCTCATTGAAAGGAAGTAAACATAATGGTAATAAAACATCTTGAGCCTTTAGTAACTTAAATAATAATAAAAAATATTGGTTTTTCCCCGCAGAATCCTTATTTTCACACAGAATATTTAATATACTGCATAGTACGACATTAGCATTCCCGACATCGCAATGTCATCATTAGGTATGATGTGGTGGATACCTGATAATGACGTTGATGTGATAAAATTTTCGTAGTATATTAAATATTCTATGCTTATAAATACTAAAGTTTTTTGCTTCATCGTGAAGAATTTTTAGTACGAAGTTACGCCAGAACCATCTCACGTTTTTATTGTTATAGTTCATAATTTGTACTAATGTTGATAGATCTTATGAGTTGCATACTGAAGAAAATTATTGCGTCGTGCGTGATTTTTTGGTAAATGGTGTGGAAATCTAAGCGCCGCTGTTTCCAACCCCGAATGGGACGTCTTGAGTAAAACTAGTTCAGATTGTTATAGTTTTGACGTTTTGATGTAGTTTTGAATAGTATTGATTGAACCTTCCTTAACTCATTGAAGACGTTTAAGTTAATTCAGTTACGACGTTGGTTCATTCCTATTCTACAGCTTGTATAACATTCGGAGGCATAAAATACAGTCACATCCTTTCTTTGAATGTCACACATTTAAATATTCATAGCCTTGCGCTAAGAAGCAATATATTTCTCTGAAATAACTTCCTTTTTTCATGTTATTAGCTCCAAATATATACCTATCATTCGGGTGTTCGGATACGAAATTTTAATGAATTTAACCCATTCTACTTTTCTTTCTTCCATTATTTTGCGAGGAACCTATTTATTCCCTTAGAATACAAGTACCTGAATGCCGAATATGACATTTTAACTTATCTTCACAAATTTGAGCTTGGGTGGATCACGGAACAATAGGAATTTTATTAGGAGTGTATTGGTGAAAATGCATGATTTTTTAAAATAACACTTTATCTTCACACTTCTTTTGCTCAACACGCATTCTGAGACGGAATATAGTGATTTCGTAAGAAATCTGCAAATCGGTGGAGCAGAGAAAGGTAGCCAGTCACTATCGATATATTTTCACTGCGTTTTGAGCGAGAGGAGTCGGAGGGCCGGTAGCGATTGCAGAGGACGGTCCTTTGGAGGTGAAGTATTCGCGTGGGAGGCTCTTGCAGGGCGTCGACGGGGAACCTGTGAAATTGAAAAATAAATTGGTATTGGATTCGGGTGGTAATGCGCAGCTGTTGCGTGGGAGTGAAAAATCTGACTCGCATATGGACCGGCAAATATCGTACTGAACGACAAACGTTTTCCACAACATTGGGTTTTTGAATTACCAAGTCTCCAAAATCTTCGCGTCTGATATGAGATTTCTTAAATTAGAATTTTCATTCAGGTGTCCCTGCTTAGTAAAGTTAATATGGGTTATGCGAGACTACATGGCACACTTTAAGTTCAGGAGCTGACCTTTTTTAAGAAAAGACTTATTTTACAGCACTTGGAATATATATCAGTGTTATCTTTGCTGGAAGAGTTTTATAACTAGGTAAAAACTATAAAAAGCGCGAATATATGACATTTAAATTACATCTTCATTAATGTACACTGAAATATTTATCATTCTCTTAGTTCGTAAGTTATTTAGCTTGATAAAATATGTACTTTTGACGATGGTTGGTTCGAAGCGTTTCGTATTCATTTCATATTTTTTTCAATAAATTATTTATCCCATTTCTCACCTCTCGTTTTTTCTCGCTCATTTTATTATAGTTCCTTAATTTATAGAGGCTGGAAGTAGAAAGATGTAAATCCTCATTTCTTCCCCTCCCCATAGTCCGGCCCCCGCATCTCCATAATTTTCTTACTTCCCACGACCCCCCACCCCTGCTCGAATTCCAACCCCTCTCCTTTTCCCTCTCCTCCCCTTCATCAGAGTCTCAACCCACGGCCTCCTTCCTTTCAGCGTTCCTCGAAAATTTTAAGAACCAATCTCTCCTCCTCCTGTCCACGCCCCATCGAGCCGATCACTTGCACCCTCCTCCTCCCTTGTACACTCCCCCCTTCCAAACCTACTTGTGGCGTTTTCCGTTGCCTCCTTACAGTATCCAAAGATTGTCTTCCTAGGCTTGGTAGCCACTACACTGCCAACAATGAATGAACAACTCTTGGCTGAGAATGAGGGCACTCGAATGGCCGCAACTAAGAAGTTAGAACGCCAAAAAGAAAACACGGTCGCTCCTTCCAGCCTTTTGGTACCCGTAGGAAATGCCTACTGCTGGCGTCAAAATTCAGAGAGTTGGCGACACTCTAAAGGCAAAATGATGTCATTCCATTGAGAGTTTCAAGGCACCACACTACTTTCAAAACTTATAATTCATTCGTATATTATAAATCACTTTATACAAAGACTGATATCATTGTTAGGACTCGTGATATTCCAGTGAATCATTGCATCGTGCAGTACATTTTTCTTTATGTAGGATACAAATTGGTTTGAATTTCTATTAACAATTTCAGTAATTTTAAAGCCAATCGAATTTTTTGACACGCGTTTTGAATATTTTCACCAAGAAGGTCATTGAAGTTAAATTTGATGTAGATTGAATTTACCCTTCAATGTTAGCAGCCTTATTTATCCAGCAGGCTCCTTACTGCTGTGTCGAATTCTGTGCCAAATTGAATGTCTCTTATTATCCGTTTTGTATTAACTCTCCTTTCCGATTACTTTCGAACTGAGTATTCTCTCATTGCATTAGTTCTCCTTTCGCCTCTGCAATTAGTCTTCATATTCCATTGCAGTCCACTATTCCTATCTCAAATGGTATTCATTGTATACATGTTGCATACTTTTGAAATTATATACCCGCAGTTTGAAATTTTTCACCTTATAATAGGATACTTCCACCTTTCCCTTGACTAGGTTATTTTTGCATCTTCGCATAAGTCCTTCATCCACATTACCTTGCCTTTTTTGCTTTACTACTTATATCAATTCTTTTGTAGCTCAGTGGCTCTTCTTTAGTTTTGCATTCTTGTACTTTCTACTCCTTAATGAAGACGATCAAGACTTAGTTTTTGGTAAAGAGCTTGTAATTGACAACTTTTTCTTCAATGTACTTCTTTTGCCGATTTCTGTAACCTGGTTTTTGTGATTTGCCATTTGTCTTCAATTGATTTCAAAGTAAGATCCTCTTCCATTTTGTTTTCAACTAAATTCTTAGATTCCTGCTGATGTTGATTCTCCTTTAATGTTTTTATTTTCCATATATTTAATTTCCTTTTATTTATTTTTCCATTTATTTATCTCTCCATTTATTTATTTTCCCATTTCTTTTCCATTTATTTCCGTTACACTTTTTTATTAAGCATCTCGAATTTAAGATAGTACTCTACCGTCACTAAGTTGTCATAACTGTCGACATCTGCCTCAAGATAGGTTTGGCAGTCCTCCAAAAAGATCTTGGTTCCCGAATCTCTGCTTCACTAAACTGCAGTGAATTTAGCATCTTCTTCTTTTTCATGTACATCGTTTTTTGTACTAGTTTTTATACAGTATGTCCGCCACCACTAACTTGTGTTATAGACCAAATAAAATAGCAGCGTAAGTAACGCTGTTTATAGGAAAATATATGAACAAATTTTGATCTCTTAAATTTACGTGCTCACACGAATAAATCAGAAAAAAAATTCACGGTTTGGATCGGCTGTATTTTCTGGAGATAATTAATTTGAAAGGTTAGCCTTTGACCTCAAGCTAAATTTGCCCCTCCGGGATTCTCATTACAAGACAAGGAAATGTGCGCCAACGTCAGCCGTGACCTTTTGCGAGGCAACTGTTCAGAATGCATGAAGCCGTTGCACGTGTATATCAACTGCCTTTGAGCCAAAGCGCTGAATTCAGACTGGGGACATGAAGGTCCGAGGGGATTCGTGCGTGGGCTAGACAATGACTGGCACTGCTGAGGAAGGTTTTGTCAACGTGCAATATGAAAAGCGTTCGAGTGATAAGGAGTACTGCGATGGAGCCAGGGAAGGTTTCAGGCACGGATATATCGAGCTGGAGCGACGGGAGGTGCTGGGCCGGAAGGAAAGACCTTTTGTTAGGGAAGTTTGAGGTCACCAGGAATTAACTAAGGGTCTCTCTGCATGAGGTGGAAGCAGGCCTTAGATTGAGTGAAGGGGAGGCTTGCGATAACCGCGGTGGGAGAGGGGTCCAGGCGTTGCAAAGCATTTTATTAATACCCCAGAGAGATCGGTCTTGATTAAAATTCACTGATATATCTCTCTGAGTTAACTCTCCTGTTGTGAAGGTAAATATTTTTGGGCGAGCTCAATTATCTGGAAGCATTTGAATAATCCTCAGAAGAAAAATAACAACTTAAAAATACATTTATAAATTTCAGTTATAGATCACGGTAAGTGTTAGCGAAACCCAGTAATATCTCAAATAAAACTTAGCGAGTATGTACTTATTTTGTGGAATTTTTCCATAGTAATACAGAGATAGAAAATTGTGAATTCCACTGGTTTATTGTCGGTACTACCGTTTTCAGCCGTTAGGCCATTATCAGGTTCATAATTATAAGTACCCGATGATGTCCTAATGGCTGAAACCGGTACCTAGTAACGACAATAAAGACGTGGAATTCACAATTTTCTACCTATTTATTACAGTCATATCTTGTTTAACTTATATTTAGTGGCGTTTCGATCGCGTGTAATTAATGAAATTTTAATGCAGAATTTTTTTTCACTGTTATTATATTTTTGTCTTATTATCTCACTGCAAATTTTCCTGATTTCTAAGCGTGATTGAAGACGATATTAAGCAAAAGTTCGACTTATATGTATGAGATAACCAGCAATCACTTTTATGCATTTATTTTTTATACATTTATTTGTCAATTAGTGTGTTTATTTTGTTTTTCTATTGTTTGTTTCGATTGCCATAGTGATGGGATAGGATACGAGGAATTGTTACAGGAGAGGACATTTTGTTGAAGGCTGATGATACCACTACACTGAAGGATTGAATATTCACATATTCATATCCGGGAGACAAAACTAAATAAAGTGCTAAGGGATATAGCAAATTCAATTAATAATCGCGTTGACAGGGTAAGTTTTGCACTGAGCTGGATCTTTATCTTGTATTCGCTATGTTGGATCGGCATTATCGAAATATCTTGCGCACGGTTGTGAGGTTGATACTAGAGAATGTATCAAACTAAATTTGTGAAAAATCGAAAGGAATATATATATTTTTAATATTCTTCTCCTGGTATTTATTTATAGTGTAAACGATTTTAGATTTTTCAGTATTCTCAAAACATTTTCAATTCAGTATGAAACCATAGGTATACACAAGCTGGAATATTAAACAAGCGTGATGAAGAAACGGCTACAAAAGACTGACTTGGAAATATAATGGCAGCAATGTTTATTTGTGCTTAAGCCATTACAATGTTATAACTTTTGCTTAATCATAATATTTTTCAGTTTCTTAATATTATTATTTTTATTTTCGAGAATTTCTGTAGCGTATTTGGGTTTTCCGGTGACAGCTTCTCCCATCATCCTATAATTATTTCCCTGTTGTTTGTTGTATTTATACTGGCAAATAAGTAATTGCAAATAAAATGAAAAGCAAAAATGTCCTTCCAACTTGAAGACGCCCCCAAGAGGATGAAAGAAATTGTAGTTAAAAATAACTAAAAATTCGTCGGAATTTCTCAAAAATAATGAAATTTAGGAAATCAATTGTAAGTCGCGAAAGCTTTCAAATCATTCATTACATTAGCATTCATTGGGTAGAATGTCCAAAATACCCTCTTTTCTTCATTTTGGGATTACACTGGGGATGTTTTAGAATTTTCCTCATGTTGTTTCTGATAGTAATTTTTATGTCAATGATGGCCTTTTCTGCTGTCAGTAGGCATTGTTGGTGAGTGAACGCTTTCATATTTTTGGAGTACGAGAGAGTTGAAATGGTACTAAAGATTTTAGAAGAATCGGAGAATTATTCGGAAAGTTTGAATGTCAATACATCAGGGCTTGGCTTATCAGATACGATGTTAAAAGGTCCATAGTTTACGGAAAGATCAATATAGATTGACGATATGTCCCGTAAAGTGGGTAAATCAGCTTTTTTTAATCATCCAAATCCATCCGAGGAGAAATAAACAGAATGCCAACCCAAAAACTACCCGTTAAAATTTACTTAATCAATTGCAATACAGAATCTTCTGGGTGTCTATTACGGATCTTTCTATAAGGCAGTTATCGAACGGTAAGGTAGTTTCCGTTCGATACGAATCGTTCGACAACTGAAATGCTATTACGGTCCGTCTGTTGATATCGTTCGATAAATATGACGATACGGCGGAGGAGTTGTCGTTCGTTACGGGGCAAATAGTACGATAAAGCTATTACGGTTCTTCATATCGAACGGTAGCGGCTTATCGGAAGCACGATATCCTACAGCGGGTTACGGACCGTCTGTAACTCCCTTGTCGTTCGATACGGGAGTTCACCTACGACATTTATTCAAGGAAATGAGCAAATATATCAATGGATACTGTATTCTAATGGTTACATTACTATTATTATTGAATGCACTGCAAACTGATATACCTCATAACGCAATGAGGTGAGAATTAGAATTACAATGACATTATTTCTTATCGTTCAATTCGGGAGTTCACCTATGATGTTTATTCAAAGAAATGAGCAAATATACCGATGGATACTGTATTCTAATGGTTACATTACTATTATTATTGAATGCACTGCAAACTGATATACCTAATAACGCAATGAGGTGAGAATTAGAATTACAATGACATTATTTCTTATCGTTCAATTCGGGAGTTCACCTATGATGTTTATTCAAAGAAATGAGCAAATATACCGATGGATACTGTATTCTAATGGTTACATTACTATTATTATTGAATGCACTGCAAACTGATATTCCTAATAACGCAATGGGGTGAGAATTAGAATTACAATGACATTATTTCTTCTCGTTCAATTCGGGAGTTCACCTATGATGTTTATTCAAAGAAATGAGCAAATATAACGATGGATACTGTATTCTAATGGTTAAATTAGTATTATCATTGTATGCACTTCAAGTTGATATACGTTATAATGAAATGTGGCGAGAATTTGCATCAAATTGTTTTACACTCAAAGTATAGGTAAACGCTGAAACATAATGCATGAGATCGCGTAACGAGGCATAGCTCGCAACTATTAATGCGTCAATCTATTGTGTAGTTTACAAGAACCACTCTTTCATCAGGCTTCTTAAAGGATTTCTATCGAGTTTTATACAACCATAGAATTGTACTCCGTATAAATTCTTTGCAGGGCGCAGTCCCCTTATCGACAGCGGTGGCCGAGTGGTTTAAGGCGTGATATCAATATTTTTGACGAATGTTCGGTTCCGACCACGTCCAAATTTTTTTGCTTTCGAATACTTTACAGCATGGCTGTTAGATGCTGATCCCGTACGTTTACGGCAGTAACAACAACATATTTTTATTTTAAAACTATTTGCTGGATTTCCAATCAACCCCTTGAGAGACATTCGAGGCGAATTTCGGGACTGTGATTACGGGGAAGAGGCTTCACATGCTGACAGGCTTAATATGTTTCGATGACAAGGATTACTCTAATGTAAAGCAAAAGGTTTCATAGTTACCATGCCCAAATGGAAATTCAACATTAGGTATCAACAATTTATACAGTGACTTCTCTTCGTAAACTATATTGAACGTATGATGTTCTTACACAAATTAATCTTTTTGCATTGTGAATGAGTAGTTGAAGAAGATGTATCGATTTGTTATCTACCAATACTTGAGCTTGAAAACCATGACTGATGTGTAAAGGCTTTACATTTTAAATGCTATGCTTAAGTATAAGAAATGGAAGGCTTATACTCTTGGCTGCTATTGCTGCAGAAGGAAGGAGGGTCATATTCCCATTGTTATGCTTGTCATGCTCGATGCTATAGGTTAACCATATTTAATGCATAGCATGAACGATAAGTTTAACAATTATTATGATGTTAAATTGAGGAATGGATGGAATGAATTATGTCACCGTAAGATGTATGCATGTTAAAACATGGGACTTTTAAACTACATCGTCAAAAATATTAAGTACTGTCAAATATAATTATAAACATTTTGCTCACTGACCTTTATTTAGTGAATTTCGTTTCTGTCCATTTTATATGATGGTATGAAACAAGGCGATTAGATAGCACGATTAACAGCATTAATATGAATGATTTTGTGTCGTAACTAACAATGCAGCAAGAATTACGGGAGTAATGAAAGCCAACAATCAAATTAAATCTAGATAAAATTCTGAAATTAAATATTCACGTTTGTTTTAAAGTGTTTGTAAATATTTACTTCGTGATCTCAATGTTGCGGTTTGGGGTTATCGTTCGTCATTTGTTAGCATAGATCTTCTGCTGTTTCCTCTGCAACGTCACACAACGTCACCGATGTACGATAACTCCCCGAAGACAGCCGAAGCTTATCGAACGAAAGCAACGCCCGACCCGTAATAGCACGTTAGACAGCCTCCATCATTTCGTTCGATAGTGGTATCGTACGATATCTCCTATCGGCGGAAGTTCCGTAATAGACAATAGAATCTTCTGGATATCTTTTTATTGCGTCATAGTGTGTAATATACATTCTTTTGGAAAATGCCTTGATATATCATGAAATTCACAATCCATTGCAGATCTATTCGATGTGTTAATGTGTGTAATATGACTTTTCTTGGAAGTTGCTTTGGTTTATCGTACGTAATTTTTTTTATCCAGGGTTGATCTTGTCTTTTCCTTTCTTTGCTTATATCATGGGAATCATTAATTTCTAACATATCACGGGAGATAATGGTTCAACCGTATTTTGTTTTTCACAATGATGAGAGACTATGGAAGTGGTTACAGAGGTGATTTCGCAAAAGCGCTAATATTGTATTTGGGAAATGCTAGTTTTCTTTTGAGAGAATGGTCGACATTGACCAAGCATTAGGATGATTAAAAATGCTGCTACTCAAATATATCTTTTTAAAGGACATGGGTGTGGTATTTGTCCTCGGACTAAGATCTTAGGCTAGATGGTGCAATATATCTTTAGCCGTTGGATCACCTGAGACTAAAGATTACCATTATTAGTATGTACGATAGATTTTGCTTCTTAGAACCTCATCTATGGGCTGCTGTAGGCTGAGGATAGAAACGGTTTTCCGAAAACAGCAAGAGATTTAAGGGAAGCTGACGACTTCATTGTGGTGGAGGCTCGAATAATTGCTTCAGTTTCAGTCCGGCAGGCGGTTATTGCTGGAGACTGGGTCCAGCGTACTTACAGCGTGCAAGGTCAGGGTGGCCAGGATGGCTGCGATTTCGGAGGGTGGGTCGGGGAGGGGAGGGCAGCGGGGGAGAGAGAGAGTGTATGGAGCACGGAGTCTGCGATATGTAGTCCCCGGACACTGCTCGATTGATCGAACTGTGTCACGCCCTCTCGACTCGTCTGCCCCCTTCAGAGCGCACGGGAACCCCCGCGGCATCCCCTTCTTCCCTCCTTCCCTCTCCCCCTCTCATCCCCCTTATTCATTCTCTTTTGCATATTCTGTTTGCTTGTGTCGTACACATGGCCGGAATTACAATATGGTGCAGTATATATTAATAATAGTAATAAACTTTATTGCTCTATGAGTAGCTCTCCTTCTGAGCAGAAAAAATTAATACAATTCAATACAGATTAGATAACACAGGAATTCAGGTATAACACAATTTGCAGAAAAATACTGTAAATACTTCTAAAAATATATTATGTACTTAAATAGATTGTAAGCAAGCATATGAGTTCAGGATGGTATTGACAAATATAACAATTTTGCAATATGCTGTATACAACTATGCAATTTGCAATGAATAGAACACAATAGTTACTTATAATATACTTATGCAATACAATATATTAAATACTTACACAATAATTACTTAGGGAGTATACAGTTATATAATATATACAAATGAAGCTACAAATTATTATCACTGCCTAAACGGCTCCGAAGCGTCTTTCTGAACACTTTCATTAACCCACTACAATATGTTACAGTACTTATACAACAATTACTCAAGCAGTATATAGTTATACAGCATACTACTGTAGCTACAAATTATTATTACTGCCTAAAAGGCTCCAGGCCTCTTTCTGAACACATTCAGTGATCGACTACAATATATTACAATACTTATAAAATAATTACTTTGGCAATATATAGTTATGCATTATACAACTGTAGCTACAAATTATTAACACTGCTTAAAAGGCTCCAAAGCCTCTTTCTGAATACTGTCATTGACCCACTGCCCTTTAACATGGTTTGGCAATCCATTCCATAGTTTGGAAGCTGCCACAGTGAACGACCTCTGAAATGTGGTTGTCCTAAACTGAGGGGTATACAAGAAACTTGGGTCTAGTCTAGTAACCGCATTTGGAGACTTGGAACTTGGAGGAATAATCAGGACTCCCATGTCTAACGAGAATGAACATGAAGCAGGCCATATTAAATTTTCTCCTTGATTTGATGTCGAGATAGGAGAGCTTTTGGAGATACGGGGTGATGTGTTCATCTCTCCGTAGGTTAAAGATTTATCTCACACAGGAGCTAATTAGGCGCTGTAGTTTATGTTTAATTACGTACATAGTGTTTACAGTGACTCTAAATTGTGTGGTCTAATAACGTCACTGCATCACCGGCCCAAAATGGAGTGCAACAATAAATCTTACTACAAATTTGTACTAATATTTCGTACCTCATATTCTTAGGAAAACATAAGAGTTAGCGAGTACTGAACACTTGCCATTCACGTTTATTGAGATACATTAAAATTTTAAATATGCACAAATCAAGGTAAAGTTTATGTAGCTTGGTTAGAATGAATAGAGTTTTGAGCCATTTAACGTGACATGTAAATTTTTTTTTCGAATAATGTTATGGATGACTCTAAAAAATAGCATAATTTCTTACCACCAAATTATTATCAGCTTTTTTACTTTTAGATAACAGCTAAATATATTTGAGTAGCATGTGCTGAAATTATTAAAAATCGTAGTATATGAATTTAATAGCCTTAATAATTGTAATGACATAAAGAGATTCCTTTTCTCTGGCTTAATAGTGAATACTACTACACAATGGAAACATCAATACCCTATGGGGCGGAACCGTAAGAAAAAGCTAGGACTGAAATAAATAAGCTCATCGCTTGCGGAGGAAAGGAGACGTGATACCGAAGCCTGTGAAATTTGTACGAAAAATTGCATTGCATTTTTACATTGAAGCACGCACAGAATATATTTCTTTCTATAGTTTCGTGCAGCAATTTTTGAAACAAAATGATTTACCACAGTATCGCACCATATTGCCTCCCGTGATTCCACCTTTTATAAATAGCTATCCGTTCCTCCTCATCCAATCCTCCATGCATGACTCCCTTCACTTTCATCCAAACGTTTCCGACCTCAAATTCATCCCTTTAAACTTCTGTGTTTGCAAAGTCAGTGCACTATAGCAGGTTTTAACCGTTGTTGCCGACAACTTATGCCTTTGCTTAAGTTTACTTTATTGGTCATCATTATTGTTGCTGCTTCCCCACTCTTGGCGCGAGTTCCAATCTTATCTTCCGATATTCATTAGCGTATTTTTTGTGTTCCGAGTCGCAAAAGCACCTTACGATACATTCATTTATCTCCGTTGGGAGTTTTGGTGGCGAAAGCCAGAAGAAGTGCAGTAAGATAGAGCAGAAACACTGTTGGCGTTACGTTTTTAGATTTTATTTTCATGTGATGGCTATATATACACCAAGAGTTAAAAGACTAGTTGGTTCTTAGCCAAGTTTTATACATGTTCGTAAACTTTGTTAATAAATTTGTCCCTAACGTTGGCAATTTTTACGATACCAACACAGACAAAATGTATTTACAATAAATGTACCTATTTGTTTTGCTAGTGGCTTTTTCTTAACTTCTTTTTATGAATTTCGTTATTTTATGATGCGGCATAATGAGATATTCTGCTCGAGATGATCAACTATGTACTACTCTGGAGACAAAGGATAAACCTTTAGTTTATAATTTGACAGTGGATTTACCGGTGTAGACACCTGCCTACCATAAGCAAATTAAGGACAGCTTTGATAGGTTTCTGAAGTAGCGCTGAGTTTCTGCTAGTAGGCTCTTTGAAGGCTCAGGTTCAGCTCAAAAGACGCACGAAGACCTTAGTTGGCTTCGATAATTTTCAAGTATCCAATAGCAAAAGTAATATGTGAGAAATATACTGAGAATCTGCTAATATTCACAATAAAATTATGAGAGCAATGTAATGAACAAAAAAACTCCATTATAGATCACCTGAGGATCCTGGAAGATTACCGTATATCTTCGCCTTGCAAAAGCATCGCCAGCACATCATCTCATCCACCTCTCTTGGCTGAAAAACATAATCCCTTGACCTAGTCCTTAATATCCCTCCCCAATTTCTTTTTTTATTCCATTCTCATATCTTAAGTGACTTGTCTTTGCCCTTCATGTTGTCCGTTAATGCTTACTGTCTTTCAGCTTTTATGGTCACCATCTTGGCTTTTGGGTGGGAGCGCAGTAAGGTGAATTCAGCACTGCAAGCACTGTCAAACGCTCAACTTAAATATTTGATAAAGAATAAAAATTTGCTCAGCAAACGTATTGGAGGTTTTGCGCCTCTAAAAATTCACCCCTTGTTCATATCACTAACCGCAATTTTCATTATTCAGCTCGATGTGTATACGGTAATTTATTAGAATTCAATTTTTCACAATATGTCAGAGGTAATTATGCTTTCAGAATCACAGCTGGCTTTTCATTGTCCCTATTTTACAATCTGGAACAGAAATACTGTACTAGAATGCGAATTATGTAAATGATGATGGTATTATTGTACAAGTAACATTTCCCAAGATGACCTGTATATTCCAAATGACCACTTGGACAAAATAAGACTTTCATGGCCAGCTTTCACTGCTTCTGGGCTCTTGTCACCTTTGCTGTGTTTTATGTTTTAATTATTCTTTTAAGGCTCTCGTTTAGGTGTCTCTGCAATAGTTTTGCATAAAGTGCTGAATTTACTTTCTTGCATAAAGGATGTGTATGTGGTTACTTTCTAAACATGTATGATTCCTCTTAGTAATTTCTTTCACTCGAAAGGCATTATTTTTACATATAATTACAACATTTTATTGGGTTATGTTATTTCTTTGGCTGTTTGGTTGATGGTCTATTTTTATTTACTATTTATTATTAATAAATGGTTGGATGTAGTGGTGTTGTGCAGTTTCATTTTGGGACTGTTTTAATAGATGATTACTGTATTTAACCAAAATATAATATTTTTTGCTTTTTTTGTTTTAATAACTGGTTATATCTACCTCACGAATTTAAAATGGTTAAATCATATTATGGTGATTTACTTTGTTTATTTTACCACGCAGAACACATTTAACTATTAATTCTATTAACATATTTTGTAATATTATATTTTCATTTTCAATTACAACTAATTATTTTCCCAATATTCACTGGAAACTAACAGCAGATATTTATTTGAATATTGATTTTTTTGGAATGACTGATGGAAGTTAAAAATTTGGATAATATGTATACATTTCTATATTTAGGTTATTATGCCACTTCCTTCTTAGCTCTTTTGGTATTATGAGTGAATATGCTACTTCTTTCAATCATATTTTTTGACTTCGTAAGCAGTGGTCTGTAATATTGGTGATTTTTTCTGTGGCTTTTAATTCGCTTACTTGATATTTTCTTGGGGTGTGTTGTAGTTTTTAATTTTCTGTGGTGCTTTGGTATTATATACATATATAAACTTCTTTCTCTGTTCCCAATTTCGATAAATTCCTACCAATGAATTCGTAAACCTATTTTCCTAGATCCTTTCCTAATTCAAAATACCATTTCCATCTGAACCTTTTGATGCCACCAGAGTAAAAGCACTGCAAATGCATTCCTACGACTTGCGATACTTATTTGTGATACTCATCAGCATTTGTTGTTTCCTCTTTCCAGATTCAAGGAAACGGAAGTGTTGGACCGCACGTACGTACATGTTCATGACGAATTTTAATCATGGCTTGTCGTCTTTTTCTTTCATCTTCACTTTTATTGCCTACGTTTCCAAGTGAATGTACATAGATATCATTCATGCAAGAAGTAACCCGATGTGTGAATTTTCCGTCAAACTTTTGTAATGCATATTCAGCTGTTACAGTTTTTTTGCATGTTGTATGGCAATTAATATTTTAGCGTGTTTGGCCTTTTTCTGGATATAGACTAAAGCATGTAAGAATTAGATTAATATCATAATGACCCTGACTTGCATTGTAGCTATTACTGTAAACTTGGATTGTAGCTATTAGGTATTAATTTTTGTGCCACGATGCCTAATTCACTTAATACAATCCTTTTTTTTAGATAGGTGGTTGAGTTTCCTCCCACAAAAACTTTATTAATTCAGACTTTTAAGTAATTTCATAATAACTTGTATTGAGGACGTTCGGTTATTTTTCCCAGAAAAAACACCAGATTTTACCGATCAATATTTTATCTGGCTCAAGTCCCATATAAAACTGATTGACGTATCTATCGATTCTTCCTTTCTTGGTGCAGAAGTTGCAAATTTGGAGTGAGAGGAGCATTCTAGTTTGGGTAGTGAGATTTGAGTTACATAAGGGAACAAAATGATGCATGGAAATAATTATACTCGGTGTATTAGGGGAGTCAAGCAAACCTTGAGCAAAAAATGAAGAGAGTTCTTCATTATTCCCTAATCTATTTTTAGATGAATATTTACGAATGATTTTGCGTACGTTTTTGAACAGTACTTCTACTTTACCTTTTTAAGGTTAATAAGTTTGACTTAATATATTTAAAGTGGCCATTTATCATTCGCAAACACATGTCTATTTTCACTTTCCCAACGTTTCACGAGATAGAGCTCTCGGTATCTTTTAGTGGGTTGAAGGATAACAGTCAGTATTTGGGGTTGAGTGGAAGACGGAAGGGTAGAAACGATGACGGACGGAAGGACATTTTGGTGTCGTCCTCACTAAGCGATACCATCTGTTCACTAGGGATTATGAATGAGCCCCAGAAAAACGATTTGTGTCCACGCAGTCTGATCAAAAAGGAGAAATGACAGACAGTGAAACGTGGAGTGATAAATATCCTGTTCTGAGGACAAGACCACACCCAACATGGACACCGTCTCCCTCAGAACGTCTGTTCTTCGGTATGCCATACGTCCGGTCTCACACCTAAGTAATAATGCCTGCACAGGCCGCATTTTTCTGTTATGCAAAAGACTTCTCCTTAGTTTCATCGTCAAGCCACCTTTCAGTAAGCCACCTCGAGGATGCACTCATGCAACTAATTAGTTCAACATTATTATATCACAGAAACATATTAATTTTGCACCACAAATTCACGTGCAAATAATAAACTAATTTTGCTTAGGAATGTGACCATTAGGCATTTGCTAATATGTATTAATCTATAATTCTCATAAGAATGCTCGCGCAAAGTAATGCGGGGTGAGAAGTATGCGGAACTCATCCGTGAAATATGAAAGATAGCAGTTGGGATAAGTTTTGTGTATACCCAAATCTCCTTTAACCGGAAGATCCCAAATAATAATATATGCAGGGCAGTAGGTATCACACGTAAGTATCGAAAAGAACATGTTTTAGATTCTCTTAGCTCGTCTATGTACGTTGACAATGTATTACCATAGTTATGAACGTGACTAAATGATTGAGGTAGGCTCAAGTGGATACTATCTATTTCCCTAGCAATGAGGTAGACCAGTCTATCCTTCAAATGATGATCATCCTTAGATGCAAGTACTTCACACCTGTGATCATACCCCCAAACATCCTCTTTTCTTCCTACCCTCTCACCAAAAATTCTCTCATCTATACAATACTTCAAAACAACAACACCCCAGTTTCATTTACTCACTCCGCAACCTAATTACGACAATCGGATTCCTCTGATCCCCTATCGTTCTCGACACTCCCCATCAATTCTTGACACTTTACTCCACGCTATTTTTTCTCCCTTTTCACCCACTTCGTTTTCTCCATCCTTTTCAAAAAAATCTATGATTCAATTTCACCCTCTTGCCTTAGAGTAAATAGTTCAATGCCATACAACGCCATGCTCCAAGTTAAGCGCTTCAATATTTGGATTTTTATAGGTTCCTCATCAACGTCCCTGCAGGCATTTCTCTCCAACTAATAAACACCTATTTTGCTAAAGAAAATCTACTAAGAGCATCGCAGTTAATATCACTTTTTCCTCCTGTATAGTATAGCCAAATTGTTAATCCTTTGTTGGCTGATATACTACTAGCTATGGATCCAATATGGCCGGCGTTTAAAGTTTTATTGTTCTCTACCAAAATAAATTGGAAATGGGCTATAACTGATCCATCACACTGGATGGTCGAGCCCCCTGCTACCAGATTGGTACGTTTATATTATCTTTTACGTAGATTTTGCTCTTTTCTTGAGTACTTCACCTTTTCACATTCAACTCATGAATCTTTGGTGTGGAAAAATGTAGGAAACCCCCCCCCCTTGTTCCTTTGCGAATTAGGTATATTTCCTTGTACGGCTTGCATGCTCCACTCGACGTTTTACCCGTGCAGTTCTGTGTGCCTACGCTGCTCTAAGGTGCTTACGTATCAGGAATGTATTCAGGAGTAGCTCAGCCACCTATTACCCCTTCCGCGTAGGCCCAGCGTTTCCCATTCGAGGGGTATGGCCTTTTGAATGAACGCTCTCCGTTCCCGCCTCGCTCTCGTCAGGGCCGTGCACAAAGGAGGCCCTGCAGCTAATAGATCCACGCTAATGGATGTGCTCGAGTTTGAAAGAGTCTTGTTCCGGGCTAACTCTAGCGAAGAATTGCCCGTAGGCACATTTTCGTCCCTGGCTTGGACCAGGGTCCCGCATTTCGACCGCGTAAATTTGATTTTTTTCCTATTGATTTGAAAAAAAACTGAAAATCTCAGAGAAGAGAATTTCCCCCACTCAACTTCAAATGCTACTTTCGATTGAAAATCGATGGCGTTGGAAAATTTCTGGAGGGAAGTTTTATACTCTAGAGCTACTTAATGATTAGCCAGTACTAACGAGGCCATTGAAGCCAAGATGGTTTAACGAACCATGGGATTGATTTTAAATGCAGGTGAAAATAGACATAATGTTCTTTGATGTAATCCAAGAATCACGGTAATGACTTTGACGAAGGGCCCTTCAGCGGTTCATTTTAGCGTAGAATCTAGGTCAAACATATTTTATTTAAGAAATGTAGATGCTAGAAACGAGGTAAAAGTTCCTGTTAGCAGCCAAACCATGTCATTCAGGCTACTTTAATTTAACTTGATGGAAAGAAGTGACCTAATGAGGCTCTCCATAATCCTTTGAATAGAGTGCTCTGAATAGGTTTTTTACGTGTATTTTTTCACTGTATTACCCTTCAGCTGTGGATGGGAAAAGAATATCCTAACTCACTGTGTGGTGGATGGTTTTGTCCCTTTCAGTCAGGAAATTTTTTCCTTGGAATAAAGAATTATTTTTCTATATTTTACATTGATTATTTTCTTTTGTATACTTATATGCCAAAACTTAAGGCTATTGTACCGGTAGTAATTTTTTGTTACTGTCCATTAAAATGGACAAAATTACTCAATGAGCATTTTTCCCTATTTCACGCACATCACTTTCATTGGCTTACATGTTGTTGTGAATGATATGTTGGCAAATATATTAAATAAAAACATGCACAATTCACACTTTAAGGTAATTTTTTATTGATAAGCATAGTAAATACGCTAAGTTACATCATTTATTTTGTGTAATACATTCTAAAACGATTCTTTTTTTATTAGACAATGATAGCGATTACATTTTCCGCAATAAACATGTCTTCCCAGTACATTTTTCTAGTTTGCACCTTGATGTCTCTTTTGTACTATCCATTTCGGGAAAATGGTCCATTCCACTACAGCCAACATCTGAGGATTGCCTTTTTGCATCTTTTCTTTTTATCTTTGGACTTGGCATCTCACTGGTATTTCCTGGTCACACCTCTTTCTTTCATATTTCTGCGATTTTATTAATGACTTGGCCACTTCCTCACGGAATTGAAGTTATTCGAGGCATATTTTATCTGGTATTCCCATGCTTTTTTTAATCCTGGCGATATTCAAGCCAACTGTCCACCAGAGAAAAGTCAAGTGCGTCGGTAAACATGCGTAGAGTCCATTTTCGTGACCTTATAAACGTTCTATACAAGGTAATTAAAAAATGTAGCTTGTCTACACCTCCCATACAAGAGCTGTATTTACTAATAACTTCTGGCCTAGTGACATGCACAGCCTCTCCTATTTTCCAATCCCACCGTTTAGATTCATCAATATCTACCTTTCCGATGAAACTGGAGACCATCAAAACTGTTGTATTACCCATCCATTTTGTTAGTATTTCATCACCGTCCTTGCTAAACACTTCCTCGCAGTATCGTCTATCCTTTTTCTTCATTTCAGCATCTGATTTTGGTGGGGGCTTCGGAAACCTGTGTATTCTAGTGGTTCCTGAGGCCGGATTTTTTTTCCTTTTCAATATTTGAAGGCGGTGATAAGAATTAAAAAAGTTATCGAATTACAACTCGTAGTTTGGGCTTGAAATTCTGTCCATGAAATTTAGCACAACGGTAAACCCATGCCCAATCTGTTGCTGTACTTCTTTATTTGTCTCAGTTGTGGCTCCCTGATAAATTAACAAACCATAAGACAATCCACTCCGCCCACACAAATGAAATACTTTAAACTCCCAAAGAGATGGTTTCCCTTGTATATGTTGCTTCTCATTCAACGAACCTTTGAAAAGAATAATCTGTTCGTCAACACATAACCCATTCCCCAGCGTTAGTTGCAAACAACGAGATCTAATGGCGCCGTACATAGGTTTCACTTTATGAAATCGATCGTTATTTACATCCATATCCAAGTTAATTAAGGCATGCAAGTTGTTTCTTAGTTTGAAAAACGGATTGCTTTCCATTAACTCTTTGAATAACATAATTCAAATCGCGCAATCCGAATATATCCTTACTCTTGGATAACCAAGTTTTCCCATAATTATGTGAAGCCTGAGAAAATTTTCGATTTCCTGTCGGTTAGTTGGTAGGAATCTCGTTGAATTGGATTGCAACGCGTATATTTGTCATTTCCATATTTTCTCAATAATCTCCCTTGGGATGTATCTGCTTAAGTACTCTCGAGGAGATAGTAGGTCAAATAGTCCTCCTTCAGCAGCTTCCCAAATCTGATGTAAAGGTGTGCTGATCACATGATTTTTACGCCAACAAATCTTCATTTTCGCGGTCAAGTGGTACAGATCCGACATATTTTGGGGTAAGCCACAATCATAATCAAACTCTATATCACCTTCTTCTAAATCAGCGAGTAATTTCTATTTCAGCACCGTCTAAAAAATATCGTATTTTAAAAAAGGAAGCATGTTAATGCTACGTGGGTGTATAACAGATGGCAAAATAGATTAATAAGTGGTGAAATAATAATGACAGATGTAATTCGACGGTCAAAATTTAAATAGCTCGTATATGCTTTATGAGATTCCAAGATACGTGTACGGTGACAGCCACACAGTAAATTCTGCCCCACTATCCTTGTCTCGGAGTAAAATGTAATTGAGTGCACCTACCTTCCTTAGTAATTCGATGTTTATCGTTCTCATGGTGCATCTCATCATCACTACTTTGCAGAAACTCCACCTCAGAAATATGCTCATCATTTATAATATACAATATTTCCCATTCCTTCAATGTTCTAGAGTCAATGAACCTAAAATTACAAAACATAGTGGTGAATGCCTAAAGCACATGTAAAGTCAATGAGAAGTTATGTCCATTTAAATGGACACCAGGGTCTTAAAAATTACAAAACTGATTTAATAATGTGTAGCTTACGCCTGTTAAGTAAACACTTATGAATTATCTTACAAAAACTATTTAAAAATTGGATTTAACGATTAAAAAAAGCATTATAAAAAAAATTTGATGTCACTTACCTGCAGACCTTCCTCTACATGCAGCCATCATCCACTGATGCCTTTGTATCAGCCTTTGTACAATTTCTTGTACAAACGCTTGTATAAACTGAATGAAATTGTATGTTTGACTGAATGGAATTAGAACAGGTTGTATTTTCCATACAGTCACTCAGACAGTCGCACAAGCGTCCAAACTATTTGCCACTCTACACAGTACAATTTCCTCATACAAGCGTTTGTACAAGAAATTGTACAAAAAAATTGTATCTTGTAAAGTGGCCTTTAATCCATGCTCAAAAGTAAGCTGCTGCAACTAAATATTACTCAGAAAGGTTGTGAAGATGAATACAATGTATTACACTGCCCTTGATGGTAGATACTCATTGAGAGAACCCTAACAGACATGTCCATTATAATGGACACAGTGACTGAATAATAATGTATAATAATCATATTCTAATATCCTATTAAGGCTAGGATAATCGTCTCGTGTTATATTGTTCAGGATAATTGAACTTAAACAGCTAAATATTGTAAATAAATACTTTTTATCTCACAATTTTTTCGTACCTAATAATAGGATTTGGTTATAATTTGATAAAACGCTATAAACATTCCTTGATTTACTTGCTTCAATCCAACCTAAAATTTACGCTCGCATTCATTGAAATGGAGAGCAGATCCGGAAGCGAGTGGTTCCTTTTGCGTTTAGTGTATTTTTCTGTGCATCACAATGTTTCCATTGTTGGGATAGAGAGGCAGGAAATATTTTTTATTTCTATTTCAAACTATTGTACTAAACTCTAATTTATTACGCATCAAGACTCTCATTGTAAAGATATTTATCGTAAACTTTTACCCACTCGTTTTTGCTAATAACCATTACTATCCCTTCATTCTTTAACTGACCACCGCTCGTTAGTCCGCGAATTACATTGAATTAATCCGTTCTCCAATTTTCATTTTCACTTCCAAACCCTCCCATGTTTTTCCTACCCTCTTCCTCTCCAGTAATTTTCCTTCGCATACAAATATGACGCAAAAATGGGTCTGAATCCGTCAATTCGATTACTATATAAGCCCCCATGATGGCAGGGGAAGAGTGACGAAACCAGGTCACGTGACGCCTGGTTCTGAGATCCTGCGGCGTAAGACATTATTTTCCTCCAGCCTTAACTCTCCATCGTGCGCGAGTGAGAGAAATGAGATGCATGAGATCGTATTGATGCGTCGTAACATAGTGTATCGCTTTCGGGATGAAAACACGAGATCCCAACTTATTGCATTCCCTCCGCGATCCCGTATTCTTCGCACACGTGCGTTCCGCTCCGTTTCGCGGGCTCGACGGAAGAGGAATCCGTTTCGGAGGAAAATGATTTGGGCTGCGAATAGGAGGCCAAACACGTGAGTGAGTGAGTTTGTGTATGCACGGGGGTTTAAATTTCGCGTATCAAAGTTAGTTGCGCTGCGTTCTGAAGTGCGTGATATTTGATTTGTTCTCGCTCTAAAGATTCAGTTAACCGTAAGCCGTTTTCTATGATCTAAAACATCTTTTGCCTGCCTGTACTTCAACTCCACAAACTACTGCATTACTTTGGAACGTGGGAAGAGTGATATTTATATAGTAGGGAATATAGCTGGTTCGCAAAGCTTTAGTAGATCTTGTGCGAAGTACGACAGAAAACAAGACTATGATTAAAATTTTGAAAATAGACGAAGCAATAGAATTGACCATAACTGGAGTAATGACGATATAGTGAAGATATCAGTCGAGGGAAGAGTGAATAGAAGGGATGGCAAAAGAAACTTACCTTAGATGTTCGAGGAATCAGGGAAGGGTTTATAAGATAATAATTATGTAAATATGAAGGGGTTAACCGATAAAATAATTGAGTGTAGTGCTGCTTCAATTTAAATCTTAGGATTTAGTAATGACTAGCGATGATGACTAGATAACGTCATCAAGGTGGCTCATGTTGGCTGAATTACATGATGTTACCACTGAAACAATGCCGTGAATAATGCATATATAAATTCCTCATTTATTACTTTAGGATATTGACTGAGAATTTTATGGTGACCACCAGAGTTGTTAGCATTACCTGAGACTTTGTTGTGAATATTTTGATGCATTTAGGTGAAAAAATAAGCTTATTCTTACCAATACTTTGTACTACTGATTGCTATCAAGATGTGGTTACCCGTTATGTAACTTCGTGGGAAGCCTCTCCGAGGCCTACCCTTCCTTTTGGCAGGGGTTGGCTCTACAGCTACCAACCATGGTAGCCAGTAGAGTGATTGCTATGTAGCCACATGGTCACGGGTTTGAATCTCGCTTTGGGCATGGATGTGTCGTTTGCCCAAGGTTTAAGAATTTATATTTCATAGCCTGAAATAACCCGAGCTGCTGTAGCACCTGACAACCAACTTTTATTCCTGTATTTGACAGCCGCACCTTTTTTTATTACGGAAACCTTAGACCAAAAAACATAGGGGACGTGTAGCTTTGAGAGAAGTCGAAAATCAAAGGAGAATAAATGGGCCTGCTTTTCTTGCCGTTGAGCAAGAAGTGCAAGGCGTGATTTTCTTGTTCCGACTCCGATACGTCAGGCGTCGCGGAAAGTGGGTGGTGCATGAGTGTAGGCGGGGGTTGCAGGCGTGCATCTCGTCACCACTTAGGCTCTCTCGGCGCAGGCTGAAGTGTTTGGGGAGGGTTGAGGGGGGAGCGTGGCGAAGGAGACAAAGGAAGAAAGGGGAGCGACGAGTGTGAAGGAAGGGGTTGGCTCCGCACGCGAGAGCTAGGAAAAAAGGAAAAACGATGAACAGAGCAGGCGGAGTCGATGGAGCTGGAATTGTGGGAGTCGGTGGAAAGTATGGGAGAGTTGTTAAATGAAGCGAGAGCTTATAGAGGGTGGCTGGAAATTTAGGAAAGAGAAAATGCGGTGGAGTTAGATCGACCATGGTTTACGCGTGAAAAGATATTCACGGAAACTCATAGTCCCCAAACCTATTCGCGTACCTATAACTACATAATATCCTGCAAGCCACCATAAAGGTGTGTGGCAGGGGGTGAATTCGCACGAAACAAGAATTATATATCATGCATAAAAAGGGCTTAAGAACGAAGTAATTATAATATATTCCAAACTTCACAGTTTCCAAACTTCACAGTTCAAAACATAAAGATAGGCAAGGAGGCATAAAATAACATGCTGTTAGATGGGTTAGCCAAAAGTCCAAATACCAACATGCAAACACCCATCCATTGAAACACCAGTATCTATAGATACATACTATTGGATATATTTACAGCTATTCATAGCCCTCATTGTACGAGGAAAGAAGGACATTTTGAATCTGTCAGTTTCGCAACCAATTTATCTAAATTTGTTATCAATTCCACACTATGCAGGGCAAATCTATCAAAATAATTCGTTCGGCATGAATTTTTGGTGGGTTGTTAGAGGAGAAAATAATTTATGCTAACGGCTTGCGTTACAAAAATGACAAGTAATGGCACGTTGATTAAGAATAAGCTAAATGTTCAAATATAATTTGTAATTAAGTTAATTATAATAAGTTCTGTAAAACATAGATTTTAGCATGATTGCAAAAATGTAGTTAGGTTCTGAAGCATATGGGGTTGAAAAAATGAATTCTATTTATGACGCATTATTCCTATTCTAACAATGTGGCTAGCAGGAGCGGATAGGCACTGATAGGGGCAACTGCATAGCATTGCATCCTCTGGAGTATAAAAAGAGAGGTTCAGAGGAGGTAGATGGTGGTTGGTGAGGTAGGGAAGTGGGGGGAGGAGAAAGTGGAGAGGGTAGAGGGAAGAAACAAGAGAGGGTTGGAGAGAGCGCCGCTCCGGGCATCCCTCTCCTTTCCGGGGAGGGTTTTCGGGGGAGGAAATTCCGAGGGGTCACGTGACGGGAGCCGCCATCATCGATCCGTGCAGGGCCGCCAACCTGCCAGTTTTCGGACTCCCCACCCGCGCATACCCTCCTCGTGCTTTTCGGAGAAGCCCTGCAAGGGCTCGCCGCCCTACTCACCCCCAAACCACCCCTCCCTCGGCACTCCCGTCTGCACACACCCCACGCGAAGGCCTTTCCTTTTTATGCGTAACTTCTCCTCCCTCATTCATCCGCGACGGTCCCAAAGTTCTCTCCGACGTCTTTTTATATATTTTCACTCCCTTCCTCGACCCCTCCCCCCTCCTCCTCTTCATCCCCCAGGCTCGCCGATCCTCCTCACGCACGCACCTATCCCCACCCCATTCAACCACCCTATCGTCTCTATTTGATCTTGCGCCCGACGCGACGCTTGTTGGCCTAAGGATAAATGTGTAAAGTCTCCCGTTAGCGGTTGGTTCCTTTGACGGAGTGGGAAAAGGAGCGCGAGCTGTGTGTGATAGCAGTAGTCTCGTCGCTCCCTGTGATCCCCACCTTTGCGAACTCCACGTCTACCCGCACATCAATTTTGCCCTCCGCTTCGCCACTGGTCCTTAATGTTGGGCGGTTGAAACTCTCTATAGGCACCTGCATTCATTTCACACAATCTATAGTCCTCATATTGTATTGTTTTTAGTCGTGTTTACGGCTTTACAAGATACTTAAAATTTAATGCTATAATTTATTTTGCTATTTAAGGGAGGAAATGATCTGAGTTACATTAATTCTTCAGTCGTAACGAATCAAAAGAGAAAAGTCTCACTGATTCTCGCTACCGAGTGCACTTATTTACCGATGCTATTATTTAAACCTTTTATATCAAAAAGAACTTTTGTATTTTTTTCTGTTCAGTCTGTGGCCTACCCATGGTCATATAATAGTAAGAATGTTAAATATAAATCAATTAATCCGTTCTCTAAGTATAGAAGAAGAATATTTGTCTATCGTTACCACTTCAAAGAGCTGCAACTTCGTTGCAACCGATACACGGCTTTGTCCAACAAAATATTCTCTTTCAAAACGGCTTGTGACCGTTTATAAGTTATAACAAATAGATGAAACTGTATCGATTACCTTCGATATAATGGTGATGCTGGTTTGGCACATATAAAATGAAAGATTAATCGTAAAAATATTATTAATTTTAAAGTAAATGCATTTTACGATAAACTTCCCCAGAGAATACATAGTGTACGCAACGATTGCTACAGTATATTTGTTCGGATCCTATATAGGCGAATGCGATTGTGAAAGAAATCATAACAATACATGTAGTTTGCCAGCATGTAATTCATTATTTCTTTGTGCAGTTATATTCTATTATTTAAATAGGTGACACATTGCGCTTAATGTATTGATGATTTTACAGTTATTCTTAAATTAATTTATGATGATAATAATTCAAATGGAAGTCTTATAGTATTTGCTGAGATCATAAGTTATGGATTGTTTCTCTTTCTCATGCGTCTCTAGTGTCTCACGTAAAAACATTTGTCGGCATCCTCTTCTTTGGAAGCAAGATCTCGTTGATTCAGTAACAAAATTCACTTAAAAAAAATGTGTGTACGTTATCTCTCAGGGAGTAAAAGCAAAATTCAAGCGCAATAGTTACTGCACAACTACAAATTATCTTTGCATCATGGCATGGTCCCATTTTTTCAAGGGGTTTTGAACCACTGAAAACAATTGGGCGATTCATAATGAAATATGACGAGTACTTTGTTTTTATATCACAATTAAAAGTGAAAATTATTGTGTTTGCATCATGTTTAGTTCGGAATATGGGCTCTATTGAATCATTTTCAATTTCATTTTGATAATTTATTACAATCAGAACTAAATGCAATGGATTTCAAAAGCTTTCTCTTCAGAAACTGAGTTCTGGAAGGATAATATTGTAACCTCTGCCCCCGGTCACAGTCTTGAAAAGAAGCTTCTTCCTCCATTTGTCTTCGTTTTCTTTCGCGTCCCCCGTTTCCGCTTTTCTTGTTTGTTCTTCTCCGATCCGTTCTTAGCAACGAATCCTCCCTCACTCTTTTCCTCCCACTATCGGGTTGTTTACGTTGCTAATGAATTTTTTTTTTTTTACGTCGCGAGTGAAATGTTTTGCCATTTTATCCCCATTAAAAGAGGTGTCGCCATGAAATAGAGAAAACCTCTTTTGGTGCATTTGTCTTACCTTAAACTTCCTTCAACCGACTTCTTGACCCAGCCCCAAAGCCTTCGGGAATGAACCCCATTCAAACTAACTTTATGAAACACAACAGATAATGATAGACACAATGAAAATGCCTCATTGATCATGTGATCGGACACAAGCTTCGGCACTCTTATTTGACATATAAACCCATCTTCCTTTTTATGTATAAATAGTATTAATAACAAGCGCCTAATATTATCACACTCCGTGCAACACTTTGTGTAATTATCTCACTCAACCTTTTTATCGTAACATTTTGTTATAACTACCATACCTTCTCTATCCAATTACCCTTGCTTCCGGTGCATAAATTTTAAGTTCTGCCCACTCCCCTCCCTGATTTTCCACAACAAGTGAGTTCACAATGGCATTTTGCTCCACTCTGCTTCTTCCTTGACCCCCGCTGAACCCTTTTTGTTAATTTTTATTATTTCGCACATCTAAAGCATCCCTCTGCGGCCTTGGGTACTACCCTCGCCCATCGTGTGTTCGCCAGTCTTCTCTCTGTCTTGGCTCCGTCTGCCCTGCGGTTACCATTCCTCCGTCTCTTCCCGCCTCCTTGTCCATGGGGGTCCGTCACACCGTGTCCAGCCTTCACTTTCCCATTTCCGATAGGCTCTCGGTCCATCTGCCTCTCCTTCGTCACCCTATCGTATCACCCGATCAACATTAAAAATTGGGAAAGCGTTCTAACATTATGTGAGATCATCCCTGCGCGTAACTCGCTTCAGAGATTTCGCCGGAGATGGTAGATGATACTCCCGTCTCCAACGGGCGGTCTTAACTCATTAGCCGAACTTATCTTGCTAGCAGCATGCTCTTCTCGCGGTACTTCCAGTGGTAAGCGCTCTCCTCACCTCCATCTGCTGCTCGTCGCTCCAATACTACCGCTCTTGAAATATTCTGTTAAACGTGTTGAGATCTTCGTACAGGTGGGGCGTTGCGATAAACCATTCCCCTGCCTTACCAAACATCCCTTGCCTTACGATACGTAAACTCTCACTTCCTGTCAATTTGTACATCTCCTTGTATCCCATTAATTCGGAGATAAATGTGGTTTCGCTCCACTGCTCCCATCGAATGTTGGTCTCCTCAATTTTATTATATTCGCAGTCGCCCCTTGGCTGTGTATTTATCCATAGTCCTCGTTAATTCTTTTTTCTTGCCCTTTCATCTTGAATCTGCGTCCTTACTATCGTGGAAAATCGTTCAATCCGTCCTTCATTGTCTTCTAATGTGGTCTTCACATTCTCTACCTTCTCTTCAGCCGTCCGCATATGGCATCTTACGTTCCTCTGGTCTTCCATCACTTTTTCCACCTTTAAATCGCTCGACTCTACCCTTTCCTTCAGCACTTGTACTTTTCCACGCACCTTTCCCTGTTCCTCTTCAATGACTGTTTTGTGCGTAGTTAAATTCCGCGTTCCATTCCATCCTTATGCATCCCTCTTTCCTCCCATTTCCTACTAGCTCCTGTTGTACTTTTCACCGTTCCTCCTCCTCTTCTTCTTTCTCCCTTCTCCTCTATTCGTCTTCTTCTCTCTGCTACTCCTTTCATACCTCGTCCTTCTTCCTCAAATTCTGCCTCCATGCCCCATCTCTCGCTCTATGCTCCTCATCCTTATTCTTCTCCTCCTCTTTCCATTCCCGAAATATTGCCTTTATTCCACTCTCGGCCTTCTGTCCCGACTCCACCTCAAAGTCATGACCTACGACATCTATGCTCTCCTTCTCTAATATTCCTCTTAATCGTTCCTGAATCTCCGCTTTATTGTCTTCAGTAGTTATCCCTCGGTTTCTCAATAAAGTTTGCAAGTCCGTTTTCCTCAACGCCTCAAAGCTCCTTTTAACTTCCGCCATTATATACAATATTTAGAGTCAGGTTTCTCACAGTCTCCCTATTTAAGTTATCGTATCACACATCTCACTCTCTCAAGGTTCCTCGGGGTCTCTATTTCTTACGAGTAGTCGTGCCCTCACGTTGCGGCGCCAATAATGTTGCCTCTGCCCCCGGTCATATTCTTGAAAATGAACTTCTTCCTCCATTTTTATTCGTTTTCTTCCGCGTCTCCCGTTCCGCTTTTCTTACTTGTTCTTCTCCGATCCGTTCTTAGCGACGACTCCTCCCACACTCTTTTCCTCCCATTGTCGAGTTGTTTACGTCACTAATGAAATATTTTTTTCACGTCGCGAATTAAATGTTTTGCCACAGTATATTACACCTAATTTCTCAATTTGTTCACCATGGAACTTTTACTGAGATTTCATTTTGTTAATGCCTTTTATGAATTGATAATGCCGTTGTTTATAATCACACGTCATTTAAATATTAAAAAGACAACAATTATGCGCACAACGGAAGGATATTTAAGGTTTCATTGTAGTTATTTGGGATTGGTGACCAGCAACTAAGGCCAAAAGGCTAAGGAAAGTATAGGTGGGTAACTGGTCAAATGTAGGAGGTTTTAAGAAATGGATGACGGGTGGAGAGACACCCGACATAGTTTATTTAAGGTTTTTTATCAGTTATAATACAAGACTACCTATTTACGTTGGAAAGACATATAGATTCATCGAGTTCTGGGGAAAATAATTCAACTCTATCACTCCATTATTTTCTCGCATTCATCCCTGAATAATTTATAGGAATACTTTTCAGCCCACTTTTATTTGTCACCATTCTTCAGAATAATTTGCGTACCTAGTCCCTCGTAATGAGCGATGCAAGGTTGCAAAAATTTGTGTCAAATAATTCTTAGAAGAAGACCTTGGGACTCTATATCTGCATAGTAGAGCATCTCCTACCGTCAAGTCTTTTAACTTCGTATTAAGAACGCCAATCTCTTTTTATTTTCGCTCTATTCCCCTGCTGTTCCTCCATTTTGTGGCGGATCAAGGCGCGAAGAAATCTAATTCGTCGGCCTCCGTTATTTTCCTACGTGACTCGGGGAACCAATTTTCCGTCCTGCTTATCTTGCGTGTTAAAGGCGCTGGCGAGATTGAAATTCTGTGTGGAAATGAATCTTGAGTAATCTTGTTTGTCATATCTCGGCGTCTTTGAATTTCTTCCCTGTGTGGCGTTTCAAATCCCTGGTATTGCCTCCCTCCAGGGAATCATGGAGACATGGATCAAGGGAGTGTATTTTTTGGGAAGGGTGGAAATTTCTTATCAATTTTTCCAACTCAAATTTCCCTTCCATGATTTTTTTGCTGATACTTCAAGGTTTCAGTGAGAATTCTCCCGACCCATAATCTTCATCCTTTGATATTCAAGAGCCAGTGGTTATTTCATTGGTACATAACATTAGTGTGTAAATAATATGCCTTTTCACAACTCTTCGTCTTTTTTAGTACCTACTAAGAATAATTTTAAAAATAGTGACTAGCTGTCGTCTGTTGAAACATTGTTCCGGTAGTAAAAATATTTAAAATAGTGATTTAAATTTACAGTACGGAGAAAGGAAGATTCCCAATTTGATAGGTCTACTATTCTTTAACTCTTGTTAGGATCGGACAGAAATGAATACAGATTGCATTCATTTCACTTACAGTTTCCGCTTTATTGTTGTTACAGAAATAATTATAATTGTTTATGGGCAGTGACTATAGCACTACAGTTGAGAGTTTACACCTGAGAGACTGTTTCCGAATACCAGTTTGATCGTGGGAGCCCAGTGAGGAAATCTCTACATTATTTTATCATTTATTCTTCGACAGTCCTCCAAAACTTCTTATCCTAACGTTAGCTTTGAGTTATCTCAAGTTTGGATGAATTTCCGTGGCTTTCTATCCGCCTGCATGCAATATGGATTGTAAAGGCGCGATGTACTTAGTGGTTTGTAATTTGGGCGCATGAGCTCGTAAGTACTCTGCAACTGATTCTGAATCCAACTGACATCCTCCCTTTTACGCTACCTGCCTTTTTTTTCAATCTCCCTACATCATTCCGTGGCAGTCTCGATATCACTATTTTGTAATCTGCGCTTGTCATTCCCACGGGTCATGTGTAGGATCGCACCTTTACTGAGATAGGAGAGTATTTCTATCCCGTTCGGGGACTTATTTGAAGTTCTCTGCCTCTTGGATGGATGATTGAACATGGCTTGATGGAAGGTGTGTGTTTAATTTGTTTTTTTTTTCTTTGCTCATATGAGTCATTTGGATAAGGCACTCGTTAGGAATCGCATGTGTATGCTGGCCGAGGGTCCGACTGATTCCGTGGCAGGAAATCAAAACAAGGCGGGGCAAGATTGAAAGCGGTCATCGGCACGCAACGAAAAGGGCAATTACGCTTGCTGGGATCCTGAAATGTGGATGAGAGAACTAATTGAAAGCACGTGTGCATATTCAGGAAGGGAATTAAAGAGTGCGCAGGCATATACAGGAATGAAAATAGCCCTCCCTTGGAAAGAAAAAACATTAAAACCACCATAGGATTGCAAGCGTCACGTCAGAACCCCTTTAATCATTGTACATCTATCACCCATCTCATGAAACCTGTGATGTATATTTGAGTTATAATTCAAAACTTCGAGATACGTACGCTATTGAAATGAAAATAATGATGAGAATGAACGAATTAACCGTATCGTGTTGAAATTCTTAGAATATTACTTATGAATATGAAAAAATAGTTACACTTCGGGCTTATTAGAATGGCATTAAATATATATTACATAGAGTAAAATTAACGAAAACAAATTTTGCTCTTCAATAAACTAATTCACAGTCCACATACACTGCAGAATTGCATCCGGCTGCATAACAACATTACTGTTATTCAAGTTGAAATAAATATAAATTGCCTAACTACTTGAATTTAAATTGATATTTATTCATATGATGAATGTGTAGATATTCAATATAATTGCTTAAATATGTCTGCAAGTCCGAATTATCTTCAACTGCGCAATTTTCCGGAAATTAGCGCTCTCTTATTGGGTATATCATACAGTTTAAAGAGCGTGACATGTATCTTGGTCAATATTTGTTGAATATTGTTATTCGTTGAACACTTCTAATAAAAGATATCCTCCTTGGCCATGATCATATAGTCTGGAAATATCTCCGTCACATGAGGAGGCACTTCAAGTGAATTCTTGTCGGGAAAATACTGATCCCGAGATTTCTTAAAGTTTTTAAAAGTGAGTTTAGAGAATACTCTACTCATTTATTATTTTGATTCAAAACGATTCAATTTTTGCCTATAGGTATCCTTCATTGTAAAATTATAAAGGTTTGTGTAGTGTCTAAAATTTTCCTTTTGGTGTACTCTATAGTGGTGAAATGTCATATCCGATAACCAACTCCCGAAATATTTATGATACCAGCCAGCAGATACACTTTTGCATTGAATTGTTATTAAACTGACGGACGTGATGATTCTGGGCGTTAGGGAAAATTATTCTACATGAATCTTGTGACACACTACTGGCGATCGTTTCGAATAGTTGAGTAATGGGCAGTTTTTAAACCCTTCCTGTTAAACCACTGCAGTCTTTGTATTTTCTACCTAATATACAACTTCAAGTGTAGTGATACAACGCCCAACTGACGTTACCGTCAAAATTAGGTTTTCTTTTTTTATAACTGTTTACGGTTGGCATAGTGCCCATTTACATTGCCTTGATGTAATCATGATTTAAGAAACATTTTTATACCGGTAATAATCGAATAGGTCATCATCATTAGTCATCATTCCTCGGATTGGTTTGACGCAGCTCACCACCGACTTCTTCTATCGGCTAATCTCTTCATATTTACGTATTTATTATCTTTCACTTCCTTCATCACTTGTTCCATAAATCTCACACGAGGCTTTCCTTTGCCATTCTTCCGACTTACTTGTCCTTGAACGATATAGTCTTCATCAGACCATTGTATCTTAAGATATGGCCGATTAAGTTGTCCCGCCTTCTTCTTAGAGTTTTCAGCAGACTTCTCTTTTTTCCCACTCTTCTCAAGACTTCTTCGTTTGTCACTCGGTCGATCCATTTTCTCTTTATCATTCTTCTGTATCACCACATTTTGAATGCTTCCACCCTTTTCTTTTCCGCTGCTGTCATTGTACATGCCTCACTGCCATAAAGAAACACGCTCCCGATGTACGTCCTGATGAATTGTTTCCTTACTTCTACACTTGTATTTACAGATGAAAGTAGGTTTTTCTTTTGGTAAAATGCCCTCTTCGCCTGGACTATTCTACTACAGTAAAACCTGTATTAGGCGACCACCGATGGTTCCGCTGGAAAAAGGTCTTTGAGAGGGGTGGTCGTTTGACAGGGGTTTAGGTGTCTGGAGGGGTTGTTTCTATGAATATATATAATTGCGAATGACCGGGTGGCTAGTTTGAAAAAAATGGGAAAACTACCGAGATCAGGATTCATTAATAATAATCGAGTTTGTTTCAATATTTTTTACCAACTCATGGCAAAATTTTGAATCATAGGAATTTCATCAACATTAGATTTTTTCAAAGCACATAATTACATTTATTGCACTGGTTACTAGATGTGAATTACAATATATAGGTAAGTAATTACATTATATTGGCGGAAATGCAGTACAAAAATATTATACATACATATATTTAAATACATGTATACTTACATCGTTAACATTAAACTGATATTTTACAAGAAATTAAATTGACCAATGAGGTAATCGAAACATAAAGAAAACACTGTGCCTCCAAAAATAATATTTTTTTCTTTAATTCTCATTCGACTTAAAATTAGGCGAAAAAAATGGCATGCCGTACACGTTCGAGCCAGCCATTGCTGGCCATGAAATCTTCATCTCCTAATTTACGAGCAATTTGCAAGGCCTTCTCCTTTATTAATACACCACTAATAGGAATATTTTTCTACCGTGCAACTTTAAACCACTCAAATTGATCCCTTCGTACTTTTCTTGCCGCTTTCTCTTCACTCCACCGTTCCTGTTACTGTTGTGCCACTCTTTTAAAATGTCGCCCCTAGATTTTAAAATTCCATTTATTTGAGTTTCCCCACATTTAAATAAATCCGCTAGCCTTCTCTCAGATGCATCTTTATCTCGTTCTTCGATAACTCGAACCCTTTCCTCAAAACTCAAACAAATTCTCTTTGACATCTTCGACTCTGTGGTGGATCGTGTGCCGTCACTAACGAAATTACGGCATTCCCCACGAAAAGACTCACTGAATCACCACTTAGCCCCATTGGTAGCGCAATGAGATTTTCTCTCACACCAAATTCAAACGTGTGTTCACTTTGTAATCATTAGTTAGAATAAGTTTCCTTTCCTTCTACATAGCTGAATTTTTATCTCTTCCTATTGACTGACCGTCTCAAAAAGTATAAATGAAGAGTCCGCAGCATCCGCAGCTGATGATATGTCTGATACCATCGGCTACAAAGAGTTTTTTCTCCTCGCACGACCACTGATGTTAATATTTTGGTGCACATAACTCAGTTGCATCTCTCGCCGTTGCCTCGGCGCGGCGCCGGAGAGCCCGGCACGCGGCCTCGAGCCTTCTCCCCGCGCGAGGCTACGATGACTCCTATGTTACAAATCACACTTAAATAATCCACACCCGCTGGCAGACTGGCCCTCCTTTGTCTGTGGACTGACCTATTCCCAAAAGATGGGAAAAATTCAGGTTTACTACAATTTTTTTTTTGCTGAATAGAGGGAACTTCCCTTCAAAGTGGTGGTCTTTGGTCGGGGTGAGGGGTGGTCTTTGAATAAGGGTAATGAATACCATGAACATAGGGGCATTACAATCGGTTCCGGAAAATACTGGTCGTTGAGAGGGGTGGTCGCTTGATAGGAGTGGTCGTTAAGAGAGGTTTCACTGTATTTCTTTCTTGCTTCGTTCATCGTTGGTAATTCTGCTTCCCAGGTAACAGAACTCTTTCATCTCTTCCAGTTTCTGTTTTCCTAGTATAACGTTAGTTTTGGCTTCTTATTTCTTGCTGCACACAAATATCTTAGTTTTCTTCTTATTGATCTTCAGTTGATGTCTGGCCGTTATCCTTTCCATTGTTACTAGAATGTTATTCAGATCCTTCTCTGTCTCTGCTATGAGAGCTATGTAATCTGCGAATCGCAGCATGCTGATTTTTTTCTCCGTAGATGTGCACTCCAGAAGACTTCTCTTTGATTTCATTGATGGCTCTCTCGATGTAAACACTGAAAATTACGGAAGACAGTGTACAGCCTTGTCTCACCCCTTTCTTTATTCTTGCTTCTTCACTGCTGGGTCCAGATTTAATCACAGCTACTTGGTTTTTATACAATGGATGATTCTTCGATCATTTTAGGACACTCCAATTCCTTTTAGAACTCCAAGCATTGAATTCCAATCCACGTTGTCAAAAGCCTTCCCTAAATCCACTAATACAATGAACGTCGGTTTGTTCTTCTCCACTCTCTTCTCTGTGTGCAGCCTAAGGGCCAGTATTGCTTCTCTTGTACCCTTGCATTTTCCTGAATCCGAATTAATCTATATCCAGGAACTCCTCAGCTTTTCGCTATATCTTCTGTAGATGATCCTCATCAGTATCTTCGATGCATGTGTTGTGAGGCTTATAGTCCTAAAAATTTCGCATTTTTCCGCTCTCCTCTATTTGTGAATAGGAATTATATTTTTCTCGAAGTCCCTCGGTATTTCTTCTGTTGAGTACATGTCGCAGATGGTTTTGTAAAGATGGGTTAATATCTTATCTTCTGCTTTTTAAATTAGCTCTAAATTAGGAATATCATCAATTCCATAAGCCTTATTCATGCGAAGGTCCCTTACTGCTGCGTCAAATTCCGATCTTAATATTGATGCTCCCTTATTATCCTCTTCGACTTCGCTTCCCTCTTCGATCACTTTCGTGCTGAGATGGTTTTCGTTGTATGCCTAGATATTCTCCCCGTCTTTTCACTTTGTCTTCATTTAACAAATCCGATCATCGCCCTGTCTAGATTTTTTATTTTTGCTACCGCTGATGAGTACATGCATCAAAGCAACTATTTAATTGTGTCCTGGGCTCTTTATATTTAAATTCCTTTAAGACCCTTAACATCAATATCTATGCTTTGATCTTTGATACCAATTACTAGTTCAATTACGCATAGCCTTCTCAATTTTTCTAACAACGGTTCTCGTCCGTTCATGGCCTAGATGCACTTCCTCAGCGAGTCTGCTTTAACCAATAAGTATCTCACCGGAAGACCCGTCAAGAGAAGCCCTTCTTACCCATGCATTTATAATTCTTCCCACGAGACAATAGTCCGATGCTCCCTGTCGGAAGCCCGTCCTTTGCTGGTTGCGGCCGGTGATACTAAAGACGCTTGCACCATATACCTGCTGCACATTCAGAAGAGTGACGGACCTCTTTTGCCAGGGCTGGGCGTCTAATGGGGTCGTTTACCATGTTTTATTGCCGGATCTGATAGAGTTTGTAAAATAAAAAGAACCATATTTTTCCGTTTTTTGATCCGTCAATTATTTCTCGAGTTATAAGCGGCGAAAAACTGAGGTTTTTAACCCTTTCTAAAAAGTGGGCGTGGTGCTACCTCTGACGTCATTGACTTCGTCCAATCACAACTCAGCCCGCGAAGCTACTTCGCCTTATCGCAAAGGGGGAAACACAGCTGACTCTGCCAATAGGAGCGATTGCGACACGATCTGTGCGAGCAGACCTTCCGAGAAGCCCCCCTCCACTCCCTTCCCCTAAAAGCAGTCAAGGACGGGAGGAATATGACGTCAATGTTATCAAAACAGCTTCTTCGTTGGGCGTCACCTTATGCTTATTTTATTTTTGATTTATTAGTGAGTGGTTATGGTTAGAAGATTATTTTTTTCACTAAAATTCTTTTTTCGTTTCCATTTAACAATTTAGTGCAGAAATTGCGATTTCGGTTCCGAGTAAACGCCCCCATTGTAGGACGTTATAGTGGACTACCGTTTGGGGTGGGGCAGGGGAGTGAGAAGGAAGGGAATGCATCGTATTAGTGAAGTTTGGGAAGAGTGGGGATAGGGCAGGTTGGAATGCAAGGGGTAAGAGGGCGGTAGGGTCCAACGTGCTGGTTCAGCTTTATCTTGCTCAAGCCTTGGGTTCGTTCAATATCGCATACGAATCGAATCTGCCGTAAAAAATTCTCTTCTTGTGTGATTTTGAAGTGAGATTCTGTCATACCCTCTTGAACAATCAAATATTTATGCTCACAGGGTACCTCATTTGTTTTAGTATTTCATCTTTATTCGGCCAATAGTAAATAACAAGATGTGAAGGATGAACAACTGTCAGAAATGTCATGATGTGAAGGATAACTTGGGTAAACATTACTTACTACCTAAAAATATTGGAACATAAATTAAACACGCGACGTGCTTAGATTAGACATACAAAAATTCCGCATAATTTCTAGATTGACTAATCCAAAATTCAAGTGAAAACGTCACCTTCTATCACAGGAGAGAATCAATCGGTAAATTTCCTCTGATTTATTTCACAGAATGCAACCAATTGTGGTTTCGGCAGGTTATTCCATCGCCAGAGCCTGGTGATGGCATAACGTGCTCGAATCTTGATCTGTTGCATGCTGTGCAATAGATAAGAAGGAATTTTATGAAGTGTGTTTCTTCTTTGATGGAGGTTGATATACCTCGTTTTCACCAGTTTAACGCCAATTGTCATGCGTGTGTTGCTACTTCATGTGATTATTATTTTCCGGCATATGTTGGAGAATTTTCATACGGATTTCGTGAAATATTATTTTTACATAAATCAAATATGAAGACCTTTCAAGTATTTTCATCTTTGTAATCTTGAATTATCAATCTTGTTCAATAGCAGGCCTCTTTTTAAGAAAGATGTGGAAAAGTTCTTAAAACACCTCCTCCATGCGAAACTAGCACGTAAAATTTATTTCTGAAATAAAAAAGATAAACTGCTTTCCATTCTAAAACGATCTTTTTATGTAGAAGGCAGGTGGGAATATGGACACTCTTTGTGCCGATAAGGTACCCACATTGAACGAAATCGAAATGAATGAAGGCACCACTAATCTGAACAATAGGCCCCAGTGATAAGAACCCTATACCATCCAGTCTTTTTGATCCCTGGTGCCTATTCATCGCAGGCGAAAAGAGCAACTTTTGAAAGCCTTTCGGATAAGTGATTTCTGCCGTGACTGCACCATGAAATTAGGAAGAAAACGGGGACTTAAGTTTTGCATAGTGCTATATATAAACACCCTACGAAAAATAGAGAGAAACACAAAGCATACACCGTCCTTCAACACGTGTCTAACACCACGGAAAAAGTTCATAAAATTCTCTCCAAACACAAAGTCGTGTCGTCATGAGACAACACATGTCACAACAGGAGTAGTCCATCGCACTGACGCAATCCACAACTTCCATATGGCAGAAGGGAAATCAATTTCAAAAGATGCCCAGTATTTCCCAAGGTTGATAATACAGGCTGTAGAACTAGCTAAAATAACTCTTAACATTAAGCGATAAATCCACTTTAAATTAAACTAAAATATACTACATATTTTTCCAAATTAAAAAAGCATGGACAACATTGCGAACGACCGAGAAGTGAGATGAGTTAGATATCAACGCTTTAGCTTGCCTGAAGAAGGCAATGGGAGCGCTGGAGATATACTGTGAGAAATCTACAAACGTGGAATAAATCCCGAAAGAGCACAAATTGCGCAAGAGTGTCACCGAAAAGTCCTTCGTATAAAAGATACTAAGTAATTTTGATCAAATGCGAAAATATTTGACGGGAGATAATTTTTGTCACATAAGAAAATGTTGACCTTACAAAATATTTTCGGCGCGAAAAACGTATTTATAGAATGGAACTCAACAGGGACTGATATATTTTTTAATCGCAAGTTATTCATGACTTCAATAAGGGATATGAGTCTCTCTGTGAAATGCGAATGCATCGTCAGGAGCTTCGGAAAGGGAGTTTTTTTTATATATGTGGAGATAGGGGACGGATTTTATGTGAGAGGGAAACGACTTATTCCTACGAGGAGCTGGGCGGAGTCAGGAGGCGTAGTGCTTCTCCCGTAGAGTCGAAGGGTCTGAGAGAAAGGAAGAGGACTTATGAAAGTCCTCGTGATGGCAGTGTGCGACCTAGAAAAGGGATGGGGACCTTCATAATTTCGAGACCCCACGGGAGAAAAAATGTTGGAGAAACGTTGGGGCGAATTCAGCTGAAATATTGTACCTACACTTCACCACAGCCTGAAGGTAAAATGGTAAAGTTAATATAGTAAGATTTGCACGCGCACAGTGGAATATTTTTAGCTTTCCCCCTGCATTTCAAGAGCCATACACGAAAACTGTTTTCATTTTTAGGGATATCAAGGGAAATTTGTGCTGGTCAAGGAAGTTTTCATGAAGAAGGAATTAATCAGGTGACCTCTTTATGGAGATATGAAGAAAAGATTGATGAAAACATTAATATGGAGCATACGGTTGTACGACAGTGAAATATTCTCCTTGAAAAATGATCAGAAAATATAGACATTTAAGACTTGAGCGTGCAGAATAACTGAGGAGGATAGATAATGAGAGAGAATGATGAATGATGAAGCGTAGGAGAAAAAGTTGTTGGGAGAAATGAGAAAAAAGGAGATAAGAGGAAGGTTGATAGGCAATAGGCAATAGGCAAGGTTGAGGATTTATCCCTGAGATGTCTCCATATAAATAAAGCTTCACAATATAAAAGACAAAAGTGAGTGGATTTTTAAATGAGTAAGCTACAAGCTGTATAACCTTATTAAAATGTGATTGAATAATTAATCACCTTTCCCCAAGTTAAGGCAAAATAAGGGAGGCAAGCATAGGCAAGGTTGAGGGGATCATGGTAACCTACTGGGTAGAGCTCTGAGCTATCGACTGAAGGGTCCCGGGTTCATATCCTGTGCAGAAGCGTTTCTAGAAACCCTCGCCTAAAATCCTCCAGAATCGATTTTCGGCGAGTCAGAACTAAGTAGAATATCGCAGGTGGCACAGGGAAAGGAACTAGCCTGAATGTGCGAATTTCACATGCCAATGGCTTGATACGCGGTGAGCTCTACCCTCACCAATCAAAAACCAACCTTCGGGTTGAACACTAAATTTAAGTACGAGGACGTTTTGTAAGTTGGTAGAACGTTGAGGGGAATTTTTAACCCTTTATTTGCTACATTCTTTCTCAGTTTTACATGCTCTCAATGCTGAATTATAAACATGAAAATATTCACCCACTGCTGAATACTTTTTTTTGCATATCTTTCTATGTTAGGTAGTTTTTTTGCAAAATATTATTTTAAAAAATTATTAACTTATTATTTTAACGAACTATTGCGGATTACAACTTTTACGCGTGTTGCGGGTTGCATAACACCGTATTTTATTTCCACCTGATTTTTAAGCTGGAAGAAAAAGTAATTTGTAAATAATAACAATGATAAACTGATAATGCATTTAATTCTTAATATGCTGATGCACAAATACAAAAAAAGTAAGGCTTATCCAAATGTTAAAATGTCTTGTGTGTGTGATAGTTTTTAAAGCAGGGAGTTACACACAACCCCACATCACAATCAGGGCAACAATACCTGGATTCTCGTCTCTTATTACTCTTTTTACACACAACACACCATTTCCTTTTTCCTTCAGGAACTGCATCAATGAAGTGTCTTTCCGTTAATCTGAAAGGCATTTCTTCAGATGATCTTCTCCCTCCTCCAGCCTTCTTCCTCTCCCTCCAAAATTTTTTAAGAAGTTCTCTCACAACACTGAGTTGAAACTTTGGCAGTGGAATTTTCCTCTTCGTGTTATTTCTATACAACGTATATGCGTTGAGAAGTGAAATGTCCAACAGATGAAAAAATAGTTTTCTATACCACTTTCTCGATTTTCTTATACATTCAATGGAGCTAATCATCATATCACTCCTATCCACAGCCCCCATTGACTTGTTGTAGTCTACAACTATGTTGGGCTTCAACACTTCAGCTCCTGTTATTCTATCCATCTTACTCGTTTTCACAAAACCTGGCTCGTGGTGCGTGGATAACATCCAGACCTCCCTTTTGTCACACCACTTAATAGAAATTAGATCTTTTGATGTCTGGAAGGTCAATTCACCTTTCTTTAATTTTTCTTCCATTTTCGGCATCTCTTTTCTTGTACGTCTCACAGTTCCACAAGCATTTGTTGCTCTGTTATAGAGCCAAGAAAATAGCACCGGACTCGTATACCAATTGTCCACAAATAATGTGTGGCCTTTATTTAGGTAAGGGCTGATCAGGGTGGCAACAACATCTCCCGACTTACCAAGCTTGTGATCGTCTGTATCAGTTGTCGATCCAGTGTAGACAATGAAATCTAGCACATATCCTGTCTCACAGTCGCACATAACAAATATTTTTATTCCAAAGCGATGTCTTTTGCTGGGAATAAACTGTTTCAAAAACAAGCGACCCTTGAAGAGCATAAGACTTTCGTCAATGCACAAATTTTCCCCTGGAGAAAAAGATTTTTTAAAAACATTCCTTAAGTGGTTGATGATTGGGCGAATTTTTACCAACCTATCCCCCTCATGAGGATCACTGTTATCAGAAAAATGAATGAATCGGAAAAGTAGGAAGAAGCGGTCTCTGGACATAATCTCAGAAAATATCGGTGTCAGCAATAATTTATCCCTGGACCAATATTCATTGACGTCAAGTCTTTTTACCCTTGCCATCAACATGCATACAGCAAACAAAATGTAAAGCTCATCAGAAGATGTCTCAACCCATTTATGAACTCTTGACTTCGCAGTCTTCTGCTCAATCTTAGTTTGAGAAACATAGTATGTATTTGTTTCTTCCGATATTTTGGCCATAATTTGTGGAGGATAAAATACGAGGAAATAATCTAGAAAACTGGATACCTCAGGAATGTTCACAATGCAGCCGCTCGCTCCACCTACAAATGCGTGTCGCTTAAGTTTTCTCCTTACATTTCTCCAGATCCGCTCTTCTGGTTCCTTTGTTGCTTCAGTATCAGCATCCAAATCATCATCAGAGGAAGATTCCGATGATGAAGCTGACGAAAATCTTGATCGGGATGTTGGAGTACGCTTGATGATGGCAGAAGACGTTGAAGCAACAGGATCAGAAACATTCTCTTCATCAGAATCAGGTTCAGATGAGGGCATATAATCATCATCGCTATCACTTTGATCCAAAACATCAAGGATAAATGACTCGGAGGTACTTTTCCTCTTGGGAGCCATTTTGAAGCTGAAAAATAATATGTTAAAAATATATAACTGCAGATATTATAGTAATAATCTATGATTAAATTAAATATTTATTTATATAAAAATATTAAAAATGAATCCACTTCTCTTACTTTACAAATATTGAAAAGTACTCACATTTTAAAATACACGAAAGAGGAAAACGCGTTCCAATAGACCCAAGCGTCCAGCAGCGCCGTATTCGTTACTCCTTAGCGACGCACTCTTCTCAAAATTTCAACTGAAACTGGGGAAAACTTTTGCACACTGCGCTAGCCAAATACCAAGAACCGCTAGGTATTCAGAAAGATAAGGGCAGAGGAGGGTACTACGGAAAAACCCGTGGTAATCAGTCCAAGGAAGAGGACTTAAGAGAAAGAAGAGGGCCCTCAAATAGGCACTCAAAGGGTTAACCCTTTCGCGCCGAAGCCTCGTAGAGGGAAATTCTTCTTCGTTACGAGGCTCTAGAAATTTTTCTGCACCCTCCTCAATGAAGTTCTCTCGCGTTGACCGAAGGCAGAGGTTTGCTCCCTTATCGTTTTGGGACCCAACCCAGCAGGACGCCGACCTTTTTCCTCGGCCGCTGTCCATGACCCTAGAAGGATTAAAAGACTCCCCATAGCTCCAGTCCACGGTCAACTGACTGAAATTTCAATGTTTTATGTAAACAAATATTTGATATTCGCATTGACTTTTATATGTTTTAAATGAATTCCTAGTGTTTATCTGGGCATGTATAAATTTTAAACGAAGTTCTAGCGTACATATTGACGAATTTAGTTTACTTCTATATGTTGAACCACAAGTTTTTCCAAATGCGTACGTTAATGCCTTTGTCGATTGACATTCTATAACTCCGTTGATATTAACGTTAGAATTTCGTTTGAAATTTCCATGTGATTAGCAAAAAAAGAAGATTTCATTTCTAACTTTAGATTTCTAAGGTAGACAACAAATATTTTTTTAGAAAAAACACTGCAAATAGTTGACCGCATTGAGAGGAATCGTCCGAAAAAGGCTCGCGCTAAGCTGGGTCTCGAAATCCCCGAACAAGCCGTCTTCATGTCCTTGGGAGCATAGGAAAGGCCACGCGGTGACCATACGTCTCTACGACTATAAGCGTGCGTAGCATTTCTGAGGAAACTCCGTTACGCATAAAAGCGTGCATAGCAGTAGGGGCACCAAAACACATTTACGCATATAAGCGTGCATAGCATTAGGGGCACCGAATCATACTTACGCATATAAGCGTGCATAGCACATAAAGGGTTAAAGGAGGATACTTGGTAAGCGAGGAAAGAGCAGGTAAATAATAGAAGTTTTGGAGCTCATTAAGTCTGGCAAAGGATACGAAAATATAAAGAGTTTTAATGTAGAAAACTTGTGTTGGGGAGGAGGGAAGGTAAGGATCTACAGGAAAAAGGGAGCAGAAGAGATAGGGGTTGCTCACCAACGCAATATATCTCTGGAAAAAAAATCTGTAAGCCTTTGATTTTTTAATTAATTCATTTATCTGTCAATTATTTTGCCTTAACTTGGGGAAAGGTGATTGATTTTTCAATCACATTTTAATAAGGTTATACAGCTTGTAGCTTCCTCATTTAAAAATCCACTCACTTTTGTCTTTTATATTGTGAAGCTTTATGTATATGGAGAAGTCTCAGGGATGATTCTTGGATTATAAAAACATTTATCAATATTTTCTTCGAGCAAAGAAATTAGTTTCCCTGTTATAATCGTAGTATACAATGTAAATATTTCTTTTGGAACTCTTTTCATGACTGTGCCATGAGATATTGACAGGGTAGCTGGAAAAGAACTGATTTTGTCCGTGCTCACTCTCCGACCAGATTACATCATGACAACCTCGTGGGTGTTACTGAACCCCCATGCTGCCGTCTGGTCAACCAAGGGTGTGGGAGTATTGTATGTGGTCGCACAAGCGAGGAACCAGGTGGGCGCGGTCGAAGTTGATCCGAAAATAGTCTCCTGTGACATGTGTCACCCGTAGTGGACGTTTCAAGAGATGGCATTCGCGGCAATGAGATATTCACCAGGTGAAGAGACATATCCTCAACCAATATTTCAGATTTGGTTATCGACCGCAAGGATCGAGTACTACCGCGCCTTAGTATAGGCGTGGTAGTGCTCGATAATTCGAGTAGCGAAGAAAAATTGCTTCTTACTGCGAGTTCGTCACTATTTCTGAAAACTCCGAGAAAACGAGGAAAAGCCTGGTGTCTAAAGGACGTTTTTTTATCAGAAGCGTATTACTTTTAAGCCAGTCCGTGCGTCATGACTTCTGCGGAAGTTATTTTTAGCAGATACTCTATTCGAGGAGGATTTTTTTCTTGGGAATGGCATCGGTGAGTGCTTGCTTTGACCTTTTCAAAAAGGCAATAATCATTTTCACCCTTTCTTGAAAGCTCTCCGGGAAAAAATCGTTCTTTGCGAGAGAGTTTCAATATGGAGGTGGAAGGCACCGTTCAGCCAGTTACGCTTTCAGGTTGACTTCTTTGCAGTCACAATTCCTGCCTCTTTTATTGCCTGTGGCTTATAATTGACTTTTCTAGTAGTTATACAATTGAAAGTTGCCTGTTGCTGTTATATTGTACAGAATTATTTTCAAAGTACTCCAAATGCTGTGATTATATGCCATCGGCTAGTGTGGTAAACTCTTTAAGGCATGCATCCAGTAGGGAGCAGGATTTGCAATCAGCCATTGGTTTGAGCTCTTCCTCAGGCGTGAGTTTTGCGTAAGTCGTACGATTAAAAGTTTGAGATGTTGAAAAATCAAGGCATTGGGACATCTATCATCTCTAGCTGCAACTATCACCTAACAGATGTACGAATGATTCAAATCCCCAACGCCAGGGTGTTAACAATCTTGCCACCACCGACCACTTATATATTTTTCCCTTAAAATGTATTCAATGCCAGTTTTTCTTGCATGTGAAATGGTTTTTGAAAGTTTTTTTATACATATTGTATTTAAGACAATATGTATAAAAAACTTTCAGTTTTTTTCGGTGAGTATTTATCTATCAATTATTTTTCCTTAAATTGGGGAAAGGTTATTGATTTTTCAATCATAGTTTTATAAGATTATACATCTTGTAGCCTACTCATTTAAAAATCCACTCACTTTTGTTATTTATATTGTGAAGCTTTATGTATATGAAGTCTCAGGTATTTTGTTTTTAGCAGATAATTTTATAATGACTTTAAGGACCAACCTTCTTCAGTTAAAGGCTGAATGAACAGATATTTTAAATCAAAATAAGCCTTTGGTGCGTTTAACTAATACTATAGCTTGGAAATCTTAGCAATTTATGACACAGTCGCCGCGTAATAAAGTAATACCTCCTTATCATACTTTCTTGTTTTTCATTGCTTAATGAAATATCAAGGGAATGCGTTAAATATGAAGGGGTCAGGCAAGGGAAGAACCGAGAGAGAGATGTATTAAATCAGTATCTCGTAATAATGTGCGTGAAGTCTTCCGTTGAGAGATATTGAGACCCATATTTCAGCTCCCTCGAGTTGTCTTCCGCATTTATTCCCACTACTCACTCCGGAAATGGCCACTTTGGATCACTACAGACCTGAGAAATTTGACTGGAATGGCCGCAAAAATATTGTCTTCAGAATGAACAAGTGCGGAGGAATACTCGATAGATCTCAAACAAAAGTCTCGGTCTTAAAATTGATGGCCGGTGATTGTGACTGAAAATAATGAATCGATTTCATCCCTTTTTTGAGCAATAACAATTTACTGAAGATGAAATACTTTTAAATTAAAAATTAAAGCAAATTTTTCTACTCCATCGGGAGTTACTTTTTGGAAGTTCATAATGATAATAAAATTAGTTGCACTTTTCCACACAGGTTTTTCAATAAAATCTAAACAAATTTAAGCGCTTGAGCGTCATTATTAAGGGTCACTCCATTGACTTGTGTGAATCTTGATAATGAAGCTAAAGCGTGAAAACTTGATTGGGTTTCATTAAAAAAGCTGTGTGAAAAAGAACAACTAGAGGTATTAATATGGGTCATTTCACCTCTATTCAACAAACGTTCAAAATTCAACAAACGTAAATATTTAAACATTTACAATTTTCTCTTGCGCGGCCCGTCGGCTCCCCCATTTGGAATACATGCAGCAGACACGCGATTCAAGCCTAAAAATTTCCTAATTGCTCAGGGTCGTGGCTAAATGAAATAAAAATAGATTATAAACTTTTAATTTTAACAGCTATTTTTATTTGTTCTGTTAAATGGATGTTTGCAGAGAAATTTACCATGTAGGCCCACTTAAGTTTCCAGGCGAAATAAATTTTATTTGAGCTAAAACTCTGTGACAATTGAAATTCTAAATGTATAAATATTTATACAAAACGCATTTATGAATTGCCACTAAATTTTATTTTTGAAGTAGTTAGCCGGGTATGTTTAGATTACGGAAAAAAGTTTCGGTTGATTCTGAGATGGAGTATTTGAGAAAAGTTTATTAACAATTTTTAAATATTAGTAATTAACAAAAATAGGGTATAGAATAAAATAATTTTTTATTGATATATTTGCATTCAATAAGGATTTAAATTTAATAAGAGCTATTAATCATTGCTGTATGGCAATTACAAGCGGAGATATAAGTGGTAATAAAATTTAAGGCTCGGATTTTTGCTAAAAATTAAAATATAAAAAAATTCGCTCAAAAAATTTTTTTTCCCAAAACGGTTTGAGGATATTGAGTTTGAGTTGATTTTGTACCCATACACCGATTTTTATCAAAATCTGAGAATCTAAGGGACAAACGTTTGTTGAATTGAGGTGTAATGACCATATGTTGAAAACATGAAGTTTGTTTCCCTTTGCGGGTGACCAAGGGCAACGGCAACCGCGTGCAACTAATCGAGGAGGAGTATCTCACCTCCCAGGTGGAAAATCGAGCGCGTGCCGGACGCACGGCATTCCTTCCGCACCGAACCCCGGTCAGCCAATCGGCTCGTCACGCGACGAATTGAACGCACGTGTCCGGCCGATCGCGGAAGAGGCGTGCCAGGGTGTCGCGTGATGGCTCGCCGTAATTAATGGACCATCGACCGCAGAGAGACTGGGGGGGAGGACGAGGCGGAGAGCGCTGTGATGTTGATCGATGGGCCGGGCGTGGGAGGAGGGGGCCTTCGGTGGTCGGCCGTCGGATCGGATTCGCCGTTGGAGGACTGGACGGATCGAGGGATCTCGGAGGATCATAGAGCGGCCGTTATTAACTCCTCCTATCTCCCGCATCGTGGGGCGATAAATCATCCCTCAGCTGGGAGCGTGTTTTCCCAAATGTGCCGCAAATATCGCTAATTGGAGCCGAAATATGGCGTTTTGTGGCCCGATAAAATGTTGGGCGCGTTTTAGCCGATGATGCGAACGTGATGCCTGTGGGGCTAAAGTGCCTGCGGAAACTGAAATCTGTGTGAGGCTTCATCCTTGAGAGTTTGGTGTATCTCTGACACCGTAAGGCACTCGAATAATGTGTACTTCATACTCCAGTACCCATTCGGTTGAAGACTTCAATGTAAATGTCTTTACTCTGCGAAAATTTCCTTTAAACCCTCGAAAGAAGCTTCAATTACCTTAAAGCACTCCTTATGAAACACCAGACCGAGCTTATAATATTATTTCATTTTCTTTTTTACTGCTAAAATGCTTATGGTATACCTCTACTGGTTTTAAAGAATCTGGATTAAATTGGCCAGAATTGATCCGTAATGCATTTGAACAACTAATTGTAACTTGGCCACCATAGTTCCATGCAAATCTCAACTCATACCTCTGTAATAACGTAAGTCAAGTCACTGCATTGCATTCTGGAGGAGTAGGTACTCATTGCTTGTTCCTCGGGTTAGATTTTAAATTAGATCTGGAACATATAGGGGCAGTTAGTTGGTGGAAGAAGACATGGAGCAGAAAATTACAGCCGAAGTGTTCTTGTGCAAAGTGATGTTTCATGAGAATAGTTTATTTCCAACTTTTCGATGGACGAGCTTTTGATATTCATCAAGGCAAAGCCTCAAACATTTTTGCTGAAAACAAACAAAGGCAAAGAACTCAAACATTTTTGCTGAAAAATAAAACTCAATTAATACCTCAGGTTAGTGTTAAGACCATAAGACCTGTTCATGGAAAGGGAAAAATGATGTCGTAAGTTTTTCGTTATGTCATAGGTATCTGAAGACATAACAAGTGAAAACAATTTCATTATTCTGTCACATTATAACTGGCCCTGACTTTTTTAAAAACCAGGAAAAATATGGAAATTCCATAATCTCAAATATCCTTAACTGCGATTCTGGAATTGATTCCTTATCTAGTAGAGATTTGCTATACATCACCATATCTTGTTTTTCTTTCTAAAATCTCATAATACGCATGTATTACATGACAACCGTCAGCGACAGTGTATTTTTCGGTTCTCAGCCTCGTGGAAAACGTCCTTTTATCCCAATGGAGCAAACACCAGCGCTGGAAGTCAAATATGAGCTCCAAGGTAGAGAAGGGTGTCAGGAGGGCTTATTCGACCGCAGGTGGTAGAGCGGTGACGGAAAGAGAGGAGCAGGATTGTAGAGGGGGTTGAAGAAGCAAATCAAACCCGTGGCATCGCTCCGCCTGCACCCTCTGGTTGGTGAGAGGTCCGCCTCCGTGCTGAGTGGAGGAGTAAATCCTAAGACGGTGGCAGCTTACCTGCCACTAACCCCCATGTATAGGGGAGAATGTTGGTGATGAGTCCTGAATTGCTCTGTATCCATGAAAATGTATCCCACTTATTTTCCCGAAGAGGAGAAGGGGAACCTGAGCTTGACTTGGAAGAACCGAAAAGAGTAAATGAGGTGTAAAATTTCGCACAGAAGGATTTGCGTCTTCGTCTCCCGATAGTCTCGAAACATACTCGGGCACAAATTTGAGAGATAAAAGATTTCGCATATCGTATTTACATTGTCATTCACTACTGTCACTGTAAATTCTAGGTGAGAGGTTTTCTTATCACTCATCATAAACTCAACGGATGAACGCCCTTTATTTAAGGCATTCATGAAATATCCTATGTGAAATTCAGACTTTAAATTTATTTTGTAATATTTACTGTTAATATCTAGTTTCTAGAATGAAGGAATATTTTTTTGCCTGGGAGGTGTGCTTCAAGACTATAAAATAAGTCGATAGACAAGCAGAATTATCGTTCACTTTCTAGAAATGGAGTGACGTTGGTTCAGAGCCGAAGAAAATTCCGAGCCTAATTTAAATTTGTCAATTGAAACGTTCAATACACTTTAAATTCAGTCATTTTTTGGTGAATTGGTTTATCCTCCTGCGGGTATGCGCTGCAGTAAGATCAAATGCACCGTTGACCTCTCTACCAGTATTACATAGATAACGACAATATATAATAAAGAATTATAATGTTTCCACGCATTATGCATTCTTCTAATACATATATTTTAATGATATTTAATGATTTACAACTGAGTCGAAATAAAGCATTTAGAATTTTGTTTAGTTTGAAATAAATTCAACCAAAAATGTGTTCTATGCACGAGAAACCGATCATCCATTTCCCCTATCTCAATTATTGGAAGCCGCTGTTTTGGATAGCGTTTCAGAGCACATACGGCATTCAAATTTGTTCCTTGTTCTCCACTGCAAATGACGTTTCACCGCGCTTTTTTGAAGTGATAGGTGTTTTCTTTTCTCTTTGGATAAAAGCGTCGGATATCCTCGTGTTTGCAGAGCAGTATGTGGTGGGCACTTCAATCAAAGGCTTTTCTGAATATTGTTCCATGTAATGTCTGTTACATGCGTAATGGGAGTAAAATGACACTGTTTTGAAAGGAACTACGCCGAAAGGCAAGAGATCGATTCAATGCTTGTAAAAAGGAGGACACAATGAATTTCGAACTCTTTAGGAAGAAGTAGAGTTAGGCCATAGCTCTGTATAATGATTCACATCTAGTTTAATAATGAAAGATATGTATATGAAGAATATATTATGTTTTTTAAATCTTATTAAGTCCAAATATTATTAATAACCGTAATTCTCATTGTGATTAAAGTATTTGTTTCCTAAATACATTTTGATATCAAGCTTGCCCAAAGAATGAGTTTATCAGGTAAGTTTGTGCTCTCCAATACATTTTGATGCCAAGCTTGCCCAAAGAATGAGTTTATCAGGTAACTTTGTGCTCTCCATTCTGCGAGTTTTTTTGGAATCGTCACTTTAAAATGAAACAACGCTAGATTTTTGTGAAAAGAGATGTCCGCTTCATAGTTTTACATGAAATTACGTAGAGCGATGAAGTTGTTCGCGTGAATCGAACTATGTTATTTATGGGAAAAGCTGTTGATGAGACAAATACTTACCCGGGGTGACTTCTATCTTCCCGAAATATCAACTGGCCGAGAATATTGGACTGGGTTGGACTTATTGCGCCAAATGTGGAATCAGCCTAATCGAGATTTCTTGCCGAAAGTTCTAGTTCTAAAAACATTTACCATTTTCACTCTTTCAGTAATTCAACCGGGAGGTTGATCCTTGATAGGTGAGAGTAGAGCTCACCCCGTACTAAGCCAATGGCTTCAGGGTAGGGGTTCCTTTCTCTGGGACACCTGCGATTTCCTACGAAGTATTGACACGCAGAAAATTGAATCGCGAGGATTTTTGATAGGGGCGTCAAGAAAGGCTCTTGCCCCGGATTTGAATCCGGGACCCTGCGGTCAGTAGCTCAGTTGCCCTACGAAGTAGGCCACCACGACCCCCAGTTTACCATTATGCAAGGTGAAGTTTAGTAAATCGGTCAGTGTCACTGGAAAAATGTCGATTAAAAAAATTATGATGGCTGTATTTCTTTGTCCTATGTTTTCTTTAACATATTACTTTTTCTTCTCAATTTCTTTTTCGAAAAATATGAAATTATGAATGAAGAATACTCTCATGATGGTTTCTTATATTATATTTAGTTAACTATTCAATTTCTTTGGAATTACGATACAAAAATAAATCTTTGCGTTAATATTTGTATTGCTTTTTAAGAGCCTTAAAATAGCTTTCATAAAGTCTTTTATGGCGTAACTTTATCAAAGGCTATAAATCAATCAAGTTTTCACTTTAGTGTGATAATTTTATCAGGTAAGCAATAACAAATGAGAACTCAATTGTCTTAAGGAAAAATATATCCATCACGGAATAACTTTTGCTTTGTTTCTTCACATGCACGTGTGTATTGCTGTCCTAATCATACGCTTTTGGGTAAAGTGGGGAACTTTGACCTTTCCGTCATCTCCCTCAGTGTCACCAGCAGGGAAGATATTATCAGTCCCGATAGCGCAGTTCCCACGAAAAGGCTCATTTCTGGAACGAAAATTATCGCTACCCTTTCAATGCTCGAATTTCATCACCTGGTCGAGCTTCGACTTATTTTACAAAAATGGTCATCATCCAAACATGAAAAATAGTGCCACAAGTTTGGCAAATTTCTATGTAAATCCTCTGAAATTTTGATGATGATAAAGAGATTTTTCCCCTCTATCTCCAGTAATTTTCCCACATCGTACAATCGGTAACGTGCGTTTTTATGCGATTTTAGGAAATTTTATCATCAGGGATGTCCCGGGGATCATCTTCCAAAGTCGCATCATCCCAGCTAATCTCGAGTGAAATTAATTCCTACCTGCGTGATTGATCACTCTTTCTTTATTCTCTTTTATTTTCCCAAACGAATTTCAATATTCAATAAATTAGCTTCAATTTAAAAACATTTTTTTTTCACTCAAACCCTTAATCCGCCAGCCATCCATGTAATAATCTTCAGCAACATCAATACTTCCTCGAAACTCAAATTTGGGTACAATTTAAAATTTTCATTAGCGGTAACAATGCTGAAGTGACTGCATTTTCTGAATTAATTTTTTTTAGCTAATAGCTCTTTATTGATCTATCTCTCATATGAGAAAATCAAATTTTGAGACTGAAATACGATTCATATGTGGGCGTTTCCACATTGAATTTTTTGGCTAGCACTAGCAAATGAGTTTTTGCTGGGCCAGTCCTATCCTTTGATGAATTTGTTTGAAGCCAAATATGTTTGTTTCCCTCGTGCTTGACGGAAACTCGGCATACTAGTCGGTTTGCCGTTTTTCCGCTGGATCTGCTTCACCTCGGGCATGTCTGTACTTAAAATTTACGTGATTTTGTGATGCTGCGTGTCGCATGCGACGATTTTTCATTCCCACCGCATGTCTTCTGGGCAGCCCATACGATGAACACTTTGACCACGCACTCCCGTTTTTTCTCACATAAAATGAAAGAAATCGCGTTGCAGAGCTCTTAAAGGATTTAAGTGGGCTTAATTTCATTAGCGGTGGGGATTAATGTCGCTCGTAAAAAGGGGAGGGAGGGTCCCAGCGGGAAAATGCAAGCGGACAAAAAAGGAGGCAGGATGAGCGCTTCGGAAGGAGTTGTGGGGAGAGGGGCTGGTGTTTGGTCCAGAGGATTAATTTTCCCCTAAAGTCCGCGCAACGGGGAAAGAGGACACGGAACGCTGGGATGGACACGCTCAATTCCGCACATCAGGAAAGCGACGGGTGACGTGATTGAGCGGCGGTGAAATTCCATCGATCTCTGCGAATGCTGCGAGATACTCCGCTTCGCCCGCTTCCGGGAGATGATCGTGTTAGTGAGTGAGCGGTTTGCTGGCGTGTGCTCCCTTCACCCATCTCCCATCGAGGGCTCGTGCTCTAACTCCTCAAGGGAACGTTTCAATATCGCTGCGAAGTCCCGTGAGAACAATGTAGAGTTCGCGGATTCATAGAGATGCGGGTTAAAGCATTAGACGGGTAGAGGGCAGCTGTTTCTTCAAATGGAATAGCGTTTGTTGCATTACGTATTCCTTGCATGCATAAATAGCTTTCGGGAGGAATTAGTTATCATACTAATATATAAAAATGAAGTGGTGTCTGTCTGCCTGTCCGCCGGTTCTATGTTCGTTACGCATCTCCTCACAAACTACTGAACCGATTGAGCTGAAATTTTGTAGTATTCTAGTGTATACACTAGAATGTGCTATAGGATATATAAAAAAAGGCTCAGGGCCCGGTTACAATGTCTAGCGCCAATTATGTATTTACATTGGTTTAAAATGACTTTTTCAATTTATGGTAGCGCTAGAGTTTTTTCTTTCGCTCAGTAAAATAGCTAATTATTAATAGATTTCTTTCATTATTTCTGCATTTAATGGAAATATGTTTAAACTGTTTTACTTTATTAACCAATTTACACTTTATCCTCAAGATTTCTGGGAAATGTGTAATTTACGTTGATAATTACCGTCATTTTTTCGATTCTTTTCCGAGCCTTGCTAAGGTTTTGCCATTGTCGTCTCCGAAATGAAAACATCTTTGATGCTTAATAGTTCATCATAGCGGGATGCCGTAAATGGCATTGTGCTTTTCATGAGGATATAGGAAGGTACTGAAGGCATTGTAGGCTATTCGTGAAGCAAGGTCAGCCATATTTACCGCACGATACGTGCTGACTGCTAGCGCTACTCACGGATTTAGAAGGTTTGCATTTGGTTAAAATTAGGAGTATTTATATGAATTCTTCAGTAGTTTTCAAATTGTGATTTTTTTTACGGTATTTGTGTATTTGAACCGACCTGGAACATGAAGAGAAGATATGAAGCGCTTTCGAAATCGTCGTCGATGGAGAGGGCTTGAGATTTGAGATAGTTTAACAAAAACCAGTGAGTAAAATTCAAATCCAAATGCAGCGAAAAGTCTCTTTACGTATCCGTGGGATGTTCATTGATGCCATTGTAAAGATGCTAACAAAATCATCCGTAAGTGATGCCGTAAACGGCATTGTTCTTTTCGTGAAGATATTGAAAAGTACTAAGATAGTTTGAAAAGATAGTTTGTTCCTCATTTTTGTGCATACCAGCGTGATTAGTCTAAAGACAGAAATACATAATTTCAACCATTGCTTTGGCTGAAAAGTAAACTCTGTGTCACATATGGTGCAATCGAAAAATGTTGAATACATTTTCTGATAATAATTTCCGTAAATCGATCTGCCTCATATATTTTGAGCATTTTTATTTGAACTTAGTGTTTACATTTTGTGACATTTGTTCGGCATTTTAAATTTTCTCTGAGGGGATACTATAGCCTGGTATCCTTTACCGCCCCTACCGTCATCTCCTATGTAGATATTGTGAATTGATCCGTGTCTCATACCACCCATGAAGAATATGGTGTTCCATTCCAACGAAATAATATTCAGTCTGTTTTTTGCGGACTAGTGATAAGTGTTTTTAGGATACGAAGTATGTTTCAGTAAGGAAGGTTTGTTCCTGATCCTTACTTAACTTGTTCTGTATCGTTTTATCGCTTTCTCTCAGCTTTACCATTCGAACATCGTCAAATATCTCTTTTTTCTTGAATTGGCCATGCTTTCAAAACTTCATTACTTTTCCGTGTGTTAAGAATTGATTTAATGCATGCAATATCTTTTGCATAATTACTATGTTATACATGAATTTATTCACTCACGAAGCGATAGATTTTTAGCATTTCCTATTTAAACACTTCTGGAGGCAGTGATTTCAATCACTGATATCAATTAATTTCAATCAGTGATACAATCACCGTGATGTACGGAAACTCTCCTATGAAAGCGATCCCTATCGAAAAGATTAGATGTTTGAAAAATACCTTGTGGTGAAAAAGGAAGAGAAATAACAGCAGAGACTTCGGAGAGAGGTTTCCTATTTTCGGCGAGGATTTAGATGAGTGCGAAGGAAATAAAATTAAATGGAGATGGAAATGGGGGGCAGAGATATCGAGAGTTACTTTGCGGTGTGAGAGAGAGGGCTTCCGTAAAATGAGACCATGTGTTCGTTGGGGAGGGGGATAATATGGCAGGAGAAGATTGGTGGGCAAAAGGGCTGGTCCTCCACGTGGAGGATGTAAAGATTAGAGTGCTCGTGGGAAATGAATTTTGGGGCTTCATCGGCAATTTCCCAAATCAGTAATTTCGAGTGGTGACCTTTGACATTTTACGAATTGGAAATTCCATTGGTCACATTATCACTCATTTCTTTTTGCACCCAAAAATCTCTCCCGCTTGCCACTTCCCACTCCATCTGCTTGCCTCTGCTCCCGCCCATAACCAGCACTTCATTACCAAGGGGCTTTTACTTTGAATCTAAACCTTAATAATGTAGACCTCATTAGCTTGCTAAGTCTTTCCATCTGTATTTCATTTCAGTATTACTTAAAATCCATCTCTTAACATTGCATCAAGTAGTAGCGTTAAAAGCCATTCACATTGTTATTTTAGTGGAAAAACTTTCAAATAGATGAAAGTTTAGGAAAGATGAATGGACATCTTTTCGTGGATACTTTGCTGTAGCCCTACTCATCATTGGCTTAACTAATCAAATACTACTTGGTAGCATGGCGAGTATAATTCATTTTATATATATTTATATTCTCAATAAATCAAAATTTTCTCCGCCATTTAACTCTGATAACTTTTCACTGACTTAGACTTTTTGGTTTAGGCTGTTTGAACTCCTAACAATGTAAAACATTTAGGCTTTTTTAAAAAGGTATTCACTTTCAGATTCACATAATCCCTTATATGCATAGAATACGATTATTTTAGATATTCCTTACACCAACCTTACTTGAAATATGTCCTCTCTTATCATCCCCTGCCCTCTTTCCCTGCCTCTCGTCCTTTTATCAGATGTTATATCATCGGATAACAAATATTATTTCCATTGAATTCCAAGATACTTGACCCCGTTGCTTTAAAACAAGGGTATGCGGAGTTCGGAATTAATATGTATTTTTGGAAATTAAGAACATTAAAGCATAAGTAGCAGCAATATATAGGGTAAAACCTGGGGAGGAAGAGAATGTATGGGTGAAATTTGTGGTGGGTGACTTCAAAGGTATAAAGTTCAGAAAGGTCTTTGATAAAATTTATCACTTTAGTGGCTAGGGTACTCGATTCTGACCCTGAGGTTATATGGTTTAGAATCCCAGTGGAGTGGGTACTTTTTCTCAGTGGAGGGCATTTCAGTTGATATACTATCTCCACCGGATGGGGCAATAAACATTGGACGACTTGGCGTCATTCGTTTAAGACATTATTTTGGAAACCGGGATTCACTCTACCGTTCCTCCTTTACTCCATGTATTAATCACATGATAATCAAATTTTCTGCCAATAACTGAGGATAAATTCAACAGCATGATGGTTTATAATTTACATGCTAAAATATATGTATTTTATCATTTATGAATTCGTGGTTCTTTATACTAGATTTTTTTGGTCAAGGGTTAAGACGTCGAGGTTAGACAATTGAATGAAAATAATTGCAGAATGTTTAACCGTTAAACTTAGGTTATATTTAATAAACTTCCATATCGTACTCTCTAACTCAAAATAACTTGATGACATGGAGTGAAAATAGCCCTACGTAAAATAAGTCAATGATAAGAAGTATAAAATTTTGACAATTGGTGTAGAAAGTAAAACTGGAAAAATTTCTTGAAACAATGGTTCTTCCAATGTTTTCCAAAAAAGATTCCGTCGTTGATATCCAAGAAGAGACGAGCTTTGATTTCTAGCTAAAAGTTAGAGAATTGATATAAACTCTGGTTCGGGATCATATGCATACTGGGAAAAAAGTTTATGAAAACCTGTGACTTTGCTTTTTTACTGTAGCACTTTAAACGCGTAATTTCGGTCAATTAAAGTTATAGTCATATCTAAATGAGATATCATATCATATATATAAATTTCAAGAATATTAGCCGGAAAATCACTTAAACAGCTATTACTTCTCAAAAAAGCTTACTTATAAGATAAATAAAAAGGAATAAAACTTACCAGTTTCATGGTAAAATATGTAATGAATAAATATGCTCTATTCTTCTCCTCATTAAAAGCTATTTCCAAATTGATTCCGATAGTAATATTTTCAATCGTTGAGCGTTGTGGTAGAGGCCTTCATTTACTTAGGATGTTGTCGTCTTCATATTCGCCATGTTTTTCTATACTTTTTGACCTTCCCTATGTCAAAGGGGCAAAACATTTTTCTTTGAAAATGAAGTGGTGAAAGTTTGCATTATGTTTGCGGGGGGGAAGTCCTACCATTTTTATTTATAGAGTAGGAGAGCAATGCAAAAGGAATTAACCACGATTTTTAAGAATGAACCTCACGTTACAATATCGTAGTAGTTCTATCGCATTCAAGCCACAGTTATTTACTATCATATTTCACGCAACGTAGAGGAAATGCCTTCCTGCCTGCCTACCAACTGATTTCTGATCACTTTCACCTAAAATGGGGTCGTTTACCACATTTTTTTAAATAACCGAATATGATAGAGTTTGTAAAATGAAAAGACACGTATTTTTCTGTTTTTTGATCCTTCAATTATTTCTATAGTTATAAGTGGCGAAAAACTGATATTTTTAACCCTTTCGGAAAAGTGGGTTTGGTGCAACCTCTGACGTATATCGACTTCGTCCAATCGCAACTGAGCCCGTGAGGCTACTTCGCCTCATCGCAAAAGGAGAAACACAGCTGGCTCTCCCAATGGTAGCGATTGCGACAGGATCTGTGTAAGCAGACCTTCCGAGAACCCCCCTCCACTCCCTTCCCATAAGAGCAGTCAAGGACGGGAGGAAAATGACGTCAATGTTATCAGAGCAGCTTTTTCGGTGGGCGTCACCTTTTGCTTATTTTAATTTTTGATTTATGAGTGAATGGTTGTGGTTAGAAGATTAATTTTTTCACTAAAATTCTTTTTTCGTTTCCATTTAACAATTTAGTGCAGAAATTGCGATTTCGGTTCTGAGTAAACGCCCCCATTCCATGCGCCCCTCCGAGTTCTGGCAAAGAGTTGCGCACGACCGTGCAGCTGGTTGCCTAATTGACTACAAGATTCCTCCATGATTTTGTTTGCTCACTCTCTCTCCTACTCGTTCGTAAACCTCATAAACTCTGTCGGTTTCTGTCATTTTCAGCTGTTCGCGTGAGGTTTTTATCATTTCTTTACTGTTCCAAGAAGTAGGCAGAAGGAATATAAGCTGCCAGGGATTGTATAATACACTGTAGCATAGAAGAAGGCCTCCTTACGCCAAATTAATTCCAATTCAATATGCATAGTTTGAATTCGCAAAGTAAAAAATATTTTTCCCATAATTATTTCTTATTCTTTCACTAAAACTGTGCCATTATAAACGGCTATTCTCTTTGATAGGAGTAAATAAAATGCATAGTTCGGATTTAAAATGGTGTCTTCAAGAAACGCAGGTTAATGTTATTAAGGTTAGGGTTTCCTCCGTTAACTCTTTTCTTGCTAGGCTCTTCAAGGGTTCTAACCCCAGGGAAAGAAAAACTTCTCACCTGTAACTGGGCATTGTAACGGGGAATCTTGTCTAAAGAAAGTTGATGCATATCATCAGGCTCAATCCTGGTCAAACTCAATCCTAAGAATGAATTATTTTAAACTTCTCTCAGCCTTAATGAAGTTTTTGAGCAGAAAAATGTTTATGCATGATTCGGTACGCACGCTTAAAAAAAATTTCCATTTTCCATAATTCCCAATTTACATTAAATTCAGTTGAGCCCCGACTTTTTGTGTACCTTTCTCATTGGCAAGCCCGATACGCCGAGACATTAAGTCTCCGAGGAAATTCATTTTTTATACGTTTTATGACCTTTATAGGAATCAAGAAATACATCAAAAATATCGCAGTGTCCTATGAAATGATTTTTAAAGAGGCTTCAGATAACTGGATTAACTTTGGAAAACATTTTTTGCCTTGAATCCAGACCTGTATTTTTGTGTGGTTCTTCTTCGAAAAAAATATAACTGAGCTGTACTAATGTACAGCTCAGTTACATTTTTTTCGAAGAAGAATTAAATAAGAGATATTTAAGAATATGCTATTTTTCATAATTTGAATACTTTTTCAATGTCATCCGTAAGTTTCATATTGAAGGAGTGGAAAACATTATAGAATAGAATTATTTATATGCGTTCTTAAAGTGAAGTTACCTGTGTGTTCGAATCGTGCGTTACTACGTGTTATTATTTTTCGTTATAGCTTTTATTTATCGGTGGGCTCTATATTTTTATGTCAACATAAGTTACATGATGCCATTAAAATATCATTAGAAACATGACGCAATGATACTTGAGTGCAAGATTTACTTATGTATATAGAATATCTTTATATTTCATTTCCTGCCTCTAATACTAATGCCTCTAATATAATGCCTCTAATCTAATTTCACATCATGCCATGCTTCAAGGGAGTGTATATACTCTTCTTGTGTATACTCTTCTAGTTAATTTTGAGTTATAAATTCCACTTAAGTTATCCCTAATGCACAACTGAACGTTGAGGTCCCAAATCGAACCTTACATTCCCTTTAACTTTCGATTTTTCTCGAGAAAGATCCTCTTTAGCGGTATTAGGCATCGAAAACGTTGATAAGAAAAAAAACTAAGATGAAACTTTCCTTCATCATGTCATGAGAGGCTGTTTTTATATATTATACCTCAGCAAAATTATCTGTTTTATGTATCGATTTAGAATTTAGCTGGACCTTGAGAGGCTTCTAGAGAGGAAGGGTCTAATGAACCAATGCCCAGGGACCAAGGAGATTCTGATTGGGAAGCCAGGCAGATACGTTGAAGCGAAATGCTAAAATTCAGTGGACGTTATTAGGTCACGGAACACTAATTTCGGGTTGAGGGGAGTCCACCCTGACCTCATTTCCAGGATTCCCTTTTTCTTTCTAGTTTTATTTCAGATTCCTGGGGGAATAACGCAGCGAGCGTATGATTGGTTGGAGGCCAAATGTGGTGACGACGAGTAAATTGGTGAAGTTAATCCATTTTCAAGAAGCGGACCCTTTCCTTTCGGTCACGAAGTTTAGATAATTCCGTGGTGTATATAGAAAATTGGAGAGTGAATATTTTTTTGGGACAAGATGTTTCATTTATAACCTTGTTATTCTTTTCTGAAAGTAATTAAAATTTGTACTTATTACCTGATAATCAAACTTTTTCTTTGCTCCATTCTAATAGATAATGTTAATGCTACCCTATTTTTTTCAAGTCAGAGTTATTTCTTTAGTTTTATCCTCAAGTATAACTTATTCATTTGTGACCACGAAGTTTGAATACGCAATAGTTTTATAAACGACAGTAATATTAAAATTTATCATCGAGGAAACTTTAGTTTAAGAAAACAAAAAAGGTAATGGAAATAAGCCTGTATTCAAGGGGCCACAATCTGTCTTCGTGACTTTTTATATGATTGATAAGGTTTTATTGAATCAATGCATGATTTATTTGGTAAAACTCACTCAATTCACACCCTTTACAGTCAATATTAACTACTATAGTGAGTTGTTCCTCATATTATTTCTGGTATTTCTGGGAATGTTACATTTAGGTAGAGAGAGTGCTGTAGAAGCGTGCCTCAATTCCCCTATCCCTATATGAATGCATAAATAAGAATTCCTCCCCCGCCTTGGAAAGTGTCCCAGAGAACCACGCCTCGAACCGCGTGGGTAGAGAACGAGTAGGAAGACGGAAATTTAATCACTTGCTGAAAGGACATCGAAGGAGCACTCCTCTGGGTAGATTAGAAATCGTTGACAGCATAAGAGCCATCGGTCTATTTATGGACACCCCTGCGCGTACCTCAGAGTGGGGTGAAATGGGATGGTGTGGGATGGGGCAAAACCGGAAACGGTCCACTCCTCCCGAAAGACGTACTTGATGCCTCTACCAAGGTGGTTCAGCGTAGGAGTTGGAAACGTAGGGGGCAAGCTATTCCCACCCTTGGGGGTGGGAGGCGGGGATGGGGAAGAATATTGTATTCCCATGTTCCTCCTCCTTCCCTCTCCTCCTCGTCCGATCCCCTAGCGATGACCTTTCCTGCGTTCGTTCCCCCTCGAAATGAGCGTCCGTAGTTACCCGCCCACGACCTCCCTTTATCCTTCCACCTCTGCTCCCGATGAAGGAGCGCTGCACCGCACTCTGCACCCTGCTGCCACTCTCCCGAATCCATAAAATCCCAGAATACTTCCTCCTCCGGTGGATCGACCTCCTCGCGAAACCGAACAAGCGTCCTCTCGTCCCTCCTCTATCTTTTTTCCCAACCCCCCCACGCCACCCTCTCTCAGCACCCTCGAAAAATCCGATCCACTCGGCTTTCATTACCCTCGGCTAATGCCTCGAATTAACGCCCGGAACCCCCTCAGCACCCACAGCGCCAAGCGAGGCCGGCAACCAAATTATCGCCCCGGGCAACCGTTCGTTTTTCCCCCGCCCACCTTTTTAAGGGTAGTTTACGATATCCAACCAGAGACCTCTCCGTCTCCCTGGAATTTAGATTAACGGAGCTCGTTTCGCGATATTTATTTGCAGTTTCGAGAATTTAAAAAACTAGACTTCTTCGAAGGTCACTTTTTATCTTTTAGGCTTTACAGTAGTCACACAGATTTTCAATCCTATCGTTTACTTGCCAAAAATGTTAATTATGTAATTTAATTCTGGTAATCCACAAATACACCCCCAAAGTGCCAAAATAACTCGCTTAACTGAAGATAATTCTGACAAATTTTCTTCCCTCTTTTGCCATCAATGCAATTAATAAAAACTATAACCTTTTAGAGACATTATTCTTTATATAAAAATACATTCTTCACTCACATATATCTTTCTGATTTGCTTATACGACTTTCTCTCCTCCGCTTTCTTGTCCTGCTTCCACGTTTGCCTTCCTTTAAAACCCGGATTTAAATTTTATTAATATTTATGTACTTGCATTGCCTATTTAGTCTTGTCTCACATGATGAATTTCACTGTAGGTAGTGGAGATTTATTTCTAATGAAAATTTTGATCAATTGCATATGTAAATGAGAAAAATTGAAAAAAGTAGTTAATAAATCCCAGATATCACGGTTTTTAGCAAATTGTATGTGGTTTAGTAATTAATATATTATAAAATTCAAAAATTCTTCCATAATGGCATCAATTTATTCATAGGTATATAAATAATGCAGCGTTTATTTAAATGTCATCGAGCTTTAATTACTCATTATTAAGGTCAGTATTTAATCTCATATTCTGCACAATATGATTCATAAAAGATTTAGTAATTCGTAGTAGATGCATACGAAGCAAGGCCATATGGATTTCAATTAGCTTCAGGAAATCATTTGTGTTTTAAATAAAAAGTAGCCTTCATTTTGTGCTCCTTTGAAGTTACGATCAAATTAATGTTAATTTTATGTAATATTCCAATTATACATTTATATTACCAGTTCAAATTGTAAACAGCAGCATAAATTTGTGATTTTTAATTTTTTAAAGGAAAGATTAAGTAAAAACTTTTTAGCTTTCTTTGAACGGTTTAACCTAAAGGCTTATCGGTGATTACCAGGTTCACGATAACTTCCGTAGTGGAAGATATCGTGCAATCATCTGACTTTACTTGTGAACTGGAAAAGTTGATGAATGAAAGAAAGTGAGTGGAAATGAAGATTTCCACTCACTCACGCAGAGCATTTTGGTTTATTTCAAGTTGAGATTCCTACCATTTGTAAAACAAGCCTTTGTATTGGTGAATTCATGAGTGAGTGATGAATGTAATTGTCACCGTATGTTCACAAATCCAATGATCCAGGTTACTGAGCTCCAACATATTGTTATCAGTCGTCTAGAAAAACGTATATGTATTTCACTTTATATTTTACAACAGAGATCTACTTAAAATGTTACGCTTTTTTATACCCAGGGTTTGGTCTTGCTTCAGTTTTAAATCTTGCTCTAATATATTACTCCCTGTAAAACTTCCTTTTAGAAAGAGATAGTTACCTACATTGCACCCTGTACGATATACGTATAAACGTTTGGGTTTAAAATGTTCCATTTATCCGTCCTAAAAACTTCTCTTTCTTTCTCTTATTGTGAAGTGGTATTTTCCGTGCGAATTACTAAATTTAATACCGTAGTCCTTTTAGGTTTTTATAGCTCCGAAGCTCTTAAGAATTGATGCTTTTAGCCTTAAAATCCCTTTCTATTTTATATCCTTGAATAGATATCCCTGGATAACCTTTCACCTGCCGATTTAAAATCCACCCTCTTGATCTTTACCCTCTCGCAAAACATTTTTTGAGTTAAAATGATCCTGTGCGATGAGTTATAGTGTGACGAGTTAAGGAGAAAAGATTAGATAGAGGAAAGTGGGATGGAAGGTAGAGATTAAATACTTACTAGAGTGTTACATGGTAACAAGAAATTAGGCTCCTGCTATACAAAAATTACCGTTTATCAGAAAGGCAAACATGTGAGCCTTATATCATGTACTATTTACCGTACAGTGCTGGTATTCGTGAATACATGGATGGAGAAATATTATGAAAATCATTCCTAATTAATAGTGGACCTTTCAAAAAATCACTGACAGCCGATGATCGTAATAAGAATTAAAACTCCTTCTTGTGAAATATCAAGGTTTTTTTATCCACTGTAATCTCAACTTCTTTCTTACTGAAATCCATGGCTTTGAAGGCCCATCGATAGCCTTTTGGCCCAGTAACTGCGGGACTCAAGGTGGACTTTGGGGCTCCCTCTTCCCTGCTTGCTCTTTTTCTAAATCCCTCAGTCTATCTCGTTATCTTCCCCAAGCGCGGCCGGCTCTCACATCTCCCGAGCTTGGGATGGACATCGCTAGCCCCTCGTGGATCACGTAATCAATTCAGGAAGATTTATGTGCCTCGTTATTAAACATGTTGCTAAAAGCCTATATCTCTCCCTCTCTCCACTCCCTTTTCGGTTTGCGGTCACGCTGCGGCTATTCTCCCTCTTGAGTTCAGGGAGAGGCCGTTGACCGCTACCGCTACTCTCTAACCCCTGTCCAAATGAAATACTAAAGGTTTTTGAGAAGAATCTGAGAGTTTAATTCGCCCTTTCTACGGTTAGCCTTCAGGGGCAGATGAGCAGCAGCTCTGATGCCAACTCGTACTCTTTTACCCCTAGGAATACAATAGGGTGCTTCTTTATTCAACATCGTGTAATAAAGTGAATTACCTAGAGATTTTGAAACCGGCTTTAACAAAATCAATTATTTCTAAATAAGATATCTTCTATTGAATGAGGAATAGTGAGTGTACAGCATTTTTTCCTGTGATATGATCCCAATATTAACGTATTCTAACTACGTGACTACGGTGTAATTCTTGTGCTACTCTCTTTCTCGGCAGTTGTACCCGAACCCGAACCTTATGTTTCTTTCAACTCTTAGTTTTATTTTGTTGCAGTCAAGGTACTATAACCACATTGTCTCCACCCATCTCTTTGTTTCATTAACGAGTAACTGAGAGGTAAGTTATGGTGTTTCCGCAAGATTAGATATGTTTATAAATCTTTTCGTTCAAATTGACAATCCATTTTTAGCTCGCAATTACATCTCAGTTAACTGACTCGCTGTGCTATTTTTCACTCTCTTAAAGTGGAGGTTTTTTTGCGTTAGAGTATGTAACCGATCAGCCGTAGTCGAGGTTCCAGTGAGTGAGGGCGTCCTCGGCATTATCCCGTGGGACTACATCTGGTTCTGGGTGCTTGTGCTTAGTGATCAGTCTTTGATCTAGTCCAGAACCGTCCATTTACGATTAATTAAAATCCCAAAGTTACTGCTTCCGTTAAATGTTTTGGAGGATTTTCTCTTCACCATTCCCCCGCCTCGGGTTTTCCCGTCCATTAATCAAACTGTGCGCTTGGATGATGCGAAATATCCGGAATCCAATAATCCGTTGATTCATTTAGAGTAAGGATTCTTCAATAATCGTTCTTCGGCACCCTTCTGGCGCCTAACTCTCACTTTCCTCCCCCTCTCTTTCTATGGCGATCACGTCATTGTCATCCGGGGCGAAGCGGCCTTCGACTGGCGTTACATTAGCCAGAGAGGGAGTTCAACGTTAATCGCTTCGCACGCAACCGATAGCATCCTGGGCCGCCTGTGTAACCTTTTTGTCATCATCAATTCTGTGTTTCATTTCAAAGAACTGAGGGTAGAATGATGCTACTGTCGTTTGCATCCCGCTTTCCAAAGTCATCTTCACTTTCTGCTACGTATTATGTGTGCTAGATAAATATAGCCATCAGTTTTTTTGAGGCTACGACATTTACCGATGAGGTGGTCATATTCATCTTGCAAAACATTTTACGATTGGCTCCTTCCATAAACTCTTCTTTTCATATCAGGATCAAAAAACGTATTTCATGCCTCCCTTCTTATAATCCAAAATACCTTGTAACGAATCCTTGTAATGAGTACGAACCTTCTTTTCCTGGCTTACGCGAGAACTGTCCTTCAACAATATTCTTCAGCCACCTACCTTTTCGTCCCATGTTCGTCTTCCCTCTTCCTCAGCACTATGCTTCCAGCACGAGCTATTTGCTGACCATTTCTAATCCTATTTGCCTAAGATTTACATCAGCTGTCATTTTCGATTAGTAAATTCTCATACAACCAAGCCCATTCCCCTAACATCATTTTTACTGAAATTACTTTCGTCCGTAATGATACTGAAATGAAAACAATAATATTAATTTATCAGCACTTTTATGCACGTATGTAAAATCGATTCTATTTTTTTCAGTAAATTCTCCTAATTATATTATTATTTTACACGAGTAAGCTGTCAACAAATTCTTAAAAATGCACTATCCCCTAAGTACTGCCTCTCAATGTCCACTTCCCAACATATCTCGGCCCCTCTCATGTCATTTTCATTTTCAATACCTACGATTTGAAAGGTAAACTGGCAGACACGCGTGTCTAATTATGAATTTATGATATATGGTTCTTTTTATCTTACTAAGGCATATGAATTGTGAATGTTTTCCTTGAACCTCATAAATAGAAGAAGAGGTTGTGGCTAATGGTGATTTATTTCACTTCCATTTCACGTGAAATCCAAATTGTCTTTACTTGTGGTGGAAATTCATAGCTTTTCGTGTATTCCTTTGCCCAAGATATGCTTTCAAGGGATTTTATGCTAGAAAGTACTATCCTTCATGTATTAAATGGGAAGCTACATGGTCTTAAGTTATTCCTCAATTTCTCAACCGTTTTTTGTCAATTGAGCACTTTCTTTGCAAATTCCTAAACTCCAAATAACATAAGCCATTATCAGCTTTTTGCTCAATGTTTTGTGATCAATGACCAAATGTTAAAAATTAATCAGTGTTTGAAAACTGATAGCTTTTAGAACAGTGATATAGTGTAGAAATGTTGTCGCTGAGGTTTTTTCTGTCAAAACATATTTTATCCTTGAGTTTCCTACGGGAGGATCAAAAGGAAGGCTTTGAATGGGATTTTGGATCTTTGTTCGTGAGAAAGGGAAGAAAGAGTTAAAAAGAAACGGAAAAGAAAGTGAGTTAATGGTCTCGGGGTTCACTTTACAGAATTTCTCCATAATGATGTAAAAAGAAACTCATTTAATTTTATCTCTCGTGGGATTCGTCAGGTTCCTTTTTTTCAAAGGAAGAAGATGCTTGCAAAGATACCCTTCTTTCAGTGTATCGTCTAATAACTTGGTTTTGTCGTGAAAGGCACGGCAAAGGAAATCAGAATCCTTATGTTCAGCCTTACAACCAGCGATTGCGTTTGTATTATTGTCTTGTCGGAGAACATAATGTGGGAAAAATGTGTAATTATATCTTTATTTCATTTGCCAAACTATTTGAATTGAAATTCATCGATTTTTAACTCTGATTACCAACAAGCCTTTTGGGTCTTGTGAGCTTAACGATATTTAGTACTTTCAGAGTTATTTTGTCTACAATTTAGTCAAACTAATTACAATATCAGAAATGTGTACCATTCTCGTAGAAAGGTATGCTGGAATGTTTCCATTTTTCGCGTTCGGAAGAATATTATATTATTGTGTTCAGTATAATTCAAATATTCGTTAAAACCTTTTTCTGACGGCTGAATGGGATATAGCTTAAAACATGTGGCTTGTTGTCGAAATTTCCACTGAAAAAGTCCTTAGGTTTGTTAAACGCAATCATTGAATTTGCCTGAATATAAGGGTATTCTCATTCCGTGGTGATTGGCAGCAATTTTTCGGGGTTGTGCGGTTTCGGTGAATGGCAGAGATCGGGATATGATCCTATACCGGTAGGTGATGAGCTCACATTGGGGAGAGGTATATGCCTGGGTTCCCAAGGTATCTGAGAAATCACGGTCCGGAAGGAATGGTTTGGATCCTATTGTGTCTCAGGGTGGCTCCGAAATCGGATTCTTGACACGGGAGCCGCGATGACGAAGGGGATGCAGAGGAGGGGGTTCATTCCCATTTTCCTCCTTGCTCCCTCTAGCCCTCATCTTTGACGCAGGGATACGATCGAGGAGAATGGTGGGGGAAGGGGTTTCCGGAGCTGGAGCGGATGAACGTTGGAAATATTGGAGTGCGTTCTTCGTCGGCGGAGTGAATCGGGAAGTGATGGGAAGACGGTGAGCATGTGATGACAAGCAGCGAGGATGATGGGCTGAGGAGCGAACCTGTCGAAAGGAAAGGCGTTCTTGAGCGTTGAGAACTGCATTGAGGTTGCTGAGGAAATATTTCGAGAGGCTTGCTGTAAAGACTTGAAACCAGGAGTAAAATTATTATTTCAGCCATTTTTCAAAAGTGCTATCAATATAATCTTCTTGAGGGTGGTGATTAAAGTGACCAGGAGAAGAACGAGATAAATAGTTGAATTCTTGTTTTCCAAATCAATTCAACTAGGTGCTTCAAGGAAAATGTGATAGCTTTTCTATGACACTGCAATCGTTTGGAGTTTTTGAAAAATATTATCCTGTTAAAGACCACCCGAACAGGAACTCTAGCTCTGACATGTTAATGCTCCACTGATTTCTTTAGCTATTCAGACCTTTGGTACACCATCCATTACTAGATATTCTAGAGCACCTGTGTTCCTAAAGCTAGTAGTGAGAGAAACGTGGTGTCGAGAGCTCAGGGTCTGAGCACCGGTCTTGATGGATTTCTTATTTCTCCTTCAAAATTTCCCGCTGGTGGTCTTGTCGAAAACTGTTAGATATTTTTGGCAGCTATCTTTGAAATAATCTTACCCACTTCATTAAACGTCAATATTGTGTGAAGTCAAAGAGCGAGTATTTTTTATAATACATATAGAGGGAGTATACGTAATTCGGAGGTATTAAAAAAATTATATTACTAACTGGAGAGCTTTTATCGTATTGTCATGTCAAAGGTGGTTTACTAAATTTCATTACATCATTATTTCGTATCCTTACTCGAAAAAACTTGAGTTATAGTGACGCTAAGTGGATCATAGAATGTATTAAAATACCGCGTGTAAATGAAAGGAAATTAAGCAAGTGGATATAGATGGGTACTATAGCATAAGCAGTCATGTGTTATGAGGATTGACAGTGCCTTTTTTATTTTGTTATACTTCCGAATTGACGGTCTTTGTTTCCACTTTACCAATGTGGAGATTATTTAGTGTAGGAGGGACTATCAAAATGCATGATTGTAAAAATCTTCAAGTAAGTCGCTACGCAATAATCTTACCTCGGAGTCAGGCTAAGAGTAAGCGTTGAAAAAACCTTGGTTGATGATAAATACCATTTTTCAAGGTATTTTTAATACTGCAGTTTTAATTTTGCCTAAAAATTTAATATCTGTATACTGATTATTTGTCTTGGCGGTCTAGGTGAAAAAAGTTATCCTCCTATGGTTATCGCATTATCTGCTGCGCTTTTAAATCTGGATATGCATAACCGAAGCTAGGCGTATGCGTCTTCTTGAAGTGGATTCACCTTTGCATTAGTGCATTGTATGCCTTGGTTTGGCCCAAAAAGTGAATGTGAGATTTGATTGAAGATTTTTATGGCTATAATTATATTTGTGCCTAATGAGGAATGAATTTAGTAAACATACAACGTCCTACTTTTGGATCTGCGATAAAAATTGTAGGTATTCCATATTTTGTTCTAAAAAAGAGATGTATGCTGACAGATTAATTTATTTTATGAAGTCGCCATTTTCCTTTAACCTGTTGGTTTCGGAATATTTACTACTTTCTTTCCAATGACAGTGCTTTTTTTGTGCGGATTGAAAATGCATGCTTATACTAGCTAACGCCAAAAGAGGAAATAACTTGGGCATTTTGAAAGTAGGCCAGGTTTAACGCGTTTTAATACCAGGTATTATTACTTCTATGTTTTGATATCCCAAAAATGGAAATAAACACTTAGTTGAGTCCGCAATAAATATATTTTGCGAGTTAAACGCAGCAACGAAGCTTAGCAAAGCTGAAAGGTAGGTCAAGAAAAAAGATATAATCAACCTCTATATTTCTTCGGAAACCTGAAAACCTCCTCCCCCTACCATCCCATTACGATTTAAAGGAAAAACATTTCCGAGACGCGCGCTGGGAGACATCATAATTCAAGGAGAAATTCCTCGGAAAACACGACTCCAAAGATCTGGAATGAAGGGGAAAGGAGGTGTGGGCCCACGGCGGATATCGGCTCGGGAGAGAGAGGGTTGGGAAGAGCTAGGTCGGCGGAACCCGCACTGCGTCTCCACTATCCCCCTTCCTCCACAATGCACTCTCTCTCTCTTTATTTTCCCTCCTACCATCGCCTCCCGCTTTTCTTACCGAATTCCTGGACGAAGGGCCCGGTAGGGGGTGAGAAAGGGGGTGTGGAAGGGGCTGCACGGGAAGGAACTGCCGTTTCTCTGCTCCCACCCCCGCCCATGTTCAACCCCTCCTTGCCTCGCCTCTCCGATCGATGGCCTCGGTTGGTGGCCCGCGGAGGTGAGTCGTCCGTGCATGAGGGCCTGGGGGCGGGGGAGGGAAAGTCTTAGGGGTGAGGGGAGAACTCGACCCACATCCTCCTTGCTCACTCTCTCCGCGGTCGGCGACTTCCGCGCGGCGGTCGGAGAACGCCCTAGCCCAACCCCCCCGCCGTGGGCCAGGGGGTGGAATGGGGGTGGATGGGGTTTTACCCCGTATGGCTCGCCCCTCCTCGTATACGGTTCAATTGGGCCCCTTAAACTTCTCTCCCCCTAAATTCACCGTGTCGAAAGCACTCCACTTCATGACCACATATTAGCGATTAAAACACCGCATGCGATCCTTAAATATTTGAATGATTTCCCCCCGCCCCCAAAAAATATCAGGAATAGACGAAACAAAAATTATTGCTTACGTAGAGACAAATCTTAATCCTCCTTTCCTTAAATATTGTTTCTTTGCTCTGCAAATTTCACCGTGACTTTTTAATTCACCCTTGACCATGAGCCAAGAGTGTTACGATGATGAGTAAACATTTTTCTAGGTGGAATTTCAAATAGTGGGACCAATACAAGGTAATTAATTTCATGAAATTCTGACATAAAAACACTCAATAAATTCCAGTATTACTATAAGTAATGGGAATTGTTATTTTAAGTTCCCGAATGTCCACGCAATGATTTTAATTCCAAATTTTTTGAAATGACCCATCCATAAATGAACACGTTGAAGTGTTCATCGCTACATAAAATATGTTCACATCATAAGTGTTATAAGACCCATTCACCGTTCCATTTTTGGGCTTCTAGGTACCCTGAAATTATAAAAAAATTGATTAGGTTGTTATATTGATAATATTATCACAGGAATCATATTATACGATAATGTCATGCTACTTGAAAGGAATTCCTTATGCAGTTAGTAAAATTTACGATAATAGAGTGTTATAAGTGTTAAGGAAGGGGATATCAAACAGCAAAAACTAAAAAGAAAAGAATACATTAATATTTTCATAGTTTATAAAAATTCCCAAAACACTATGATATAAAATCGATGATTTATTTAAGTATAAGTGAAATGATATCAATAAAAAATAACCTGCCTATAATTAAATAAATTGCCTAAGGTTCACGCCACATAAGCACCTAAGGGGGAAATCAAGGTATAGGAATATTACAAAGGTAAGTTTGGAAACGTAGCAAAACCGTGGAGCTATTCATTATATTTTTAATACTGTGTCCGTTATAATCCCATTTTGTTCAAAATATGCGCATCTCACATTTTTCTAGTGCCTTCTACGATGGAAGACATTGATGCTATCACTCATAACTTTTAAAGTTCAACCTAACACTGACCCTAAAATAATTTTGAACTTTGAAAGCAACCGAAATAAACCTCGCTGGGTCCAAGCACAGATCCAAGCAAGTATCTTAAGCATGCGTGAGAGTTCCTGACGACGCCAAAAACATGACGATAAAATGCATCTAGTGCTAGTAATCCTCTCTGACCAGTGTAGTACCACAAACTCTCGGATGATAGGTTAGTCACATGGAGAACATAATTGCTCTTAAGTAAAGTCTAAGTATTGAAATCCTGTACTGTTTGTACAAAGCACCTGTAATTCTGCCCTAGCCACTGAGTTTCCCTGGTATCTTTCTCCCTCTGTTCCGAAGTCATCGGTCTCTCGAGAATTCTTCCATCAATATTTCAGGACCTAGCCCTGAAATTTCTCCTCTTCCCCTCACGCTAAACCCTCCCGCCCACATACTACAGCTTCTCGCTATTGTGATATATTGACGCAATATGAGCGTGATACCAATACGCGATGTGTGGGTGGCAGGCAACGCGACATGCTAGTGTGTGACATCATGTGACCTCACTTGATATCCTAAATTCTCAGCATCATACTATAACCGATATTACGCGGTTTGGGGTTACATACTATGATTCGTGATAAGCGTTATAATCTTATGAGTGATCTAATGCTATAAGTGTAAACCTATCATTCTATTAGAGGTATCAGCATCATCATTAGTTAGCAATCCTGAGATTGGTTTGACTCAGTTCTCCAATGAATTCTTCTATTGGCTAATCTATTCATATTTACGCATTTAATTTCTTTCACATCCTTCATCACTTGTTCCATATACCTCATGCGAAACCTTCTTTTGCCGTCCTTCCTGTCCACTTGTCCTTCAACGGTTGTCTTCATCTGTCCATAAAATCTCATTATTTGGCCGATTAAGTTACCCCGTCTTCTTCTTAGGCTATTCAGAAGACTTCTCTTCTCTCCCACTCTTCTTGGTACTTTCTCATTACATACTCGGTCGATCCATTTAATCTTCATCATTCTTCTGTAGCACAACATTTTGAATGCGTCGATCTTTTTCTTACCCACTGCTGTCATCGTTCAGAGATATCACGCGACTTATCAAATCCATACATGCATTTTGATGCGCTGTGCACGATATGCGATAGCGCGTACCAAATAGCGTGTGCTGTACTGCGTATGCCTGCTCTATAGCGTGTATTAGCTATAATAATCGTGAGATATCGGTACTTTTGCGATATAAAACCATCATCGAGGTACGGAATTGATATCTGCGTCGTGCACAGCCGAACTCCCGTCTCCATCCCCCGGCACGCCCGGTCACTCTCCCCTCGACTCTCTCTCTCTTTCTCCCAGGCGACGTGGACCCCACTTCCATCCTCCTCACTCGCCCCCTCTCCCCTCCCCATGGGCGGTGGAGGAGGAGGGGCGAGAAGGGCATCACTCCCACGCAGGCGCGGCACCCAATCGCCCAGTGCGTGGTGTGCAGATGACCCACTTCCCCGGAATTTCTTCCCTGCGGAGCGCATGCTAATCCCCCAAATGAGACGCTTAGCCGTTTGATTCAATTCGACGGGCGAAACCCTATCACTCCGGACCCTCGGCATCGTGAACTTCTTTCATCTGCCTCATTATAACCTCAAATTCAAAATATGCTATTTAGGAATGCGATTGTTTTTACGCTCGCTTCGGTATTCGGTCGAATTCAAGCCGAAATCATCTCTCAAATATCTGCGGTGGAGAAAAAACACTCCAAAAGTGCCAAGCAATGGAAATTTGTTAGTGAAGTGCCTCACCATGACCTCAGTTGCAAAATACACTGTTTAGGCATGCGATTTTTCTTTCGCTCACTCCGGCATTCTGTCGAATTCAAGCCGAAATAATTTATCAAATGTCTGCGGTCGAGAAAAATATTCCCAAAATGCCAATCAATGGTAATTCGTTAGTGAAACACTGTACAGAATTCCTCTCGTTGTGGAATACACACATACCTCTTCTATATTATCGTCGTATTCGATCAATGTTATTTTTAAATATAACACCCTCAGTCCACATTGAACATGTAATACTGATCGTAATAGAAATGCGGCATAGTTTTTCGCACTTAGCGTAACCTAGATTTCAGCTACCATGTTTTTTTGATATGATCATACACTCATAAATAAAGTTTGGGCCGTCTAATGCGTGAAAGAGTGAGTGGAATTTCCATTGGAATGAAACTACCGTTGATACTCATCGTTATGATGCATACCTACATTATATAATATAATTATGTACCCACTTTTGCGCTAAATTCCTTGAAACCAAACACACCATTCGCCTTGATAATAATGAAATATAGAAATTCATATCTCTGATTTGCATTTATCATGATTAAGCACTGCCCGACTGGTATGACCGATAGATTTTCGTCTCTCTTAATAGTACTCAATTGGGCGCGTTGAACCGCGCAGTATCACTGGTGGGCATTATGGGCCTAAAACACAATATTCTTAGTATTACCGCCAGTGTACAAGCTAGAAATTTTGTTTGCACGTGCACAAGTGCATCAGTACTGTGTGTCAGAGATGGTAAAATACCCTAATGTGGGTTAGAACAGAATAGCCTATTGAATCCCTAAGATATCCCGTTTTCCTTTATTACTAGCAAACAAGTTTACCACTCTGCATCTATTTCTTTCTTAGAGATCGGCATTGTTTTTTATTAGATCAGACGGGTTAGACATACTTCCACCGATTTTCAAATCTGTGAAATTTAAATTTTCAGATCAAACTGTCAGCAAAACAATTTTTTAAGTAAAAAGTCCCTACGAAAAAGAATAATGGCTAAAAGAAAAAAAGTCTTTGATCGCCGTAAGAATTACTCTTGTTCGCCATACCTGAGATCTATAAGCTCGTGAATCAATATGGGCTAATTGTAATGTTTTCCGAGAGTAAGATTTTAAAAATAACTTATTGAGTGCAAGCGAATACTTCAATACTAAAAATAACTCCGATACGAGTTGCTATGTTCCTTCACATAATATTGTATCTACGCGAGGACATTAAATGTTGCTTCGTTGGAGGAAAAATAGCACTTAGTTTAAAAGGTAATTTGACAGCCAACCGAGGTGAGATGAGAAAGAGGTCCATTCAAATATATTTTCACTCGAACGGTGGGTATATTCCAAGGCAGTATTTTATTTTCGTTGCGTGAATGCTACCTCTCAAACCCAGATATCAAGAAGGCTCCATTATTCACCTTCGCACGGTGGTCTCTTCGGTTCCGTCGTCCTATTCTTCCCCTCTTGCCTTGAGACCGGAGAATTTCCGAGGGAGCGATTTACAAGGAGAGCTACGAGGGTCCGGAAACTTCTCTTTCCAGAATACTTGGGACTAAATCCACCGAAGGAGTTTTTCTTTTTAAAGCACGTGACGAGATGCGACAATCGACTCGGAATTTTCAAAGCCCTACCCTATATTCTTTCCTTTCTTCTATTTGCCAATCCGACCCATCCTTACTTGTTTTCTACTCCTCACTCCAGATACTTTTTCAGGAGTTTGTTTTGTTGATTTCCTTACAAACTTGCAAGCTTTCTATACTTCGGTAGCAAAAATAGCATGGAGAATTTAATTAAGGTCTTTACACTTTAGTTTATATACAACGTTTATCAGTGTATACACTACACTTCGCTTCGCGTAACATACTGCGTGAGTTTCAATTTTTCTTTCGTAACCTGTGGTAATAGTTTTAGCTTTTTAAATGTGTCCTTTATTTTGAATTAATGCGACCGTAAAATGCACTAACTTCACCATTATGACGTTAGGTATCTAGCTATTATGACCGCTCATTCAATGAAACCTATGAAATTTCTTAATTCTATTAAGTTTATTTATTTATTTTTTAGTTGTAATTTTATAGTTTAGTAATTTATTTTTCGTTACATGGAATAGATATCCTAATGTATGATACAGAATTTGCTTAGTTATCTGCTGATAACAAATGGCAATTTCATTTTAGTTACGTTTATTCATAATTAATCTAACGACTCCTCTACGTCTTCTCTTAATCATTTATGGATCGAGGATGCTATGTGTCCGTGAGGGGTTTGATGGAGAATGTTAAAGTAACAGCGTAAGAGAGAGAAAAAAGATTAAGTGTTTTGTATGCCAGTAATACGGTCCACGTAAGATTTGCAGATATAAAAAGGGATTCAATATAGAAATCGTAATTTGATTTAGAAGGCAGTTACAAGACTACCATGGCCTAAGTGGAAGATCTGAACGAATGGAGCAGAAAACTATTAACAGACTAATCACTGAAGGCAGTTTTGTAGATAATTATGGTGATGACCTTGCAGTCTCTAGTCACATCCCACGTTTATCGTAAGTATTTGTTTTTCAATAAATATTGCATTTTTTCTGTTTAATGCACTTAACGAGTGTTCTGTATGGCGTAACGGTGTTCATTTAGGAAGGTGATTGAAGAATATATTTCTTTAATAAAAAAGTCCCACATAAGGAATGAGAATATAGTTAATTTAACCATTACCTAGGATTCCCAGGATTACTTAGGATTAGATTTTAAGTCTCGATTTTATTTACGTCATTCTCGAAGAAAGTCAAAATATTGCTGCAATAACTAAGTTTCTATATTAGTTTGATATCAACCTGACTGGAAAATATTAAGATGGGAATCACATAAATCCCACGTTAATTTTTATTTTTTAATAAATATACTTTCTTATTTCGCAAAATATCTACCTTTCTTATGTTATCTCATGAAGAAATCTATAATTCATTTGATTTTTTTCGTGGTCATGTGATACACTGTGAGATGGTAGGTAGAAAAAATTGGGGAGCGCAGTTATCATTTGCAATCTATCGCGCATTATTGGTTTCAAAGAGATAGATAGCATGATCGCTTCGAACCGCTTTCGCATCGCGAAATTAATCCACTTCTCCACCTCCCTCATTCCGGAAATATCTCTCCCGTGTACCAATCACGAATGGCGATTCCAAATTTAGATTCACCGCGCTGGCGCTGTGGGAGTGTTCACTGGAGCGAGGATGTGGAAGCCGCATCGCCAAATTGGCGTCACGAGGAATCACGCGGTACGGTGTAGAGAGGAGGCGATAATTGGCTCTTTCGGGTTGTCGTGACATCACGAGTTATTTTTAGCCGTGGCTCGATAAGCGGAAATACTGTACTTAAAAAAAAACAATGTCGCCGATTACTTAACAGTTTGCATCTTAGTTTATCGAAGTGGATATTTTGGTCACAACATCACTTGCCTTTGGGTTCAACCTTCAAAAAGCCATGAAATTGATCTAATTCCATGCCTACGATTGGTTAAATTGATACCTAACCTAAGAAACCGTTATCAAGGGTGTGTTTTCAAGCCTGTTTCTGCACTACTGGGCAGTTCTGAGTGGAAGGAAAGGTACAAGGATAGGAATTGAAGGGAAGGAACGAAGGACGGAAACCCGGCGAATTCGATTTCCTGCTCTTAACGAAAATATTCCAATGGGACAAAGGCTTGGCATCCCATCCGGCGAAAGTGTTACTGCACTCGAATATTCTCCACGAAGCACTCAATTAGTTAGTTTGTTCTCATGGGGTTTACCAATGGAAATATCTTCCACTGTTGGTATTCGAACCCGTGCCTTTGGAATCAAAGTCCTTCAACCACGATACCATGCCGGCGCCGATCAACCACATTCTCCACTACTTTATAGATGATATAATTAATTTTTATAATGCAGACGAAAATGCCTAATTTATTCCGGAAAATGATAATAAGGCGTTGAAGTTTAATAGAGTATAATTTCAAATTCTGCCGTCTATGCATGCTTCATTTGAGTATGTATAGTGGGGAGCAATTTCTTTAATGTAGTTTGAAGTTTTAGTGCGGAAAATTTGGCTGAAAGTTTCAATTTAATTGCACGAATTTTCTTCAAAACATATATTTCATCTAAATATTTAATACAGGTATAATAATTCTAGTCATTTCATCCATGTGAGGTGGATTTGAGGCATTTATGAAAAGGTCGTTAAGCGGCCCTTTCTCTCTCTCTCTGTTTTGGCTTACAATCAACTTTTGGTAACCCAAAATACCATCGCCTTTTTGACATTTTACTATTGCCAGTATGAAATATACTTGTAATTCAGATCCATTGTTACTAAACACTATAAATTGATATGCAGTATTATTCTGATACAAGTGTTTAATTAAATTCATACTTTTCTTTTTTCTATTGCAGGTAAGTGTTACGTCTATTGCTGCCACTAGCTTTACGGACTGTGGGTGGTGAGTCAATGCAAATCAATGAGGGTTATATTCGTGACATTTAATAAATCGGGTCAGTATAGGTAAAAATTGCATTTAGAAAAGTGTATTTAGCTTTGATTTAGAAGCCACAACTTTTTCAGCGAGAAATCGCATTCTTAGATATCTATTCTATATTTATTCTATTACATTTTTCTTGCTTCTCAAGTTTTAAAAACACGCATATGCTTGTGTTTACACGTTTATATACATACACTCTCATGCATATATGGAGTTAATGAATAGCGATTGGCTGTGGAATCCTTCGAATCCAAAATGCATAAATGTTTGCCACATCATTGTTTTAAATTTATTACATTGGTAGGTGAAGCGACTGATACTACAAACTATGACTTTTATTCAGTGTTCTAGGGAAGGGCTTATTTCCAAAAATACTCACCAAAGAGTTGAAAAAGAAACCTTTATATGATCACGTGTTATTTTCATTTTATCAAACTGGCGATAATAAAGCGAACTACCAGCTTCATGACTAATATACTTATAAATAGATAGACAGAAACGAGTGATGTCAAGTAATCTCAAATAGTTCAGATTTTATTTGTGTATCTGTTGAGGCATATCTATTTATCCGTTTTCTTTAGCATGAACTTGCAAATTGTCATCGTGCTTAGGCATCGATCGATAGATCGATGACATTGTGCCATTTCTTTAGCACGCGGATGACAAGGAATAGCATTTTAACTTTGGTTATGACTTGCATAACCTATGCTAAAAGTAAACGCTAAAACATACCGTTGATTTAACGGAAGGAGACCCTCGGCTCTAGTTGTTAACGGATTTTGTAATACCCTGCAAACTCTTGCCCTGCAGGAATAAAATGCGCTGTTAGTAATTAATTTCTTTTTAAATGCTAGCATATAATTTCCTTTCCAATCGTAAGTTAAAGAGTTCACCGTGTGATACATGTAATACATTCCTGCCTCTCAAGGTACTTGACTTGTGAAGTCTACCAATTCTCAACCTGTTTCCGATTAGATACTGATAAGATAATAGTGAGTTGACACTGTAATTTACCATATCACTGGATCGATGATAACCACAGACAGGTGCTAGTTGTGCAAGCAAGCCGTGCAAGATTGCTTTGTGGGGAAATACGGCTTCCGTGAATAATACTTGAGTGAAATTTTTAATTCTGTAGAAAACTTTTTGAACTAATTATGCAGTGAATCTAGTTTTAATTATTGGATTTCCTTTATAATTTGCCTCGAAATTTGAAAATTAAAAAATATGATTTAGTAATATTCAAACGAATTATTGTTCGAACTAATATAAGAGAATGTTTTCTTGTGCCAGTTTTTCCTCTGGTGAATTAATTATTTAGTATCTGATATCATGACGTGTTTCCAATTCTAAGTTCAATACTTTCGGAATGGGCGAAATTTTGTTTTCTGCATTTGTGGATCCTTTCCGAGGTAGGATCATTTTTTGGTATATTGCGTCTCATTGTCCAAGTCTCGCATTGGGATTCAATAAGCTACATATGGTGTCGCTATGATCCGTCTATGCCAGTCACTTCTAACTGATTTCCAAGGCTAGAAAACGATAGCAGTATTATTCTATTATCAGCATGCGTTTCGCTGAATTCTTCTAAAAGTACTTGCTCTATGAATAGGCTCTTTAATTTGGAACCGTTTCGTGACCGACCGTTTCTCGCTACAGGGAAAGTCATTTACGTTTTGTCTTCTCTTTTTATACCTGTCCCCAGCTCTAGAAAGCAGCTCGTAACTAGGGTGGGTAGCTCTTCATGGTGATTCAATGGAGCAGGAATAATCTGAAGTTGCTATGTGTGAATGTAAATTGGCTTCCGTGCTTAGTAAAAATGTTGTCTCGTCTCTTCCCGTGAGGTAATATTATTACGTGGCAATAAGCCTCGTCATGAAATGTAGATTTTCTTGAATGCTTTAGTCTAAACGCAAAAATTGTTTTTACACTCTGATTTAGGAGGATAATATTTCCAAAGTGTGAGTAACAACAATTCTATTTTAGTTTTAACACGCGATTATTTCACCCAGACAGAGCATTTGCATTGTTGACATTTTGTGAATTGGTTATTTTTCGGGCATATGGGATACTAAAATTGTGGGATCTAAATCAGAATTCTGCTTCACTTTGAATAACATGTGAAAAATGTTCTAAATATTGCAGGAATGTTTTATTTTCTTTGTGAGCATATATTTTAAATATATTACCATTTCTTCATCTTGTATTATCTTAATTTTTCTGTTACTGTAGTAATTAAGGAATCATATGTCATGACAAAAATAAAATAAGTCCTTCAGAGAATATATATATTTTGAGGAAATACATTTCAATTAAATTATCATTTCAGTCATACCAGTACCCTAATTATTGTTTGCAATTACCGGTTAGTTAATAATGTTTAAAAGTTTATTTCCAATTGGCCTTCAATTTCCAGCCCAGGATATTCAAAATGGGTCAATACTTTTTATTATCTTTCTTAACTGCCAGTTTCTAAAGTAAAATCAAATATTCATTTAAAGCATTATTTGCTTTCTGGGTAAGTAGTGATGAACGTAGAAGGTCACATCAGACTACAGGGTTTGTAGAATTTCCTTAAATACATCTTAGAATCGCGGTGGGAAGAAGATTAAGGGGTGGTTGTTAACTTTCTAAAACCACATTAATTGGTTACTTTGTTTAAAACCGTACTTTCATCCTCCAAGTCTCCTAAATTAATTTCCGAGTGTAACGAAGAACCGTGCGAGACCGGCGTGAGTCCGGTTTTGTGAGTCCGGTTTTGTGAGTCCAGTGATAAAACCTAAAAATAGAGTTTAGGCGAGCTGGTCAACGTGGGACTCGTCGATGACGGTAGCTTCCGCACACCTACCACACCCTGGCTCCCTCACTCAGATTTGCCCTGAATCAATATTTGACCCGGACGAGAATTGAACTCCATTGAGGCCCCTTGCTACTGGTCGGAGGGCGGCAGGGAAAAAATAAAGATTCCCTGACGAATTTCGACCTCTTGGTGCGTTGTTCCCTTCCCTTGAATGCGTCATCAAAGTTGTAGCGCGAGATTTTCCAGTTGAAAAGCTATTCACTCCATTTAAATGAAAATGGCTTATGAAAAGAAGAATTTTTCTGGAGTGAAACCGTGAGGTGAAGTGGAAAAGCAACTCGCTGCTCCGCTCTGCTTAATAGTGTCGCGAGGGAGGATTTAAGTTCTTCTCTTCTTGTTTGAGCGGAAATATTGAATTTCCATTCAGATGAAGATTCGTCAAACTTTTAATATCCTTTTATCGATGTTTCTCGTAAATTCTTTCGTCGTGGCATATGGTAGCAAGGGAATGGATATTTTGAAGAAAAAGAGACCGATTTCCCATTGAATCACAGCGTTTTTTTTGCCGTGATGAGATCAGTTATTTTTATTAGATCCTAGATTAGGATGACACGCTCAGAAGCTTTCTGCTCCCTGTTGCAGACACTAAAACATACTGTTTGTAATGTTTTTCTTTATATATTATATTTGTATATCACACATTTATGTCATAAAACATGCACAAATATGAAATTTCCCTCACGAAATTCACTTAAAAATTAATCAGACACAAACAAACAAAAAACACTTCTCTTCAGGCTCACACGTAACAGTCCATACACCTGTTCACTTTCTTTTCTTTTGAGCCAATCCTTAAATCAAATCAGACGCAGCATAAATATACACTTCTCCTCCCTCATGAATGCTAATTCACCCACACAGACACCAATTAGATCACAAATAATGTCCTTTCTTAAGCACGCGTCACTTTTGCGTCTCCACATCACCGCGTCTAACACGCAACTCCTTGATTCTCGCTCTCTCCGATTGTTTCCTTAATTATCAACGCTTCTGGCTATTGGCTCCGGCGTCACCTAGAAACATATGTTTACCTCCATTTTTGCACCTTGCATTGTTGATCTTGGCGGCTCAGTTGTTATGTTACAGAATCTTTCATTTAAAATCACTTTGAACCTTCAAACTTCTCTCATTTTTACCCGTTTGAATGTGAGCGTAGCTCAAGTGCAAAAATGAATGTGGTCACCCTTTAGTTGTAGAAAATCTTCTCGGATTTTCCACCGGGTCAGGTTGCCCATGGCCGACGTTTCGGTGCTCGACTTTGGCACCGTCATCAGGGCAGATGAGATGAGGTAGTCATCTGCCCTGATGATGGTGCCAAAGTCGAGCACCGAAACGTCAGCCATGGACAACCTGACCCGGTGGAGAACCCGAGAAGATTTTCTACAGCTAGGTCGCCGGGAAAACCTTCGAACTTATGGTCACCCTCTTGTTATTCACTACTTTAGAAAATGCTTTCTCCGCAAATTTTCAATCGTACGCTCAGGAAAACGATCACAGATTTCAAATTTCGGTCAGTGCCTTTGTGACATATTCTGCACGACTTCTAATTGCCTAACGACGTAGATGTACCCAATGACCTGTCTGAAATGGGACGCAAATGTTTTCAACGCCCCGTGAACGACTAAATAGTGGGATATCATGTATAGATGAGGGACTCAGAACGTGGAGTAATTGGGAATCGAGGTAGGAAGTGGATGCTTCGAGAACGCTTGGAAGGCAAGTCACGTTCGGTACTTCAGTAGTCTGCTGTGTGTACATAATTGACCCATTAACCCCGCATTAAAAATTTCCACGATTGTTGAGAAAAAAGGCGGGTTCATTCTCTCACACCCCCTTGAGCATCCCTTTATCACCCATTACGTTCCAAGTGGGGTGCAAAGAGGGTGGCGGAATATGGTACGGATCCGCCTAAATTCGCCGAGAGGCAGGAAGGGAAGACGATGGTGAGATGACCATGACACACTCCACCACTTCCTAGCGTGTAGGCCCCTGTACGCTATGGCAGCAAAAATATTCCCGAAGGAATAAAGAGGCCGGGATTCACTCCCTCAGCAGGTTTAATCACCGCTTCCACATGAGTTCTCCCCCTTGCCAAGTCTGAGCTCCCCTTCGTGAGACTGAAATTGAGAGTTGTATCTTCATCACCGAGAAAAATATTTCTGTTTAAAAATCCTCTTACCTCACGTGCAGTCCATCATATATTTCGCTACGGTTTTACGCTACGGCTTATAACGGTTGCTCATTTAGGTAAATACTGATATAATCATCATCATCAGTATTTCAATCCTAGGATTGGTATACTGCATCCCTCCATTCTGCCCTATTCAGTGTTAATTCCCTCACACCCTGGTATGTTTTCTCTTTCACGTCCTTCTTTATTTGCCCTATATATTTGTCCCTAGGTCTTCCTCGCGGGACCCTCCCTTCAATCTTCCCTTCTATTATATTTCTAACTAATTCATTGTATCTCAAGGTATGTCCAATCCATCTGGTTCTCTTTGCGCTAGGGTTTTCCATATTGTCCTTTCTAGTGATCTTACTCAGCTTACCAATCCGACTCGCTACCCCTAGGCTACTTCTCCCCCTCATTTTAGCATAAAATCTAATATTTTCACAGTAATATAACATCAAAGTATATCAAATAAATGCGGCACTTGAGAATTTTTACTCTATCTTACTTTCAATGTTACATTATATTGTTTGCATTAAATATATGTACGCAATTATGACTGTAGTAACATCACAAAGAATGTGGAGCAAAATAAAATGTTCTCGTTTCTAGGATGACCTACAAAATATAACTGTTATTAATTATGCTACAGTGCATTGTTATCCTCACTTTATTCAGCGCTTTGGCTTCACTCGAACTGATTTCGTCTAGTTTTAGCTACACAGCAATGTTAGTACGGAAGCCAATCGGAATAATGGCTCGAGATAATCTGTAGGAAGTGCATGAGAATCCCATAAACTGTATTTCAGAATAAGACGGCCTTATTATTCGCCGGGCTTGGAAGCTTTAACAGGAGATAAATCCTCTCTCAACTTCCCCCGCGGTCCATGTTCTCATCCCACAAACGTCCTCTGGGATGAGGAACGACACCCTTATCGCCTCCAAGTGCTGTGAAATTGCTCTGTCGCCTAGGGAAATGTCAAGGGAATATTTCGCCATTTTTTTCCACCCCGGTGGCCACAATTCCGAAATTTCGACAGTTTAGATGCATCCTCGGGATAAGCATCGGAGGAGGAGCTCGCGACGGATTCCACCCACGGCCGCGCAAGCGGGACACTGCCGCTGCGGAGATGTTCGCGGAGTTACGTACGGGCGCCGCCGGCCCTGATTTGAGTGAAATGCGTCCGCGATGCGGAGGAACAGGTTAATTGAATGGCGTCACAAAATAGTCACGTCCGTGGGAGCATGTCTGTAACTGGAGTGGGGTCTGCCTGCCCCTTCCACTGATTTGTCTGTCCTGCCATGCAAACATGTGAAGATTTGAGGATATGAAAAGGCGTTTTTCAAAGAAAAAATGAGATTTGATAGTGTCCTTTGCAGGCCAGTTAAAAAATACAAGTTACCAGGCACGTAGCCAGAAATTTGCTTCGGGGGGGGGGGCGCTAAGTCTTGCGTAACTTGAAACTAATCAGCCTCGCCCATTTGGTGCCGACGTGTTGCAAATCCCTTTCCTTGATATTCAGTGCTTGGTATTTACTTTTGCAGTGCCCATACTTATCTCCTCTCACTGGTAAAGTTCACTGCTAAATTCAGAACTACAAAATTATTGGAATAAATTTCGGAGATCTGAAGCCCCCCCCCCCCTGGCTACGTGCCTGCAAGTGACATGCGTTTGGACAAATGCCTTATTTTTTGTATTAAAAAAAAATAATAAGGTCCTCGTTATCCTTGTCATCTGATAACATCTATTATTTTCAGTGTCTGGTGTCATTGTATTCAATTCTTTTAGTCTAACTCTTCGTATCAACGTAATATAACATCGTTCACTACTTGATGAAGTTAGATTCAATGATAGTTCTTTCATTTCTATTCTTCTAATCCATATTTCCTTTCACGACTACGTTCATTTTATAGTTTTGCCGTCGCGTACCATGTTATGTCTATTCTTTTTTCTGGCTTACTTTCAGAGTTTCTGAGGTACATACAATACCTAAGACTAGCTCTCCTATAGCTAAAATTAACTATCTAACATAATTCAAATATTTAAACAAATAAACCACCCATGCTTAATTTAACAAACATTAACAGGTACAGAATACTTGTGCTGGACTTTCTGGTGAACACTAATTATTCGACTGGTGAACTGATACTCATATTTCCAAAACCATCAAAGTTTCTCACTCTAATTTTACTCCAATTTTGTATCATTTATTAATTTCAAATTAGGCTATATTTACATAAACCACTAATTTTTCCATGTACCTTATCCGTATTATTTCTATGTAGTTCACCTCTTTTGCCCATGGTTTTCTTCATGAGGCAATCAAGTCAAAATCTCTTTCATAAGAGTGCCCCTTTCTTTCTTAAAATTTATACTGATCGTTCTGCAGTCATCTTAATCAGTTCTTCCCGTTTACTTTTTTCCTAACTCATGACACCATCATGCGTCAACGTGTAACAAGACTCCGTGTTCCTTTCAAATTTACCGTATGCTATCATTTTATTCCTCTTATTCTTAGAGCCTATTTGTTAGTCAATCACTCTACTTCATTGTACTTCTATACCACTATGTTTCAAATTCTTCGAATGTTGACTTTTTTCAAGTAGTAATTTTCCATATTACTTTAATAAAGGATATGCCCCATCCAACTTCATTTTCTGCACATTATTACTTTATTCCACAGTAAGGATTGAAGTCTTATAATGCATGCAAGTCTCTTCGTTTAAAATGAATGGTGTTTTTTCATACATATACATATTTTTGTATCAAATTTTTCCATCCTGTATTTTATGAAACATAATTTGGTTAAGAAAGTTTGAAATAAGGTAATGGAATCATTCATTCTCCGGTAGGTTTGCTCATAGTTTTTCATCCACTTTGGTTGAGTGCATGTCGAGAGGGCTACTCTGCCACAGTTTATCCTCAGATTTTGCCCAAGATTCCGAAGTTATTGAAGTCGGCGCACGTATGAGTCTCCAAAAACGCAATCATCCAAATTGCATTCCTTTTCAGCCGTCCCAAGGTCTAGAACCCCTCCTGCTCCTCCGTGGACTTGGAACGTAGGTAAATTCGCTGGAGGGCGATTCCATCTGCGTATCTTCCCCATCCGTTCCCTCCCCCAAAAACCTCCCCTCCACGCCCGCGTTTCTGGGGAGTTCTTTCACCTTCCACCTTCACCCTGTTTCTCGAACGAATAAATCAACCTCCTGCCCTGTAGTCCGCGGGTATTTCGACATGCGTCGCGCGGCTTCGGAGAGACCGAAACACAAACTGGGGCATTGCTGTCTCCAATGAACCAGCTCAAGTCCTTTTTTATTGTTGTTATGTTATTTGATGAAAAAAAACAACTTTTCAAGGGTGAAATACGCAGCGAGTTTGATGCATGCTCGATGGAAAATCGCATTTTTCCACTTGGCCAACAATGGTCTATCGTATAATTGACTGTCACTTTTGCTAGGTATATCCTATTATTAGCACTTTCTGTCTCCTGACAAGGTCTGGTTACAGTTGGTTATATATCATACAGGATAAGAATGGAGCTCAGCTTTTAATGCTAGGTACAAATAGTATTACAAATATATTTTTTTCTGTGACTACCGATATGATGAATTCTAAATGGGGAAAATTTCTAACTACAGCTCTTGTAAATAAACTGTACCTCAACTGTGAAAGCCTGATGATGATTGTAATCATTTCTTACATTTTAATGATATTACTCAATGATCCAATCGTATAATTCTCATTAAGAGAAAAAATATCACCTTATTTCAGAACTGTTGGCACTGTGGCTCCGAGTATTTTTCGCAGCACTTAACACTTTACAACTTCGCACTACATTTACCAGAGAAGTACATAATACTGGTCATTAGGGCATTGAGTTTCATCGGGAATACAGTTAGAATGCAAAATCAATGAAATGTCCCGGAGATAATCAATGAACATACCTTTATTGTCCTTTATGAATGTTGCTATGCTTTTAGTCGATCTGGTTTTTTGTTTATTTCCTCAGCATTTTATTCCCGTCATTCCGATGACTGGCATATTTTGAAAATATCGATTCAGAGTTGTGACAGGAGAAAGGGTGTTTTGAATGCGAAGGAGAGGACTTGACTGTAAACAAATGTTATCACACTCAGGAAGCAAAGGTTGTCCTGCGTGCGAACTATGCAGGTGGCTTTTACAATTGCTTCGCGAGGTCAAATGATTCAAATTGAACTCTTCTATGCGAGATTACTATAGATTTCTTTTATTCATTGCTTCGAATCATCATTCTCATAAATAATTTCCATTCGTGTCTCATTATTTTGACAAAGAAAATACGTGCATTTGACACATACGAGATGGCACGTACACTTAGAGATGCTATATCATTTTTGGTTGTATGTCTTGTTTCATGAGCTAATTTTCATGTTTAACGTAGCCTTTGGGTCGCAGATCCATGATTACCTACCGCTTCCTCGGTTTTCGGGTTGCTTTTGCACATGAATTGGGCAGTGGAATTTGACACCAGTTTCTCCCTCAGGGTAATGTCTATGCTAAAATTCTGTGTCCACAAAGTGCTTTGAGTGATGATACTTGCTAATGATAACATCAGAAGGAATGCATAATGTATAACTCGCCACCCGACATTCTCACTGCCAAGAAACGTCAATTTCAGCTCCAGTCATAGCAAAGAGCTGTCCAGAGGGCCATGCTCGACCAAAATATTTGCATATTTTTTGCACGTTAGCACAAAAAAGAAGAATGTCATAAATATCATTAATAATAAAGTTTAATCTCCGTCGTACATTGATTTGTTTAGTCTGCTTAGTCATGGCCGGCCGGGTGAAGTCGAGTGGAAAAATCTTCGGGAAACCGTCGCCGATCCTGGGGCGCCAACTGGATGTACTGCCGGCCCTTCTCGGCGCAATCCATTAATTCCCCTTTTCAGCAAACTCTCGCGCATCCACAGACGCCACCCTTGTGCCCGCGTAGCCCCGAAAGACCTGATCCGAAGGGCATTCCGCGGCAGATGCGAGAGGGAGGGAAGGAAAGGAACACCCAGACCTTGGCCCAGTGGTCCTCTTCCCGATTCTCAGGAGAGGAAGAGAGAGAGAGAGAGAGGGAGATCTCTGGAAGGGGAAGGATGATGTCATAAAGGGGTGGGAACGAGAGGGGAGGGGATGGAGGGTAACGGATCGAAATTTCATGTTTTACGGCTAGTTTCCGCAGAATTCGTGCTTTGATACAAATGACACGAACACTCACATCCTCACGCGTGTTATCATATATTGTTTAAACTGAAAACACAACATTCATGGGATATTATATAAATTTGAATAAAAAGATTTTGAATAGTGAATTGAATTCGGAAATCGAAGTGTTGTGAAAACAGTCATAAACCACACCGTTAAAAAAAAGCTAGCATAACTGCAGTCACAATGATTAATGCGCGCTGAGCGGAAGCATCACAATACTTTGGAAGAAAAGCATGAATTTATTTTCGTTTTTGAAAGACATACATTCCAAAAAATGCTGAAAAAACTCATATAAACTCAGTCATAAAAACGAGTAGAAATGTGGCTATGTGTATAATGTGTATTGAACCGTTCAATACGAGCTCTTAGCTCAGAAAAACAAAAAAATGCTATCGGTCAGAATTTGAAGTTAATGTTGTTATCAAGGGGTGGGTGAATGCAAATCGTTTTCGTACAAATATTTTATTCTTAGTTTGTGTTCTATTAATCTTTTGAATGAATGAAAAATAAAATTACTGAAAAAATACTACCAACTACTAAAATACTAAAAACTAAGTAAAAAATACTACCGGTTAGAATTCTGAATGTCGCCCTCTCTTCAAGGGATGAGTGATTGTGTACATGTTTTTCTTACGAATGCTTTTGTTCTTCGGCTTGCGTTCTGTTAAAGCTTGCGTATAAAAAGCACTATCATGTTTGATTGGGCAGGGACCTTCACCATGCAGTTGGTGGGGGTAGTAGGATTGGCGCTGGCATTGCCTGTGGGGAGGGGTGGGTGTTGTCGCTTTAAACACGTGAGGGAGGGCTGAGAGGGAGTGGAGTGGGGGAGGGGAATGTTGTGGAGAGCGTTGAACCCTTTGGTTGCCACGCGATAGTCCCTGCATACCCTCACACGCCCCTCCGCCTCCCTCCCCTACCCCACCCTCTCCACTTTCCATTCCCCTCCCGCGCGCCACCTTTAAAACCTTCGGACTGCGCAACATCAGGAGAGAGGGAGGTAGGGTTGGGAGGGAGGCGAGGGAAGGCTCATGTGGGGTGAGCGAGGAAGGGGTTGGAGTAGAGGGCGGATGGGGGTGAAATGGTTTTGGCAGGCGAGGGCAAGAAATGGCTGCGTATTGAGTAAAGTTAGGGTGCATGCATATCCGGGGAGATCAATGGGAATTTTTTATGTTTCTTTTCAATGCTACAACGACTCATGCTCTAGCATTACTGTCTCACTATAACTATTGAGGCGGTGAACCAAACGTAAATCTATGTTAGATTCTTGAGAAAATTTTTCATGAATTTCAAGAGATAATATTAATGTTTTACTATTTTAAAAGGCGATTATATAGGCTGACGAATGCGCGAAATGGTATGATTATTAAAATGCTATGTACTCACGTCTACACATGGGTTCAACTAAGTCACTGGTCATTGGAGCAACGTACCTTATAAAAATGCCTGATGACTCTGAAGGTTGGGGTGCTGAGAAGTTAGCAACGCACTTAACCTTTATTGGCTTACCTATTGATTGACCTATTTAAGGGTAAAAAGTTCGTAGCTCAATATTGCATTAGGGATACAACCACAAATTTTAGTGCAAAATAGATACTATGGGAATTGAGGAACCTTTGTTGAGTGAGAACACACTACATTCTAATTCAAGCAATTACGACGACTTTCGTGTAACTCTGGAGCATCAAGGTTAGAACTTGTTTGCGTTGTTTTTGACTCCATTAACGCTTTGAACGAGAGGGTATTCCTGCGGGTGTGCGACGTAGTAAGGTGAAAGGGACAGCGGGATTGGTCGATCGGATCGGTAGAGACTAATTTATTGACGTTCCAGGAATTTGGAGGGAAGCCGTGTGGTCACGCCGCCCGTACTTACTCGGTTGAGAGTGGTCAGAGAGGTGAGAACTGAACGGAGCGTCCACTTCTCTCTCTCTCCCCCCACCATCTCCCTCTCTGAAAGCCTTTTCGAAAGGCGAACGTACGATATAACGTGGATTTAAGGCACACCGTGCTGTTATACGAGCATGTGATCGTCGTGAAATCCATTACGTACGCATCCTCTTCAGTGGAGTAACATTATGAGACAGAATACGAAAACATTAAGAACGGAGGAAAGGATTAGATAGAGTCGATGGAATGGTTGAAATTAGGGGAAATATGTGTTCGGTTAGGGTGGCAGGATATGGAGGGAGTGGGCTAAGGATACGGGAAACAGAAGATAAAAGGGTGAGTAAAGTGGAATGGAGAATGCTGGATCTCCGTTGGTGGAGAGTGGGAATGAAGGTTGAGGGAGAGGAGGCCGGGGTTTGGAGGGGAAAGTTGAAGGAGAGCTGGAATTCTGTTTAAGGAGGTTGACGGAGTGAGGTTTTGGGACCCAGGGTTTCAGTCGATATGAAGATATCGGTTTAGGGTTGGAGCGGCTGCGTGGGAAGTAAAGTGGCGGGAAAGGGTCCGGAAGATAGCGGCCGGGGGAAGTGAGAAAAATCGCTGCGGAAATTCTCCGCTCGGCTGCTGACGTAAGACATACCGTACGATGTATCACGCTAAGTGAAAAAAATGATGACCCCTTCGAAGAGAATCGGTTGTTGAAAAGATTTGATTAGCACTATGAAAAATGAGGAAACGTGCTTCGAGAATAATGTTTTTGCTTCGTTTTTGCGTTGCTTGTGCCTATGTTTTTGAGACTTTTTTACGGTTTTGAGTTTTTAACATTGATGTAAATAGCGTGTTATGATGTGTAAAGATCCTTACGAATGCTTTCTTAGGTTCCGTTAATATCTGTTTGCGATTTAGCGATGCTATTATTTATATGGGCCAGATAATATTATGCTCTGATATTCGGACACTTACTTTGTTGATGAAGACTTAGTTCGGAATGGTATATCACGAAAGCCAAGAATGTAACTGAGCGCTAATTGCTGATCTCGGTAAAAAAATTCTAAAAAAAAGGCTATCATCCGATAGTGTTATCTCCTGCTGGCATTAATTTCATTCTTTATACCAACCAGTTTTACATAATCATACCTGTTAACTGATATAAAAGCAGGATAAATGAATTACACGAATGTTGGCTAAACAGAAATGCATGGACATTTTCTCTCCTCTTATTTTCGTCATAAATATTTTGCAAAAAAAAAAGGGATTACGGAAAGGTTTCATTGAATCATGTAACATTTTTTTCGCTTACAAAGTAAAATCTTACTGAGTCATGAAATACACCATTTTGATGATAGTGGTATTTAGGAATATTATTCTATTTAAAGAAGTTGGTAAAAGAAGTTTTAATGCTCTTCTTATTCTGCAGCGCTGAATTGCATCCGCAGGGACCGAGCATTAGCTCATTTGTTTGAATCATTATGCACTCTGAAAATAAATGAGTTGAATAACTATAGAAATTTTATGGTAACTAGACACTGAGACTTTCAAGAAAAAACCTTAAGATACGGGTGGTAAAAACATATTTTCTGTTCTAAACCCGTTCAATTATATCTAAAGTTTGGAAAGAATGTTTACCACGTCACCATTAGTACGACATGGTGCCACATAAAGATAAGAGCCTTGTCCTGCCCAAGAGAGTGTGTTGAGCTTAGCTAAGGTAAAAGAGTATCTGGGCATTCTCTCTTGAGCAAAAGCGAGGAAAATGTTTACGATCAGAAACCTGAGATTGAAGTTACGCAGAAAAAATTGAGTAAGATCCAAAATGATCACCATTTGAGAATAATGAGAATAGTTTGGAATTTAGAATTTTGTGCTGAAAGTCGCAGAAAGCTTTCAGTGAAATAAATAAATAATTAAAGAAGATTGTAATTAAGAAGAGTATTTGGATTTTTTTATCCAAAACTTGAAAAAATGTTTTAACTTTGCCTTTTTTATTCCTTTTCTCGTATATTCTCTTCAAGTAATCAATTATTTGCAGGGTAACTTATTTTCTTCATTTTTGATTCGGTAAAAGTAATTAGCAACTTTTAATCAGTAAGTTTAATAAAGCTACCCTTAAAATGGCCTCTGAGTGAATGGATAAAAATCGTGAAAGCCTCTACATAAATGCCGGCGCTTTTCATGGATTCTTTTGAAAGGCGTTCTTGGTTAAAGTGGAGCAGCTGTCTTGCTCTACCATTTTGGAAAAATATACGGATAAAATTCGATACGTCGTATAAAGAATAGTATGTGCAATGGATGCACCTAAAATGGTGAAGGTTGGTATGTTTAAGATGAATATTTGCAAGATCTATAGATATTGTCTTAATTTTTCAAAATAATTTTCAATTCCCGGTATTTGTTGGATAAAAAATATTGAAATATCAATGTGATTTATAAGCTTTATGGGGTCGGTCGTATAACTTTTATTGCAAAACATTGGGGAAATGTGCAAAATGAAGTGTTTAATTTGTAATAAATTTGCAACAAATTTTAGATTCTCGCTCTTCATTTTCTAATAATAACAGGCAGGTTTTTGTTTCCACCGTACTTTTTAAGAAATTTCCGCTGCATATGCATGGAATCTGAGGTTCTTGTTGATTCATTCAAACATTAATCAAGATTGTAAAAATTGCTCTTGGGGTATTGAAATAAATAGGAGATGTGAGGAGCCATTGTTCTTGCCTCAAGAGCAATGGTTCCTTTTGTTACTAATACTGTTCTTGTCGATCATCATCCTTGTCTGTCTGTGATTATCAAGCCTGTACCCTCACTAATAGGCGTTTCAAACCGGTAGGAAATGTAGAAATACAAGAATGGTAAGGAGAAATCAGATTATAGAGAAACTCGGCCTTAGCATTGGTCTGCTCTTAGCAAAATTATTCAAGGGGACCGCTGTTTATCCAATTGACGTGAGTATTGAACTACAATGCTCCCCACAAAGTTCTCAATTAGGTCCTATTTACCAGTGAAAAATATATTTCATTTCGCTGATTCGAACCTGGGCCATCTCGATGAGTGGCCAGTACTCTAACCACTACACCAACCCGCACCTTTCATGGTATGCATGTACTCTATGGAATGTGGAGAGAACGAATCTTTTTTTCCTAGCTAGTCGTTACCGCTCTTTTAACGTGACTCACCCGATACACAAATTACCGGTGGCCTGACCCGTTTAATAAGACGATTAATGATGGAATTTCACTTCCTCATTAATCTTCTCCACTTCGCCTTCATTTTTGGCAGCCATTCCCCGTCTCTCCTCTCGGCACCGTCTTCCCCGGCAGGGCCGGCAGGGCCGGCAGGGAAGGCCTTCGGGCTCCTCCGGCCGCTGCCTGGCGTGTCCGCATTTCGCAGCGGGCCGTGCCATTTGGAGTCGCCATTAAACAATTGCCGGTCCATTTTGCTGCCACTATACGTGGCAATAAGTGGAAGCCATTTGGAGGAACTGCGATTTATGTTTCCCAATGTGACGAGACAAATATACGAGTAATTCGTTCCTATACATCTGAGTCTTTTAAAGTGAGGATTATATTCGTCCCTTCTCACTCGAGGATGGGGATTGGTAAACTGCTTAAGGATATTTTTTTCGAATTAACTGTAAAGATAAAGTTATATATACGAATATATCAAAGTGTACATTCAAGGTTTTGATGGGTAGGTAATATTTTCCAATGTTTGGACTCATTTTTTTCCATTTTCCTTTGATCAAGCTCCGCTTTGATGCCGTAAAGGCTTCAATATAACCCATCTCGAATTAATTTTTGGCGATTTCTTTTGAAAGTATTTTAGCATTAAATAGTGAGAAAAGATCATAAATATTAAAGTCGCACGAGCTAACATTGTGCTGGGCATAAAGATTGTATAAATATGGTGATTTGAGTGAATCATAGTTCACTAAAATATCTGGATTTATTTTGTTTTTTGTCCAATATAATTATTATAACGTTATGTTTGAGCTTGAACATGGCGTTTCTGAAAATGTACGAGTTGGCTGAATTTTTTATCATATGTACACCAAAAATAAAATATCAAATTCTATTAGTCCAAAATCTATACAGTAAGAACTTCAAGTTGTGATTTATGGCAATAAAACAGGAAATTCGACTATTTTAGACAATTTTTTTTATCTTCAACCAGCCTGCAGCACCTTTCTATAACTCTACATACTTTCAGACAAGAGATAGCAAATTCTCGTCCAGGTTCAAATTTGAATTGTATTGAAGTGCTACGATATCATTGAAACCAGGTCACGAGATGTATTAAAAAGTATTGGTGTATTTTCCCGTTGCAGTCAAATACAATTGAACTTCCTTGAATAACGCGAAAAAATTAGGAATCACACCCGCTTCGAAACGCGTCGTACAATTCAATGAAATTCAGAAGTAGTTAATTTAAGAAAGTTCATTGAATTATGAATTCATCTCTTTTTTATCTATTAAACAAATTTAACCCCTGCAATATTAAGAATAACGATTTTTTAGATTTGTAATTGTTAAATATGAAAAATATATTACTCTGTCTGATAGTGATTTTAATGACTATCCAGGACTCCCTATTCTAATGCATAATGTATCATTTTTTTCTAAGTACAATCCCATCAATCCCTTATAAATTCCTTCTATAATACACTTTATACCAGTAATTTCCCTCATGACAGATCATTCCCTGTTCATCTCAGCCTGTAGTTGCTTTACGCTGTGCCATGTATACATGGAATGTACTGGTGTGTATTGAATCCAATGCAAATTGACATACCGATTCAAAGATTTTAATGATAAGAAAAATGTGAACGAACATTTTTCTGAAGTGAGCATAAAATCCTTTCACGGTTGCCTTCTAACTCGATGTTAGAGAGTCGAACATCTGAAACTCCCTAATAGTATCCTGGTGTTCACAGCAGCAGAAGACAACTCCACTCTTTCACGAAATGCTATTCAGCTGGTAATCGTCCGTATCCTCGTCCGAGCACGATGTTGGGTGGTCCTCCTCTGCCAGTTGATGAGTGGGAAGCTAGCAGCAGAGGAGGATAGTCGGCACAAGCGATCTGGACTCCGGTTTCAATTACGAACGCAGTTGCCTCAGCGCTCTTGGCTCCTCGTTTGCCCATCACCCTCCACCAACTCCCCCTCCCCTCTCCTCGCGAATTAAGTGGTTCCCTCCCCTTTACATTCCTCTTCCCCCCTCGCCGTTCTTGTCGTCACCCTCTGACCAGAAATCGTACCCTTTCAAAAAAATGACCTAATAGCTGCCGGGGCAGGGGCGAGAATGAACGAAGGGGTGCAGGAGGCAACAGTGTTTCAACCGACGGGGATTCCAGTTAGAGCCTCAATGTCCCGTGATGACCGTTTATATGTGCAATTCCTCCTTCCTAGGTCGAATCCGTTATCACCCTGCTCTTTATGTCAACTCTGCAACTTAGCAAAAATCCTTGTTTTTCATGATTTTTCTTCTTTTTTATCAACCGAGAAAATTGATTCTTCCAAAACTCATGATCTGTGGTAACCTTCATTTTTCAACTTATCCTTCTTAATGCTCTGTTTCCATTTATAAACCAATGCATGGAAGAGTATTATTTAATGATGGTAACCTAAACACAGGTCCGCCTTCTAGGTTACCTAAAGCTCCTATATGTTGCATGTTTTTGTTTTGTATATAATATGGAGCAATAAACATTATTATTATTATTATTATTAAGTATCAATCATTACATACTTGAAACATATTTAAAGTGTAAGTTATTAAGGGTATTTCAGAAAAGTAATGAACTTTTTGTAAGAGACATGTCATATGACACTCCATTCAAGCTTCAGAACTCGTTTTAGTTTTTCTGCACGAAAACCCTGGTAGTTAGCGAGAAATATCTTCTTAGCAACAATTCTTTTCCATTCTTCAAAAAAGAAGGGTATTTCTCACCTCACTATGGTCGTATTAGTCTTCTAAATCATTGCTTAAAATACTTCGCCCTCAAAGTGACAGACGAGAGAAATTTATCGCTCATAGTTTATGGAAAGAATAAGATAAGAGCAGACATGTCTCGGATCTACGGCTCTAGTTTGACGTTAGATGGGAGCGGCCTTAAATGAACGGCACGAGCTAACACGCCGTGGCGTTTTGATTAGAGCCCGGTAAATATTGACTGGCATTTGTTTTGATCCCTCCTGAGCCGTCGTCGGTGGAATTCTGGATGCGCGGCACGGGTGTGCGGAGTTCATTCCGAAGCGGTTGGTGTCGCGCGGGCCGGCGGCGTGTTGCGGAAAACGGACGACCCTCCACTGCCACGCGTTCGATGGGATTTGGGGGCTGGTTGATAAGATTTCGGGGTGATATCGCGAGCGTAGCGAGGTTGGCGACTTGAGTGCGACGGAAGGAGCACTCAACCTCCCCTCCTGAGTGAATAGCACACACTCGCACCTTCCGCCACTCACTCGCCGAATGGAGGGACTCGTCATTTCAGGAGCTTAGACACTCGCCGATGATTGATTCCCCCGCGGGGAACATTTGCCCGTGTTCCCACAACTCCCAGGTGATGGTGGTGTGGGAGCGGAAGGGAGAGACGGGGAGAGGGTGAGAGGGGGATAGGGTGAGAGACAAAGGATCTGCATCTACGTAATGCCCTGCAAGCCACCGCGAGAGTGTGTGGTATGGGATGAAGATCACCAAAATGCGCTATTGACATGCGACTACGCTACTACATGGAGTTAGATAAGAGTCACATGCCGCTAGATGGTAATCATCTACATAGTACTTAAGGGATTAATGGATATAATGGCATTTATCTACACATGTTTACCTGTATTTTCCTATCATGCTTGGTTTAGAAATGTTAATAAATACATCATGCATTACAGACTACATTTAATATGTTGTTAGAGGGGAACAGGATGTTAGGTGTGAGAGTCAGGAAGCTATGTGGTTTGAAGAGAAAACAAGGGAAGTGCCGGCGGGCCTAGATGGCTGGAATGGTATTCGGAAGGAATAATGTTCGTAACTGACGCCGGCATGTTGACACGAGACCCAATGAATAACGTAGCAAATGTCGCGAAAAGGGTGTCATTGAAATGGAGTGAGTGGCATCCAGTTCCCCTCCGTGTTTCCAAAGAAACTTGCCAGTTCAGTTTTTTTCTTCCCTTCCACGGCGATGCTCCGTCTATAACCGCCTTCCGTCCGACAGTTCGCTGTTCATTTAAACCTCTGCATTTCCTGAGAAAAGGATATTATTGTATACGGGAGACTTCTACGATCAGGCTCTTCATTCCAATTTAATAAATTTTTTATACCACACAGAGGTACCTGGGCTGACGAATAAACCGACTAGCTGAAAGAATTAGGATTCGGTTGACAAGCGTTTTAGTGGATCCGAACGCTAACATGACACAGCCGCGTTGAAAGCTGAATTTTTGCACCAATCATCTTTATAATCTTTGCCACTTGGGTCACTTCCAGTGTGCGTTTTACTGTGTGATAAAACTTATCTTTAAACCATGGGCAGTAACAATTAGGAATTAGACTATTTTATACTTATATCTTAAATAAACCACGTTTCTTCTTTAGAAGATTTAGCCTAATAAATTTGATTTCGGGTGAAATGTCTTCGATAACCGAGGTATCACTGTCATTTTAATTTTACTATCTCAGTTATCTTCATTTTTATTGCAATGCCGAATAACCTTCTTTTTCTGACGGTAGATGCTGTGGCGGTACGGTGGTATTAATCAGTGGCATATATTTACGTATTTTCCTCACCCTCCCCGAACTCCTGCTTTTATATCTCTGGGAAGGAAATGACCACGAGATCTCGGAAGAATGTAGAAAGTTGGGTGGAGTGGAGAGTCAAGAGTCCACGACGAGGAGAGGCAATTTTGTGAGTGGGTAGTCAGTCGCCCATCGCTTCAGCATCGCCTCCACTTTCTTCTCTCGCCCTCTTAAGAAAGTAAGATGAAGTGAATAAATGAATGTATAAGGTTGTTTAAATTTCATGGAATGTTGAATACGCCATCAAGTTAGCTACACTTTTATTCCTTAACTTTTTTTTAGCCTGAAAGGCAAATAAACTCGAGTGGCGTAAAATCTCGAAGCATTCTCCCCTTCCCCATCTTCCTACTCTGAACGTGTCTACGAAGATCTAATGGCCAGATATGCCCGAAGAAGCGGGATAAGTTCGAGTAGTTTTTTTTCTATCCTAAGATCGTTCGGCCCTACATTAAGCTGTTTCGTGTAGGTGACTTCATGAGATAGCTACGAGAATGAGATAGATATCCGGGTCATGTTACAGGTAATGATGCACTTGTGATCAGAATTCGGCGTCATGTTACCAGCCAAATTATAGAACCCAAGTTAAAATTATGACTGCCTTTCTATCCGTTGTTTCACATCACAAAGATACAATATTTTTTTCCTCGAAAAATACTTTATCCTCAGTGAGCCGAACCGTTCATTTTCCCTTCCATTCTCCAAATAACCTTGCAAAGATCGATAAAGTTAATAAGGCTTTGAATTCCCATGTATTCTCGCAGAAGCACAACTGATCCTGGGGTGAAAAAATACGCTCACTAAATCTCACACTACGAGGAAAGGTCCTTACTTTTGAGAAACTGATGTTTGCAATGATAGGTTATCATTTCGACGCTGAGCGAAGATTACCGTCTCAGTGCTTTTCCATCGAATTCATTAACTCCAGATGAAAGAGGTGGTGTTGAATATACTCAATGTTTTTACTATGTTTATTCTATTTTCTCCCCTTCTCCCATAAAAATAATCAGGGAACGCGAAGGACAAACACTATAATTCTGGGAAGAGTCGAAACAGTCTACGTTTGGTCAGATAAAAGGTTAGACTGATCGAATCAAACCGAGAAGCTCCAATTTTCTGGTCCTACATCCGTCTCCTATTTGTCAATGAAAGTTTTTCTGTTATAATCCGAGATTTTTAGCAAATTTTTGTTTTAAATAATGATTGTTAAAATAGTATCAAGATTTGTAAAAAAGGAATTCTTCAACTTTGATGAGACGGTTATGATGTACCTAATGTTGATACCAATGCATTAAGATCACTAGCAGTGTATACATGCAATCGGAGTGCGCTCGTAAATGAAACGGACTGTCCGTGGTCGGCACTAATGCCTAGATCGATCGCTAACGACCCTCGGTCCGCTCAGGGTTCCACCTCCACTACCCGTTCCCTCCACCTCAGACAGCGTTGATGGTAATCCCGGCCTCGGAGACGAACTGCTACTCTGTAATCCTCGTCCCCCTCTGCAACGTCTTCTCTTCATCTCCCTCCTTCCCCCCTCTCAAGCCACTCCCTTTTCTTCAATCCCCGCTTCATTTCCCCTGCCTTCTTCCTTTCCGCTTGGGAAGGTAGAGTGAACTTTCCACCGTTCTCCCAAGAAAGAGAACTGAGGGAGAAATATTTTTCTCGATCTACTGTTACTCAGATGTTTCTACTTGGAGTGAGTGCTCCCTCCTCTAAATATCCCCCGCCGTTTCTTCTTCTCCCAATTTCCCCTTCAACCGCGAGGACATATATTGATATCACTCTTCACCTCGCACTGCTTGCTTGCCTAGAAAACCCCACTCTATTATATCTTCTGCTTATAACTTCACATTTTTGCGGATATATTGTCAGGTGTATAAGCCTATAACGTCAGTTGTCACTCAAATACCGATTACTGCGCTTTTTCTCACTCCACATTAGGTATTAAGCACAAAAATACGCAAGTTCACTTCCTCCATCGGGCTTAACCTTACGTGCCAATTTTGAACCCTCTAACCTAAGAGTATAATAAGAAGCACCAAGGGAACATCTATACCATTTGAGTATTTTAAACCCACTGCCATAGACTTGTGAAAGCCTACGTGTTACGTATCTGGCATCCACAGCCCATTTCCTACCTTTCGTTTGATCAATATATATATATTATCTTAGGATTTTTATCGTGTGAGTTGAGTATCCTTATGAGTTGTTTCGTTGGCAGTGGCGTATCTAGCTCAATTTGTAAAATTTGGACCTAATATTTCCACAGTCCACTTATTACTGTCACGTATATTACACAATATACGTTTTATTTTATTGCCTTATTTTGGCATCTCTTGGCGCGATTTAATATAAGGTGGTATTTCTCTTCGAGCACTTTGGCATCAGAGTCGCCGTAATCGTGATGGTTTCGCGCAAAGACAGTTGCAAATTTGGATATTTTTCAACCGTAGAAAAGGTAGGAGTGTATTACCAGAATTGCATTGCATCGTTGAAAACTGGTTAACCAATATTGTGAGTGAGTATTTTAAATTTCAAACTCGACTATTTCCTTTTTTTTATTTTGTGTTCTTCCCATGTTATTACGCAATATCTTAGTTAACATCTAGTCTTTTTTTTATCGCGGGAAGCCAATTTCTTTTGATTGGTTTTAAAGAGGATACGATGGTGCCTCGGGCCATTTACCGGATTGCAATGCGGGTGAGTGATGTGGACCTAATGTCTCACGTGGACGCCTCTCCAAATGGCATGCTGGATGACCCCTCGGTCTTTCTGCCTCGCAGTTATTGTCCAACCTTTAGGCAGGATTCTCGACGCTCGTCATATCTACTCGCTGCCGCAAAAAAATGACACCCCTTTCGTCTAGTCCCCGAAACGCAACCACGAGAGCCAGTATCTTTTTGACTCACTCCCTCACATCCCTCGCCTGTCCATTGCGTAAAAAAGCAAACCCGAGACCCAGACCCGTGGGAGGCCGTCGTTTGGCGTACGATACCAAACACGCCTGGCGCAGACTTCACACCCCTCCGCGGCGGCGCTGGCGTAGCGGAGGGATAGGGAGGAAGGAGCGAGGAGGGGAGTGGAGAGGCCGGGGGCTGCGGACCGAGTCGGGGAAAGCGAAGGGAAGAGGAAGGGAGGAGGAGGCCGAGGATGAAAGGGAGGAAATGAACCAGAGGAAGAGAGGGGGCCGGTGGGGATAGATGCACGCCCCGACGACGTACTCCCGAACAGCGATTCCCATTCCGAGGGACACTCAATCCCCTCTCGTGATCGACTGCTACGCTACCCCCCTCAACACGCCACGCCCCCTCCTTTCGATCCACACCTCTCCCTCCGGCCTATCCTCTCCTCGAAGCGCGTGCGGGAGCCTTTCGCTCTCTTCACTGGTCGGCCACCTTCCCGCCTCGCATGTGCTCGCGGCTGAGGAGCGTCGGAGACAGCGGTCGCCGAGGGGGCGGGAGGACCAGTTTGCCGTCGGCCGCGCACCTGTCCGCCTCACGAGGGCCTCTAGAGGCCTCGCTCGTGTCACTTCTGGAGCGAGCGACTTTCCGCTTCCCTCCCCGCGGATTCGTCTCGGGCGTGGAAAAAAGCAGTCCGTCTCCGCGGCTCTCCCCCACCGCCGTCACTCCGCCCGCGATGTCGACTGCCTCCTCACCGGCGGCTTACTTTCCGTCGAAGCGCCGTTAGCAGAGCTTCCCCGCCGGCGCGCGGGAAGTGTGGTGTAGCGTTCGGCAAATAGGAAGCCGGTCGAGCGTGAAAAGGTTTCGAACTCTCTGCGACCTCCCCTGAGGGCTGGGATAGTTACCCGAGCCAGTCGACTGCTCGTTGTCTGGCGACGTGGACGTCTTCGCAGCGGGCGTGAAGGACTCGGAACGATTGGATTCTATAGTTCGCCAAGTGGTCCGCTTCGTCCACGATCCCCCCTCGGAATGGAAATGCTTCCGAGCTGATGAACGAGGGCCGGGCAGGACCTTGCTTTCCTTTTCGGATCGGGAGGAAAGATGAATCGAGCGTGACTTTGTTTTCCCTTCGGCTTGAGAGATGCCGACACCTATCGCCTCACCTTGTGCGACGGCTCAAGTAGAGTCTAGAGCCTAGAGTCTAGAGCCTCGGTTTATCACCGTCCGGATTCCGTGTCCGTTTCGCAGTGAGCAAGAAGTTCTACCGGTGTTGAGTGCCGTTCAGTGAGTGGGTTCGTCGCAATCGGATATCGCTTCCGAGTGTGTGATCAGTGCCCTCCCCCCCCTACCTTGTCTCAATATCTAGGCGAAGTCCCGTTCGCCACACAAGAGTCGGACTTATCTTTTGTTGTGCTCGGGAGATCTGCCAGATAACAGCGCCTTCTTCCCTCCTCCCCATCTCCAACTGCTCCTCCTCCTTGTACTATCTCGGGTGGTCCTCCTTTCAATCCCTTCACCCTCGCCCTTCCGCCACGACCCCGATTTCGAGCTGACTCACTTTGTATCTCTCCCTGTAAACACAGCCAGGCCCCACCCATTGCTCTTTCCCCAAAACACACACACTCAGAGGCGTGCGCCTTTCTCTGGGGTTCTTCCCGACCCTTCAGAGAGAACCCCTCTTATTTTTCTCTCTCTCCCTCTCTCTCTCTATCCATCCCTGCCCATCAGGGACCAAAATAGCGGTGCCCTCCCCCATTCCCCTCGCTTCCTTTCCCCTTTCATCCCCGGAATACTATCCCGGGGATTATTTGGACCTCACTGTGCTGGCGGACCTCACGTTCCTCGACCCCCCCACTACTCTCTACGGTTGATATGGCGACACCCCTATCCTCCCCCCCCCCCGTCTCCTCCACTTCACAAGACTGCCGCATAGCGCCCGGAACCCATTAAACTAAATCGGAAACACGGTTGGGAACGGGGCCACCCCATCTCTCACGTCACTGCGACTACTATAAGTGCCGCCCCGCGAGTTCTTCCCCCTGCCCCTCTCCCGGTCACTCAGTTCGCGACTGTTTCCTTCCCCCCCCCACACCCCACTCCCGCCTAGACAGACTACTCGCCAGCCACGCCTGCGTATTCAAACGAGTCGGCGAGAGTGGAGTGGATGCGCTCGCCGCTAGACCAGCTCCCGTGTGGTTTCCCACCGCGTTAGGGCCTCCAGCGAACTGCACGACCCATCTGACTAGCACGTCGGGGCCGACAGATCCACCTTTGCCCTTCGACACCGCCGCGGATTCCTCAGTGGTCCAGAGACCGACCTTCTCCACCTAAACCCTCGCTGTGTCCGCCATCGATTTCACCGAATTGTTTGTGTTGTCATCGTGAACCCCTCCCCCACCCAGCTCTCTTTCCTTCTTTAGTGTCTGTGTGTGCGAGAGTGCGTCGCGGTGTCGCACCCGCGGGGGCGGCCGGAGTGGTGCAGTGGACGGGTGTGGGGGGTGCAGGGGGATTGCGCGGCGGATTGCTCCCGTCGCCCAGTTAGTGTTCACTCGCCCCTCGCGATGGCGCGGAACCGCGACTGCACCCAACGCTCCCGCTGCTCCTCGTCTGGGCGACGTCGCCTACAACGAGTGCAGCACTGACGTCGGTGGAATCTGTGTATTGGGGATTTCTCTTCAGCCTCCCAACCACGGTCCATCGTCACTTGGCGGTAATCTTAGAACTCGCAAAGGATACGCGAGAAGAGAAGACTGCTGTCGATACAAGATCTTGGAATACTTGCGACTGGAGCATTATCAAACTCCTATCCGGCCTCAGTTATACATGGTGGACGTTTCTTCCTTGAGGGTTTAAGGGTTAAGGGAGGGGGTTAGCATTTTAGACTTGTAGGAGCATTGAATAATAATAAGGGTATCGCTCGTTCATCGTTCAGTGAGGACAGGATCTCATTGTTGAGGGTGGGAAAGTGAACCTCGGGTTTCACGTCGAAGACGGAACCGATTTTTTCGGTGAGAGGAGGACCGGTATAAAAGGGACCCGGCAAAATAAAACCTCTTGCCGGAGAAGGGTCAGCAGCAGGTAGCTGATCGAGGGAGGCATGCAGCCGCCCTCCGAGGGCCGGAGCCCCCGCGGATCCCTGACTCGCGGGGGGCTGTCCATCTCCTCGTCGCCGTCGCTCTTCTCGTTCGCCACCTCGTGCGAGGGCGAGGGCGGCGGCGAGGGGGCAGGGGACGAGGGGGGCAAAGGCGGCGCCGGGATCATGTCGGCGGCCGGGGGCGAGGAGGGCGGAGGCGGTGGTGGATCGGGTGACGGTTCCCCCGTGGGGGGGCAGAGCGGTCACGAGACGCCCGATCGGCGGGAGAAGCTGCCGAGGACCCTTAGCACGAGTGTGCTGAGGATAAAGGCGCGATCTTCGTTCTGGGACAAGGTGTGGGAGAAGGAGCGCAGCCGCCGAGACATGTGAGTTGTGAACTCTCTCCATGCGACGCTCAACTCGATGAAATCTAGCGCTATTTGTAGGCACAAAAATGAATTCAAAAGTCACTACCATATTTATCAACATCACCAGTGTTATAGCGACTATGATACGTGATAACGGAAATCAATGCTCACCAAGTAGTGACACACGTCCATTTTCCACACGACCGATTACTCTCCAAAACTGCGATGAATGATAATTCAGAAAAAAAAGAAACTCGTCGACGTACCATCATTTTTTTTCCAAAATATTAATGTGAATGCAAACGAGAAGGAGAGTTTCCTATCGAATTAACCGCTATGTTACGTGTTGACGGGCATCTATGCTCTTCAAGTAGTAACACGCTCCTCTTTCACACGGGCGATTACACCCCAAAACTGCGACGAATACCGATTCAGAAAAAACAACTGTTGCAATTTGCGAGTGACCATCATTTTATAGCCTAAAGTTTCGACCCGATTGCGAACGAAAAGTTGAGTTTTGCCATCGAATTTTGCGCTTCGCTAGCTTTGGCTGCAGGAACCTCTCGCCGAATGTCGTGCTAACCGTGTTCTCTCCTTTTCTACGGATCACTTTAGAGCGTATCGTTACGGAGACGATCTCCGGAAATTCCCTTCCGAGTCGTTGACGGTCAATGCGTCCGATGATTTTCCATCGAAGTTCAGAACTGACGCTTTTTTTTTGCGCCCGTGTAAAGGGGACCCCTAGCCATTAATTCTGCCAGCGAGTGTCACTCAACTCTAATTGATGGCGTTTCCTGAGCAAATAGTGTTTGAACGCGGGGGGAAAGTTTTGGGAGCTTCATTCTGTTAGGGAAAATGTGATTAGCCCGTGTACGAGTCTGTTACGCTGCGGTGAGGCGAGTTGGGTGAGAGCAAGAGGCTTGGCGTAGATAACGAGATTTCTTTGGAACCACTAAAGAGTTTCCTACCTTTTGTTGAAGGCTTCGTGCTCTTGCGGGACTTCTGCGAATTTCTGCTCTGAGGAGCGAACGGATCATCTCCTTACCCGGGCATCCCATTAACTAAAGTTATTCGGAGCCATGGCGTGATGACATCACTTCACAACGACATCTCACATTTCTTATATTCTATACTTCACCTAGCCGTGAGAAAGTTTTTCCGCTTACACGTGTAGCCTTTGCTGAATGTCACTATCCCAAAACGTGTAGCTCAAGAATCCATGTAAATGTGATTCGAATCAGGATTTTGTGATCCAGAATCGGCTAATAATCTCGCCACCACTGAGAGTTTTAATTTTTTTACAAAGGCGAATAAAACTTTTCCTTGCTTGAAGTAGTTCGGGGAGTATATTCACACTTTTTCATTCCTATCAGTTGCGTAGCTGTTCATCATCTGGTGACTTTAAAGCAAGAAACTGAGTACGGACTCTCAAGTAGCTTATTCACCATTAATTTGTACAATTTTGACTGATCTTGCTGAAGAAAGGACGAGGGAAAAAGTGATATTCTGTTTCCTTTAGGACGTAAGCGTTCCAGCTTCCGTTATTTCTCCCTTAATCCTGTGACACTGTTAGGAGATATGAGATCTCAAGGCTCGGTGGGTTGCAATCGATTTTCGGATTACGTCCCATCCTGTCTCCCTTCTTCAAAGATTTACCGGATTACCTTTTGATAGAGCCTTCTCGGGTGTAAGTCCTTCCAGCTAATTTTGCTACACAAAGAAAGCTTTCTTAGGGAATCGATCTTCTCTTAGATACACTGAACGCCAAGTCGTTGAGGTCTATTCTTTGCGTCCATAGCCATAAATATCTTTTGTTGATGGTAATCTGAATTCCAAATTCCCACCAACCTTGTTTCCGAGAAAATGATAAATTCTCTTGGTATTATTTTGTTTGTATGCGTTAGTAATGAAGGAACTCTTTGACTGACTTTCTTGGCTCCGGTTCTCAAATGCAAACCTCCTTAAGCCTATTCTAGTATCTCCAGCCAATCTAGCTTTGGTCAGTCGTGTGGTCCAGTCTCCGCATGTTTTCTCCTACTTATTGGCTTCGAGAATAAGTCAATTAAATATAATTGTTGCCGTGCTTCAAATAGAGAGAGATAAAATGCCCTATGAATCTTCGTTCTATTACTTACCCTCCTAAGATTTTTAAAATTATTTTTACTCCTTACACTAACTCATCCGTATCGGGGGGCCATCAACTACCCCGGCGTTTCTACTACCAAATCTACAGTGATAGTAAACAATTTTTATGCGGACAATGTTTGCATGAAGATGTTACTCTTCAAGCCCTGCTTTGCGGAAGTGCGTCAGAAATTTCAGTCAATTTCGCAAAAAAATGTATTTTATGTCGTTTATCTTCTATAATATGTGTCAATTCGAGGAGTATAAAATAAGCATTTCGTATTAATATTCACCTTAGTTTTTTATTGCCCACTGAGAAAGTGGTTTTGGCTATATTTTGCTAACTTTATGGCACATTGGAGTTACCTCATTCAGTGCTGAAACAAAATGTTTGCTTGTTAGGTGAGGTCTAAGATCATACCGTACTCCATTGACGTGTGAAATTACACATTCAGATTAGGGCCGGTTCCTTTTCTTTTAAGTTCATCCCAGGAAATCGCACCGCTAGAGGCAATTTTCTAATTTCGCCATTTTAGGATGGTTGTCCATAGAGGTGTCACCCAAATATGAATCCGGGATCTCCCGATTCGTAGCCCAGTGCTCAACCCACTTCGCCACCATGACCCCTTACATTAAAGGTTAGAGTTGAAAACTTTTTCTGGCAGTCAAGAATATCAAATGAAGCTAATTTTTGGCTCATAAAAGTTTAACGGACATATTTTAGTAGCAGTTTCACAGAAATACCTAATGGTTTCTTGTGTTCCTTTCTCTCTTTTTTCTGATGTATATTCTATTCATTGGTACTTGATAATTCAAAATATTTTACGAAAAGCCTCACTGGTATGACTTTAGTTGTATCCGGTGAGTTGACTCTCGTAAAGACGTGTCTATTTCCAGTACCATCAATATCATCATGAGGATGTAAATGAGAGTGACTTTATAGATACAAAGTTGTTAGACGGCAAGGTAATTGATTTTAGTGCTCCGTCCAACCAATTATACGATTGTCGACCTATGCTGATGATGACATCCGGTATTGCTGAACGTACAAATTAATGCGCAATACGGTCACTATTTTAGTGCAAAAATGTTTCATTCATTTTCTTCTTCGTCCTTCATTGACGTCAAAATGCCTCAGTTGAACATTTTTCCAATAACTATTATTTTGGTGGATTAACCCGTGTTGTGGAACAGAAAGCTAATTTAAGTGCGCCATTCTCTACTGCCGAACATTGTAACGCTGAAATTATTGACCACTTTTGACCACAATTATTTTACATGATCTCCTAAAGTGCTATTTCTGTCGCAAAATTTGGCCTATTCTCTTTGTTTGGTGATTAAACAACCAAAGACTGACATGAATGTTTTCGCCACATGTGCCCGTTGACAAAGTTAGGCACTTTCTTTATCCTTTGATTGCAGACGAATCATTCCCGTACCCTAAATAATGGACAACATAGCAACTAACTTACTTGCATCGTATCTGAACCTAATAAAAACATACGACTCACCAACCGTTCTCTATATAGTACTCGCTAGTAAATGTATATTCTAGAGCACTTGTTTGATTAAATATCAACAAAGGGTTAAGCTGTTACCTCAATCTCGCTCTGATTGAATATGGGAAAATGGCTACAATGGTACTTATTCAAAATGCTATCGTGCATTTGCGCAGTATAAACAAGTCTCCAGGTGGAGAGAGAAGGGATCTGCTTACCTGAACTACTTGTCTGTAAAACTAGATTATTTCTTTAGCTATTGATTCATTGCTACTGTGGCTCTTATATGTGGCGGGACTTTTCTATTGGATCCTTTGAATAATAGGTTTCTTTTGTACTCGTTTGCGGACGTCTCAACTTTCCCAATCGAAAACAGGAAAGGCCTGCCATGCGTGGACAGTAGGTGCCCACGGTGTTTTTTTCTTTATTTCTCAACGACTGGGATGGTTACACGAGTGTCTAAGCGCCCCTTGTGCGCGTTTGCTAACGGCCTTTCGTCTTTTATTTCCTCAGGAGTCGTTTCCACCCTTTTCCCCCTCGTGTTCATACCCTTTTGAATCGAGCGCTACTTTCGCAACTCACTGCCACGCACGGCGATGCAACCAATTGAATTCGCTGATGGAGTGCCCTGATTTGTATCGCCTCCCTCCTCACCGACCTTCTCCGTATATTAATGAATCCTCCCCCTTTCAGAGCGGCCGACGTAGAATGGATGATGTTGGCTTCGACGGCGATGCGAGCTGGGAAAAAAAATGACGACTCTCAAATCCATAGCTTCCTGATTCGTGGCGGTGACAGTGAAGACATCTGCAGGCTAAATTGCGAGGCGTGGTGGATACGCCAGATAGCATAGAGCCTTTGGTGGATCCAATTTTTATTTACAGACTTTAATTTTCAGTGTGTTCTCGTTTGAGTCGAAAAATAACAAGAAGAAAAAAATGATCGCCAGAAACGCGGCCCAGCTGTCGTCACGTACGTCCCGCATTCGTAGATATCGGGAGCGGCGCAAACGTGCGTGCGTGTAAGAGAGTATTAGTGTTTGTGAGTGTGTGTCTGCGCGATGGTAAGCATACTCTTCTCAATGTACTTTGACAAACGGTGGTTTGGACGTGTTTATCGCGTTCCCGGCGATAAAGGACTCCCTTTTGTTTTCCTGATTGTGCTGCGGCCGGTTTTTGTACGATATCTTTTGAGGCCTCGTTATAAATGTCGGGAGTGACGCAAAAACGACTGGTTGCCCCGCGGGGAAGATTTAACTATCTCGGAAAAAAGGTATTTTTTTTAGTAGCCGTGCCTTCCTTGGAATAATCAACGTGAAGTAAGAGTGCAGGTGGCGTACAGTCTCGTATCACAATGCCGTGTGCATGACAAGCGCAAGAAAAATTGTGCCGAGCTGAAATCCGTTACTCATCCAGAGTAAAATTATTAATAAACTATCCAGCTTCTGAGCCTGAGCATGATATTCTTTTTGGATACTTCCTTTTCAGAGGAGATTTTTAGCAGCACATTTATAATGTGATATTTTTTTTGAAAGAACAGATTTGGAGTAATTCTCCATTTTTAAACATATTTTCCAAATAGGTTGATGGCTCTATTTCTTCGTGTTAGAAAACAAAGGTATTTAGAGGGCTGTCGCATCACGCCCGTCTATTCATGTGTTGAAGTCTCGTTTCATACCAATAATTATGAGAATAGGTTTTTCTTTTATTTTATTGAGTGAGATGAAATCATGATGTGTGGTGGTCCATGAGAAAAATTCTACCGCCGAAAGGTGTTTACGATCTAAGGTCGTATTTGCGTAATTATCCTTGATGAGGCTCTAAGTTTCGCATCTGTTTATTGGATAGCTTCAATGCCTAATGCGTATCGTAAACCTCGTTTGTATCACCAACTACCAGACACATTCTTAGTTTCCACTTCACCTGACTACATAATTTTAATGAACTCAAGCTGTTTGCCCAACACAAGGTGTGACAGTTGAACGATAATTGAAAGAGTATATCGTGAAATGTTTAGGCACTCGACTCCTTTTACCGAGGCATATGCCGTGTAAGCTGGGCTCTCTCTCTTTACTGTTCCTTCTCACCCGTCCTGGTTCTCAGCATCTCCGAGGCAAAGCGGGGGCGTCCTACGAAATACAGAATGTTTAGGGCATGTGGTTTTGGCGAATGCATGTAGGCGATTTCATTCGTTAATCCATGAGCAACCACTTCGTGTCCGGCCGCAGTCTCTCCCCCGAGTTAACCCGCCTGGTGAGCACAAGAGGGCAAACACGGTACGCGGCCCGAGTAATGGCTCAAATCAACAGACCTAATGCGTCGCAATCCGGACGCTTGTTACCATGGATTTACGCGTCCTCCTACCCCGCCCCTTTCTTTCATCCCCCGCGGAGACCCACAGCGCTCCCCTCGTGTCTCCTCCCATCGCTCGCCAACCCCGCTCTTCCTTTCCCACTCATCTATGGACAGCGTCATTTCCCGTGGGCATCGCATCTGCTCCCTTGGCCGGCACAGATTTCAGGCCTTGTCGCACAAATCGCATTCGACAGTTGAATCGCCGTGCCCTTTAAACGTCCGAGGTTGACCGTCTGTGGATCATCATCCTCACGCTCTTCTGGGCTGGCAGATATGGCTCAGGCAACGGAAGAAGGCGGAAAGAGATGTTTTCGTCATTTCATTCATACCCTTTTTCTCTAAGTTTCCATTCCATCAACGATCTTCCAGAATGTTTTCATTCAGTTGTTCATGTCCTATAGTGGGGAAATTCATCCCAATTGCATCTAAAATATTTTTTCATTGACTTTTGCATTCCTTTCACTCTTTCTGTAATGGAAAAGCGCATTATTTTATGTGGTATCTATTTATCTGCAGTCATTAATTCTCAGAGATTTGGATTGACCACGGATTTAGCATAGGTTGACCCAGTTCACCTGTCAGATAGCCTCTTCAAAGTAGCATACTTTTTCTTTTTACATCATTCACTACTTGCTTCATGTATCTTATTCGAGGTCTTCTTTTGTTATGGAAGAAGAGTATTATTTTTTCCCTCAACGACTGTCATCAGCACACGCCCGTACGACTGATAATTCTGTCCCATCTTTTCACCTCTATGTTATACTTTGGTCATATTATGTGGGATAAATCTAATTTACACAGTAGGTGACACACCGGTGCTACCAGGGTCATGATCACGGAATTTCTTTACGCACATGCTCAAGTTATCTTCATTCTTAAACTGCTCTCAGTTGAGCAAAATCTTCGCCACACTTAATACATTGTTTAGGTTCTCCTATATTTCTAGGTTCAGTTGACGGAGTGAGTTGCAGGTTATGGACTGAGAAAAATGTTAGCCATACACATTTCCCCAAGGAATGGTATCGGGGTTCCCCAAATGGAAATTTCTTACCTATCCACCCGAGTTGGTATATTTGTTTATTTTTCTCTTGCCTCATTAATCTTTAGGTACTCGATGGTTAAACGGCAAAGTGCACATCCGGATGGGTAAAAATAGTATAGGAGAAATCTTAAGGACGCTTTACCGCATTTTCTCCTCATCGTATCGTGTAGGCGAAGTTGTGGGAATACGATATGCGCCGTCGAAGTTCGAGTCATGGTGCACATTTGTCATGCGGAGGTTGATTAATTATTCACGTGAGAAACGGCCTTGCTCCGCCACTTCGATAGGGCGCTGCCGGGGTCCGCCTGCTTATTTCAAAGTTTGCCGACCGCATTGGTGCAGAGATGAAAACCCATTACGGCCGCATCGATTCTTTCATCCGATTACAAACTTTGTTCCCCCCCACCCCCTCCATCCTTCTGTGTTCTTCTCCTCCCCTTCCCTTAAGAGGCGTACTCTCAGCGTCCTTTGTAGACCACATTACCGCAGTGGAGTACGTGACTCACGGGAGAGACCAACTCCTCAGTTGTTGGAACACCGAACTTGTATGGGCAGCGGGAGGAATTGGTGGGAGTTGCTTGGCAATCTAGACGCATTTGTGACCAAGTTCCCATCCTCAATCTACTCCTTCTGCCACTCTTCCTTGTAGCACTCTATCTTCTTTCTCTCGTCACGGGACCACGTTTTGCTTTATTTTGCTTCCTAATAATTCTGCCTCAAAAGATATCTCTGTTTCTTTTAATTGGGCGGATAAAAAACATATGGCATATAATTTGATCTTGATAGAAAACATAAATATCTCGGTTTCACTAACACTATATGTCTTGTAAATAATTCGATTGGCATGTTTATGGACAGCCCCAGTCTCTAATTCCCTACACATGTACGTCAACACGTGGTAACTTCCTTTGATTTAAATCATCATTTATAAAATTAAATCCTTCGTCAAATCTTCATAACTTTGGTCAGCTTTCTTATTATTCAGAGAAAATTTACCTCCCTTCCCTCTCCACTTTTACCTTATATTATCTTCTCCGTCACCCTCTTCAGCATTCCTCAACACTAAAAATACACTCCGATTCTGATACCTACCTTATAATCGTCTATCGTTTCCTAAATGCGAATTGAATTTAGTTTCCTTCCCCCTGTTACCCTGGTTGCCACTCACTTATTCGTTTTATTATCATTCTATTTTCATACAGTATTTATGAATGCATGGAAACCACATTTAAAAAGTGATGGAGCTAAACTTAGGACATGTTATAAAACGAAAACCATTATCTTTATCATTTTACACACTTCATTCTGAAATTCGGACAAGGTATTGTCTATTGATAACAATCAGGCAGAACTTCATTCCATACCGTTAGTGGATCTATACTTTCAAAATATTGATAGTTATACTTTCCAATTTTATGGTTTAACACTTAAATATAAATATGTGTGGAAAGTTAAAAGTATACTTCAGTGGAGAGCTGTCTGGTAACTCGCAGGCGTGTTTTTTTTTGTACCAGAAGGCGTGTGTAGATAATAAATGGGGAATGAGTAAAGGGCATTTTATCACGAAAGTGGGAGGGAGGGTGTTAAAAGCGTTGCCCTATATGCCAAAAAAATATTATTTAGACCCACCTCTTGTTAGCTTCCGAATCGCGGAAGGAATGCGCTCGATACAAAGGGAAAATAAGCGTTTCAGTTTATGACGTGCGAAAAAGTGAGGATGCAGGGACAATGGCTGAAGTGTGGCTGGTTGAACTTCATGGTTGGGATCGACTCCGGAATGAAGATCACAGCCTAGCAAATTCGATGTTTCCCTCTGCGCTTACATTACATCCTGTGCTTGAGTAACTCCAAGAGCTTTACACATTCAAAGCAAAGCTTGAAGAAATCCGTATAATTTTTACCACCTCCATAGTCGGCGTGATAAGCGACTCGATATAGACTCAATATTGAGTTGCCAAGCATTTCAGTTGGAGAAATTCGGCAACTTGGGTCTGACAACTTGTGACTAACTTCGTGCAGGGACAAGTTTTCTCAGTCGCACCGCTGAATTCCGTCGGTTGTTTTCGTACGTACGTTTTTCTCTCCCTCCAATGTACCGACAAGGTAAGGCCCACGACTTGCCTATAAATTTATTTTCCTAATTGAAAATCCTTGAATAACTATTTTATGATGCGTTATTTGGTAGTATTTCGAATACTACTCTTGTTGGTATTTAAATATGAACATTAATATTATCTCTCTTTTGCATTTTCTAATTTTATCTAGCGAAACTCTGTACGCCAACCAATTTAAAAAAATATAATTTTGGATTCCCTCATGAAGGATTAAGGGAGGGTGTGCTCAGTATTCATTCCAAGAGAGCAACAAATGCAAAGGGAATGAGTGTTTAGAAAAGGATCAGAGTTGATGAGTGGAGATACGGGAGTTGGCGCTGGCAAAGCCGCGGTATTAATCTCGAGTAACTTCGGTGCTGTTTTCCTCTCCGCAGGTGAGAGAACTGAATACTGAGTTCGCTGCTAATTATGTAAATTAAAGTAGACGGAAAAAGGGGCACAAGAGATTAGAAATTCCAAAACTTCTCTGTCCGCTGAGGCACTAAAAGGCCGATGAGAAGTTGGGAGTTGGCTCAATTCTGAATTCAGTCGTACTATTTATTTTCAATGCCTCGTTCAAATAAATAATCCTGATTATTGCTAATCATCATCCATTATCTGTAGAATGGAATTCCATTGCCGAATTAACACGAAGGCAGTATTTGCGAGGGTGCATCTCACAGGAATTGCATCGTAATCAGTGGCTTTTTTGTAGTACCAGGTTTTCTTTTGTAATCGCAAATTATCTTCATAAAATTTATTGTTACTATTCATTTTTAAGCTTAAGTTCATTTCCCAAGTTTCCATTCCATTAAAATTCGATTACGAACAAAGTATCTCACATTTAACTCAATATATCAGGAATTAATATGCGATAAAATGCCATACTGCTTATTTTCGTGAAACATCGGCGATCAGCTTGATATTACGATATTTTATTTTGGTAAATTGATTATTTCTAGGGATTTTGTAGCTATGTTTAAGCTTTCAGGGCAGTTTATTCACCGGGACGTGATTATTTTCTTGGCTTAATCTCTCCAGAAGTTTGACAAAGAGCGTTGGCCTCGATTTTTGGAAACAGTTTGTTGGTTTCGGTTGAAGTTGGTGCGCTGGAACGAAAAAATATAAATAAAGTTTTTCTGTGTTACCCTTTTTTGAAAATTGTTCCAAAAGCTTCCGTGTTGACTATTGAGCGTTGGTTTTGAGTGCATGCAATAACGTTTGCATATTATTCGTTGATCGTGTAACCTCCATCTGCGTGTGTTTTGGCTCCATGGATTAATTGATTTTTAATCAAATAAAATCCTTGATTTGATCTTTGCTTGAGTAAATGAAAAGAAAGAAGAGCAGAGGGCCCAAATGCATCTCTCCCACTGAATAGTTTGCTCTCAAATTCACTCTAGACGGCGAACGCATTACCAAGGATGCGCTGCACCCGAAGGTTGACGGAAAATTAAGCGAGGTAGGATGGTGAATCAATTAAGTCTTGTACACTCCTCCTGACCACCAAAACCACACCCCATCGAAATTTCATCATCGATTAGATCTGATGACATTTTCAGAGATAGACACTCCTAAAACCACGCTTCTCCAAATAAAGACCTGCCCTTTAAAATTAGCTGATCAGGTTTCATTATGATATCTGAATTTTTAATTTAGCGTCCAAGATATTTGGGGTTCTTCGTGGTAACATTTTGCATAAGTTCCTGTGCGTGATTGAGTAGTCAATCAATCACCCTTCTCACTTTTTGTCCTTGATGGATTTGTAGTTTTGGGGTGATTCATTCCACTATTTCCATTGGAAGAACGCCAAAGATGTACCTGCCTGAGATTTCCCTTCATCTTGGACATTCGAGTATCAGAATTCTCAGAAGTTGTTTGATCTCAATGCTAGTGAGACGTAATGTTCATAATGGTCATTTTTTAAACAAAAGATAGTTCTTATGCTTCTTAGTGATAAATTTCAGATCCCGATCGTGATGTTCCATAATGATAACTTAACAATGATAACTTTGAGAATGCTTAAACCGTAGGTTTCACAACGATAGCTTGACGTTCCATTGGTGATTTTCTCTGAGTGCACAATTGATAGCTATCAATCTTCGGACATTCGCTCATCATTGTTATTGGTAAATAAAACTAATTTACCAACCCATTTGCATTTAATTCCATGAGTTCAGAACCATCTAATGGCTGTGGAAGTAGTGGGAAAATAGTTCCAATGAGAAACTTAAATCGTCCGGGAGCAAAATCAAGTAAACTTTATTATTCCACACTGTCTCCAGGATGCAGCAAGACCGATTTCAACACTTCCGCGTCATTATCAAGCAACAAACTAAAAACTTAGCTTAAATCGTGTTTTTCCTAACCATCGAGGTCCAACTTTTGTTTGTCTTTGAATGCAAACTTTCCATGGGATATTGACATTCCTCGAGCAATTGGAAGGAAAACTAACCCTCGGATTTATTTTTCTCTCCAATGCGCGCAGGCAAAAAACCGGCGCAGGGAAGGCATGGCATGAGTTTAACTCTTGGTTTTGCTCTACTGAGCCGCCTAAGGTGGGAAGAATCCACCGGAAGTTTTCCGCCGCTCCTCCCTCCTTATGTTTACTTATTTCAGCCCTTTCCTTACAGTTTTATTACTTATCTCTATTCTCTCTCTAATCGTCCTGCTGCCTCATTTCCATTTTCATTTACTCTCACCTCATCATTCCACATAACTTTCTTGTTTCCCTATTCTCCTATTTCTCTTCCATCTACCTTCTGTATTTATATTTGTCTCTCTGCCCGTGCCTTTTCATTTGCCCAAAGAAACTCATTTCAACTCCTTTACCTGTGGAAAATGGAAAAAGAAAGTTTAAGTTATATGTCTTGTTTTTTTTCTTTCATTGATTTTCTTCTAGATCATAATTTTGAAGTTAATCCCATAAACTTAGTGGGTTTTACCTGTATTTTCATCCTTCACTTATTTTTTATTTAAAAAATTCAAGGTGGTTTGTTACTTAACCCTCAGCGGCTGAAAAGGTTTTACTACTCTGATTACTTTAAGTTCTGTGAATCAAAGATTGTAAAAATATACGCTTAATATTCGGCCAAAGTTTGTAGCATATATCACCGAGGAGAAATTCCGTGATGCTTAACTATGCTATAGTGCTCAGCTTAGCAAGTATGCAGAATTATCTTGCATTTTAATTTAATTAGCAGTAATGTTTATTATGCTCACAAACGTGACACCTTCGTTGACCGTTCTACTATGTCTTTGGATTCCAATCACTGCATGGGACGGTAATGGTACAATTTAAAACCCTTGAGCCTAATAGTCACATAGCTTTCGTATTTTTATCCAAAACATGAATCAATATATCTCGTAGGGGCTTATTAAGGGAGGAGCCCAAAATATCTTGAATGCAATGCAAACTGAGAATTCAATGAAACTGCTTAGCAGGATGTTCGAAGTGGTATTTTTGACTCATTTTCCACCGTTTCTGAGTAGCCATGGCAGAGGTCAGCTTGTTGCCACAATCAATAAATGTTCTTCTTACCCCACATTTTTTTAAATTGAAGAACCTCTCAAAGGTCCATGGTCGGCATAATTGGTAGTCTTGTTTTTAGGTGCTCCAACGGCTAACGTCTATTCGCACCGTCTAAGCCAAGGTATTAATAATCAGACGAACACAATATCTGTACTCATGATTGATTATAAATCCGCGACCTTAGGGTTGCCAAATCCGGCACGCTACCTTCAGCATTATTCCATTTTCTCAATGGTAATAATCTTTTTTTGTGATGCCCATTTTTGCGGGTGTGTGCCGTGGAATTTTGACGATTGGATTCTATCCTCGTCCAGCTTGTAGGCACATAATGCAGCCTTTTGAGATCCCATAGCCGTGTCCATCCTCAAATGTGCTGTTTTCTGATCAAGACTGACACATTTAATAAATTATTTATTTTGAGGAGGTAAATGTCATTCCTCAACAAGTCCAATATATACGAATATATCCTCACGTTACTGTGGAGCCAAAATTGTATTCTAAGAGCGCTGTGTCCTCGTAAATGTTTTTAACCTCAGTGCGCTTTGCATGAATGCGTTATTGCATATTATAATATAGCAATAATTGTCATCGCGTTTACCGGAAACTAGAATGGAGAAAGCTAATCAATGAAAAATGGATTCAATTTCATGTTATAATTACATGTGAAGATATGCTTTATGGTGAAGGGTAATGGCATTGTGAGTAGACTATCTCATTTACGCATTTCCCAGATTACTTGTCAGAGGTAACCTCAATTATTTGTCCTTCATCTGGTTCTTTCACAAATAGCCTTCATTGAGGCTCGGTTTCTCAGTCAACATTGGCTATTAATGCAATTTACTATTCTGTTTCTGACGTAGGTCCCTCTAATTTGCATCCTAGTCTTCAGCTGAAGGGAATGAATAATTTGACAGCTATAATGAACCGTGTTTTACCAATACTCCCCGCGTGAAATATCGGCGAAATATTCTGCTGCGACAATGATACCGAAAACAAATGCTACCGGAGATATTTACCGAGAAAACTAAATTTCATGGTTATTTTTTCACACGCTCGGTGCTTTCGTTTCTCCCACGAGTGATTTATTTTTGTGGCATCAATTGGTGTTGCCACATTCAACAAAAAAAATGTTTTCGGTGCTCTTGAAAATGTGATTTCTCGATGCTTCATATTTTCCTTCCCTCCCGTTCCGGTCGATCTAACATTCTCGTCACACTTCCTCCGTTGAGTCAACATTTTGCTGTCTCCTTCGTTTCCGCAAGTTCTCTCCTGTCTTTTGACCCGCGGCGTGTCTCTCCCTTCATCTCTTCGCTTCCACCATTTTCGAATAGTTATCTTCCTCCTCCTCTCCCCACGCACGCACCTTTCGCTTTCATGTGCTTCCCCGCAGGGCATCTCCTCGTTTAACCTCAACCCCTTCTCTCTCTCTATATAAATAGGTTCGCTTCCTGGATAACCTCAGCCGTTTCGATCCCATCCCCGAAGCGCACGATGACCTTCTTTTCTTAAACGCCCGTCCTTTGCCTTTCCCACCGTCACCTGCCCTTCCACACATCCGCCTCTCCTTTCCCTCCACCTTCACCACTCCCTCCCCGTGCCATCATTTTTTGGAATTGTTTAAAGGGGTTGGAGAGGGAACTTGCCCGAGCGAGGGGTGGACGAATTGAGAAAGGCCATGTGGTGAGAGGAGTTTTGCGCCGATTTCTCCGCTGACAGCATCCACCTCCACCCCCCTAACCAAACGCTTGGTTGTTCCCTCTCCTTTCTGTTCATTAAAGACGATTAACGCGACCCCAACTTGCTTCAAGGATTGAAGTGTGAGTTGAAACATAATATTAATTAGTAGAAGATATAGTATAACATTTTTGACGATCTACTAAGGGACCAAAGTGTTATTTTTTTACATGTAGCTTTCGCAGATGAGAAGCCACATGATATCATTAATTAATTATTCCTAAATATCAATAATTACGTTGAATTTGTGAAAATGTTTAATATATAGGTTCACTGTTGATGAGATGATATTTATAATTTGTTTTGAAAATTAAACTCTCAATTTATTCTGAGTAGACATTTTAAATATTGCTAGCGTATTCCACTTTAGCAGCTGGTCCATTGAAATCAATATCTTGTATCGTCTTCATCCACCCTTTTTTTTCCCACATTCAGTAGACTCACCTGCTGTTTTATATAAATGAAATAATTATTCTTTTTAAGTGAAATACGCGATGAGGGTTGCTAATTCTCATCGCATTCCTTGCTGCTTGCTCATTTTCATAGGTGTTTCTCAACAAAAAAGTTTCTAATAATTTTTTTATGCCTTAGACAAGTATTCAGACTCAGAATTCTTCCAAATACCCTTGGCCTTGTGACCATTGAACTGTTCATACTCTAAGAAGTACCCACCATGGGGAAATGAAATGAAAAACTTTTCATTATTTAAATGCATTTAATTGCTTCAGATGTCATCTCATATGTCAGAAAATTTAGTCCAGTTGAACACATTCAGTGTTTTTATGTATCAAAGACTTTCTTCTCATTCTCTTGAGGTAATGCTTGCTTTTCTGTTTCTATTTGAATGAAAATTTCGTTATGATTTCTTGATCTGCCATCTTAGGTCTGATTCCACCATTAGATTACTCCTCAACCCTCCGTGCCTCCTCAACATCACTTAAGCAATAACCCATTATCCCATGCGACCACAACGCTCTTCCTCAAACAACCCAATTCCGAAGAACCCACCGCCAATAACCCTTATCACTCATTATTAACTCTCAAAAGGTTCGGGCTTCATTTGTAGTCGTGTCTTGGGCTCTCCTCATCGCGCTGCTCATTTGAGCGTGGCCCTGGGGTTGTGGGGGGAGAGAGGGAGTGGGAGGCCGCAGCCGAATGGGGTGGGTGGAGCGATGGGAAGTAGAGAAGGGAGGGAGAGGGAGGCGTGCGGTCGTAATACGGTTACCCGGGCGTGCGTGCGGTCGCCTGGATTTCGGTTTCCGCCTGAGAAATCCTCCCGGCTCAAAACTTCCAGCCTTTCCGGTTTCCCAATCTAATTTCTCGCGTTCCCTTTCTGGACGGTATGGGGCGGGAAATAGACAGAGGATTTCTCAGAGGAGGGAAAAACGGATAAGGAAGGGGGAGTTTTGGGAGAGGATATTCTGTGAGTGTTAATCACGCTGGTTCCTCTTTGCTGCCCTTTCCGCGACCCCATCCACCCCTCTTCAATCTTTTCCTCCTCCACTCCCCTCCCTCCTCCCCCCCCCCTCCGACTTACTCTCGATACTCAAAAAGACATTTCAGCCACTCTTCGGAGTGGATATAAGTGGTAAGGGTCCGCTTTGACAGTCACCTCCGCCTCTCTCAGGCAGTTGGCGGATCGAGGGGTATAGAGGGTGGGGGGAGGGTCAGGTGTACCGCAAGGGGATCGGAATAGTTGGCCCCAAGTTGCCTTCGACGACTCCGTTCCCTCCGACGTCTCTTTCCGCGACGCGTGTGAAAGTGAACCGTCAAAGAAAAACGTTCCATGGGCCTTTGGAGGCTCTTCTCGCTCGATAGAGCGTGAGAGGAAATAATGCATCAAAAATGATGGTACGTGATGAATGATGGATGGAAATATAATCCCTGGAGGTATCAGATACTGTGTTGTTCTTCACTTAAAAGAATATGGATAAGCTCTAGAGGAGGATTCTTATGCTGTGTTAAGTACCCCATTTTTTCAGACTATATTCTACTAAATAAATTGTGCGATGTTTAAAATATAATTAAATACAAACCCCGCGTGAACATAATATTTTATTGTTTTTGGATTGCATTAGTAAAAATATTCATTAGATTGCTATTGACGCTTCATTAAACGCAATTTTCTTATGATTTTATATCATTAGAATATGTGATTGCTATTCCTGAAAGACATCGCATATGAAATTTTCTTTCTAATTCATTGTCCTTCAGTCATTTGCCACAAGAATCACTTATATGCCGTAAGCTAAGGAAGTATTAACTGCGAGGAATCGAACTATAAACTAGGCATAAGTAGTTCTCATTAACCTTCCAATTGGAAAAAATAATTTATACAATAAAAGTGTCAGTTAGATGAAAATAAAAACAATGCATAAATAAGTTTTTGAAATAGTATAAATGTTTCGCTGCGAAACATTAAAATCGTGAAAGTGTAAATCGTTTCAAGAATAGTTGAAATGTTCCGAGATCACTTACTATGTAAATTTCGTCCGGAGCGTTTGTTCTGACAGTTCTTCGCTCCGTCTTGATGTTTTGCCCCGACCGATTTGGCCCTTTTGTCTCCTCCGCACTAAAAGGTGGATTGTTTCATTCGATTCGATGTGGATCTCATCATACGTGCTCGCTGCTCACGCCAATACAGGTTGCCGGGCGAAGTTCCCTCCACCCTCTCCAATCTCTCTCTTTCTCTCTTCCTACCTCTGCCTCGATACCACGTCCCTGCCTCACTTTGTGCCCCAGCTGGCCGCCATATTACAAGTTTTGCCTTTCCTCTGGTCGTTCCCGCGCTCCCGCAGCGAAAACCCTTTGAGGTTTCCCCAAGGATCTTCGAAGGGGCGGCGGCGTTCTAGCAAAAGGTTTCCCTTTATGCCGCACCGTTCACGTGCGCTTTGGTGAGCATGCGTGCGTGCGTGTATTTCTGAGGGGTGAGTGTCGATCGTCTGCCTGAGGTTGAACTCGACGGGGAATTCCGCATTTCAGTTTCCGAAAAAAGTGAGTTTTGATGGATAATTAAGAAAATAATGACCGAACAGGGCTTCTCCTATCTTTCGAAGAGGACACGTGTTATGTTTTGCGTGGGGTAACTATTATTTCCTTCCGAGAATCCATGAAAGTCCTCTTTCGTTTTTATTGAAGATTTTACTTTCGGGATTCCTATTGTAGAATTTGAATTCGGGCAGGCCACAAAGTAAACATGACGTTTTCTAAAAAGCCAACAAGATGTGAGATGAGTTGAAAGCTAGAGACTCCGTCATGATTACTTGTGCCAAAACGTTTAGTATATTGCTCTAATCATTCAGTCTTGCAGTTATCGTTAAACAAAAATATCTTATGCTGCTTAGTTACAAAATAAAGACTATTTTTTTTCCATTGTTTCTCTTGCTGACATCTCAGATACAAATGCTTGGAAATGTTAACAACTGGTTCAAACAGTTTTCAATACACGACCGAGGCCGTTGAGGATAATAAGTGGTGTCTAGCATTATCTGGGTGCTTTTTATGTGTCATATCCCCACCCTATGCGTAGAGGCCACCCGTAAGGGTAGCAATTTTATTTATCCAAATTTTTGGATAATGCTTTATATTTAATCATTAGCCATTTAGAGTAAATTTCATTAAATAACCATTATATGCAGAAAAATATCTATCTCCTATCTAATGTAAATTTCTTCATTTTGAATACAATGACTGGTATGGCAATGGTACTCATTGCTTCCGCATTTTTACTTTTTTTGAACCCTCTTTTTGGGTTCGATTGCATTTATAGCGACATTTTCGTCTTACGTGCATAATTGAAGCTTGGGTTAATATTTCTTTGAATGAAACGTATTAGAAGTAGCTCAATAACGTGCCTTACTTAATGTTCCTGTACCCGCAAAAGCTATCGTGCTCAATCCGTTCTACCATATGTATTGCTCAAAATAAATGTCTCATACACCATAAAATGTTATAATTGTTTTCATTCCAGTTTGTGAGGATATCAATTACTTTCTTTATGGATTCTTTGATGTCCCGAGTTGTACTGTGCTATAGATATTCTGTTTTAGGAGCATGAGACTGCGTAAGTGTTGCATTTTAATAAAAAATGCTTTGTGTTTATTTTTATCCGAAAGAAAGGTATTTTGTCGTTGTCATCGTAGCTTGAATGAAATAAGTTCACTGGTGACTTTGTGGAATTTCATCATTAAATTTGATGTATTCCGAACTTTTACAAATCGCAAAAAAATATTTTATTGTAGTTTGTAAAGCTCGGAATAAATCAATTTTCGTCGTAGCATGACTTCTAATCACAACTGTTAAAAACTTTGGTGTGACGCATCAATGATGCACAAAGAGATGCATAAATTTTAGTATGTGCATTCGGTTCCCTATAAAATTTCAATTTATTATATGATGTCAGTAATCTTTGCAGGGAATTGGCATTGGTTGACGACGGGATAAATTATAGTAACTATTCAGTGGGCTTGGAAATAAGTGCAATAGTTTATTAATTTATTCGTTTTCAGCATTTGAATTCCAGCATTGGAAAAATAAATTACTGCACTGAGGTCACGTATTTAGTCGACATTACCGCACGTTATAGCTTTGCTGGAGAATTCCAGCAATTTGCAGTTGAGTCTATTCGGAAAGAAAACTGTGTTTATAATGCAGGCCAACTAAAATGGGTGCAAACTCTTTTCATCTACATCTACTTGATACCTTACAAACCACCGGGAGTGTGTGTGGCAGGGGGTGAAGATCACCAAGCATGCACTATTGACATGCAAAAACTACTTTTACAACTTTTAACATGCTTTGTGAATTTGGGTAAAGACTCTTATGGTTGAAGAAACGATTTATCTCGGTGGTGTACTCCGCTCATTACGTTCAAAGAAATATCTACTTGGCTGTTTCCGCATGTGTGTTTATTTCCGACCATGGTTTCCTTACAGAGTATCATTGTATGTTAAGAAACCATGGTTGGGAATAAAAAAACATGTGGAAAGAGCATAGTAGACGTTTCTTTGAACGTTCCAATTATGAAGGATTTCCACTAAGTTACGCCCGCTACCATTACTTACATCACTCATTACGATTGAAAAAAGTACAATAGAAATGGTCTGAAAGCTACGCTAGAAACTTCAGCATATTGATTTTTTAAGCAGCGCAGAGAACCATGTCTATCCTTTTTTTAGAGCATGTTTTCTTTCATTAAGCCTTGCGACTTTTAGTGTGCTACTTCATACAGGCCCCTACTTACGGTCTAAAGTAAACTGCAATTGAGAAATTTTATTTGTCTACGTAATTCAGTGTAAGCATCGCCATGATACTTGGTTATTTCTTACCTTCGCGTTTTTTTTGCGTACTCTTGGAAGGTCTTTCCGGTGTTATCTTTGCCAACCGGAGCGTGTCTTGAAATATTTGGGAACATTGCTTCCAGGATGCTTGATAAATCCTCAGTTGAGGACGAAAAGCAATTTCCCGGAGCTATCTCCGTCCGCGCAGTCGTAAAAGCTTTGGAAACATGAAAGCGTCGGGGTAGGTACATTCCTGTGTCTAATAATTTATCCTTTGGATGGAGAGGAGATTGATGCGGAGGATGAAGGGAGAAGAGGGAATGATGGGTGTTGGGGCGAGAGGGAGGGTCCCAAAGAGAGTCCTTGTGAAGCAGAGGAGAGCGGCGCTCGACCCAAGGAAATATGGGTTTCGGAATAGCCCATCAGAAACTCAGGGGTTGAGATAATATAAATTACTGAATTAAAGATTAGACGAGGTTATTGTTGCTAGAAGAGAAAATGCACCATTATATTCTCGAAATAAGCACTATTTCGTTAACGTTTAGTGAAGTTGTAAAATATTTTCACTCACCGTGCTTATGCTTAAGCGTATAGGTATGATGGAAATTTTCTTATAAGTCATGTGCATTTTAAATCATGTTTCCGAAAAACGTTTCCATACATGTGACTGGTGACAACTGGACATAATTCCTACGGCGAATATGACAAATCTCTCGGCTAATTCTTCTCCTTTACATCTCTCTCCTCTTGCTCCGTAAATCTCAGACGAGGTCTTTATTTTCCCTTATATAAATTCACGTGTCCTTCAACTATAGTCTTTTTGTTACTATCATACCTGGAGATGTGTTCGATGAAGCTAATTCATCCTCATGTCAGATTTTCATCAGAATAATATTCTCTCCTATGCTTCTTAAAACACCTTACTTAACTGAATTGTCATTTTTTCGCATCTCATGTTCGGCTTGCTTCAGTCGCTGAATGCCCTTTTATGTTAATAAGTGTAATTCTTTCGGATTAACCTCTGAAGTCAATGCACAAATCCAGCGATATTGAAAAGTATTTCCTCATGTGTTTAATAATAAGCATTGAATAGAAGAATAATGACCACCTGTGCATAGAAAGAATTACTTACTGCAGTTAAAATCTATAAACTCTGAACTACTACTAGTATTAATTATAGGTTTGCAGTTATTAAGGAGAAATGATAGCTTTTTATTCTCGTTTTTGGAAGATCGTTATCCGCTGTAGTGGAATATATGACATATAATACTTCCATACTACGCATATTTTATCCTAATGCAAATCCTTTATGCTTTTCTCTCGTTATGGCCTAAAGTTTTACATGCACATTTAATTATCTCTTATGTTTAAATAACACTAACTTTTCTTTAGCTGAGTTCATATTTGATGTGCGATAAGAGAGCCCAAACTTGTAGGAATGGACAGAATACCTGATATTACCGCACTTGGATTTTGTTCAATGGATGGACAAGTTCTTTAGCATCTCCATTCTACTACCATGTTCGGGAAGTGGTATGTAAGCCCCCGCGACTTTGCGAGCCTTTGGTAATTGAGAGAGCACGCCTCATCTTCAAAGGCGAGAGTTTGCTCTATCGTTTAAACCTTCTTAGTGCGCCCTATGAATGGAGGAACAGAGTGATGTCCGCATAAGCAGGCGGTTGAGAGTCTAGCTTGATGCAGAGAAAGAGAGAGATAAGACAAAAGAAAATGTTTTAAATTAAATAAGAGCCCTTTAGAACTCTTGTTTATTAATCATTCAATCAACGTATTGGTTCCAGGTTCGAGTTCCGGTTGAGGCGAACGATTTTTTCTCTTTGGAAATTTTGATAGCATGTTGGTGTTTGAGGATATACAACTAGCGTAGCCCCATCTCCGTCAGGCTTCTTATAGGTAACTTTACAAATCGTAATTAATTACAAAAGACTTGAGAGCGTTGAATTCCGTTTCCTTTGCATGAAAAAGGGTGTATGAAGGAGCGACGACCTGGAGGGCATATGTGATATGGACGTCCCCACTCTGTCCGTGAAGTGAAGAGGGTGCTCCAGAGGAGAGCGTGTTCTGTGCTCGTCCGCTCAAAGTTTGTTTGCGAAGGTGGTGAAGATGGGCTGACTTTTCTCCCATGAACGTTTCGCCAACTGGAAAGGAGCCTTCTCTTGACACTAGGGCGCCCGAACTCTTGCCGTTATTTGGCGCGCCCCTGGTTATCAATCAATCCCATTGAGACACACCAGTGGACCATTGAGACATTCAAGAGATTCACAGTTTCATCACTTTCACTTTTATAGTTTTTATAAACTGGTTGAAACCTTAATTAAGTTCATGTAATTGATTACATTGATCACTTTAACACTTTAACCATTACAAATCAAATTGTTGTTTTGTTATTTTTGTGATAACTTTAAAAAAGTAATATTTTTTTACTCGTTAGTATTCGTATTTCTACTCGTTAGTATTTCAATCCCACAATTTAGTTATTAATCATTTTGTTGCACATGAACATTGTATCTAAAATGTCTCCATAGTGTAGTAACATAGTAGCTCTTGGTTGAATGTTAGTAGTGAAAGTATGGTGATCTTCAAACCCTACCTCACATCCTATCGGTGGCTCGCAGGGTATTACGTAGGTGTAAATGATCCTTTCTGACTTTACTTACATTTCGTTTCTCCAAGAGATTTTAATGCTCCTCACGGCTCATTCGTTTCATGGTTAATTCTGTTTTGGTATCAAGCGCTTCGTGACCTCCACCATTACCTTTTTTTTAAAAAGGAAATGAACTGCCATTGGTCACGAAAGGTCAATTTCACCTCAGCAACACGCTTTAAAAAAAATAATTCAAGCTTTCGAGTTGAAAATCAATACAATCCATCGAAATCGATTTGTTTACTTTTGACAACGGTCACATTTCTATTTGATCTTCTTCCCAAAAATGCGCATCTTCTATAACATATGCCTGTAATAATTTTCTTTGTTTGCTAGCTCAAGGAAATGATGGGAAATTTGAAGGGCTCCTGTAATGGTCGCCATTTACCTGACAGGCATCGCCTACTGATATACACACCGCCTACAAGGAATTTCATAAAAAAAAGTCCTCCGGATCTGTGGATTTCTTGATAGTGCAATCAGTGTTTTAGCCAGTTTAACCACTAAGAAGAAGAAAAAGCCTAGAGCGATGAATAACAACGCAAGCCACCTCGAGGGCATGCGGCAGAGATTATATAATCCCCGTGTATATACTACATACATGCAGATTAGAGGTACAACACTACCACATACTTTATAAACACGTTTTAGTTACGCTTCCACTAAGCACGAGCAACTTGAGTGTGCAATCTGCGTAACAAGGAGGTGATATCAGAATGAAAGGACGTCACCCAATGATAAGCTTTATTACTACCACTATGCGTGATGTCAAAGGATTGCATTTCAACTCCCTGTACGGGTTCATGTTATTTTACCTTTTGTTACTCATGAACTGGCGTGATATAATTTATAAGGATTGTTGACATACCGGTTTCGATATTAAAAAAACAAGATATGCCAGCCGAGATGAGTTCACTTTTACTGTCGTTTACACGATATACTGCGTTTCTATGGTAAAAACGAATCGCTGATTGCCCACCCCTGCTTCTGCGGCGTGGCGGTGAGGGGCTGTTTGGTAAAGGGGACGGCGGGAAAGGAGGGGGGGGGGGGACCGTTGCGTGCCCTGTTGACGCATCTCTCCAGGCTGTTAAGCGTGAGTGATTTGCGCCACCGCCGCCAGTGACATTTACGGCGCTCTCGACGCCGATTGGAACCCCCGGGATCCGTCACATTTGCAGAAGTCGGCACGCATCCTTGCCAGAAGGGCAAGCATTTACTATCCTGCAAAACCAGGATGAATTCTAGCATTCTTGAAACATTGAAAGTTTTTACGGTGTTGATGGTGACCTTCGGAGGGAGGTTCGAGCATGATTAATTTTGAATGTTCATCGCGGCGAGTGTTACAACTTAGAATCTCATTTTCACGGAAAAAGGAAAAGTGTTTTCACACAGTCATCATCCATTTTTGACACGAATGGCAAAAGTCGTTAGGTCAATCAGATACACGTGCTTCCTGTGCCCATCTGTTTAGATGAGTTCTCTCTTAATGCGTCTGGGAAACACGCAAAGATTGAAGTGTGTTCTCTGATGAATTCTACTTTCTCGACATTTTTCCGTCAAAATGATCCCAATAAACGGCGGTTTACCCAATTAAATGTACATATATGTTTGAAATCTAATTTAATTGTCTGGTTGTCATAATTTTACTCTAATGAAAATGTGTTATGGAGCCCAATTCCATGTCTGTCCAAAGTCATAAATAGAAACATAATCTGATTTTAATGAAATTAATAGTCCTATATTAAATCACGTAATTAGATTCTTGGACTGCCTTTGTTGTTACTTCCGTCCTTCCATATGCATGCCTAAAATCTTATCATTTCATTTAAAATGTTTTTTATGGCGACAAAAGTCAATTAAAATATTTTGTTGCACTTAAAATTAGGCCTTTCTCGTAATTCTTCTAAGGGCTCTGGGTTTAAATATTCATCTTCTTAAATCTTGAAAGTGAACCAAGTTAATTTATAGTTAATCAGAGACTTAGTTTTATATTCTAGTGCCCGCGGGTAAATTTGATTGATTTGAAATCGGCACGCCTCAATAGGACACTAAAAATATTTGCATAATGCTCATAATTCAACATTCACCCGGAAAAGCTGCCACCACGCGAGGAGGAAACTTAAAATTATGATCTTCGGAAACATCAAGGATAATTGGGTGATTGAGTAATGGTTAGAAATGTGCAGATAACGAGGGAAAGGGAAGAAAACGTAGCGACGGTATTCGCGTAGGCATTTTGGAGTCCATTGCTAATGTCCCTTCCGAATAACGGAGTGCTGGCCTTGAAGTGATCTCCAAATGTCGCCCTAGCAGGTACACGTGTATTGAATGAATATCTCTGCCACTCTTGGGATTGCAGCACTAGGGCTGCGGACGAGACGTGCGCACTCCAGCTACTTCTCCAAAGGAACTTCCCCTTTCCTCAAAAGCGGAAGAAAAAAAGTACATGTAAGGCAATACCGTAAAAGAAAAAAAATCAGCACTACCTTTCCCGGCCGCCCATTATAAACGTTCCTCTCCACCCTTTCCCAGTTCCGCGTATTCCCATATCTCCTGAGCCCATCTCGCGTGCCCTTTGCCCTTCTTTCAAGGCGTTCCTTGTCCCTTTCAAGTTCTCTTTCATCCTTTTCTTTTTCCTCCCCCCCTCCGGCGACTACTCTTTTCTTCTCGTTGATTTTTTCTTTAGATGCAATCGATCCTGGAGATCATCATCATTGATATTTAGGAATTGCATCATACCCCTCATCTGGGAACTTTTCCTGAGTGTCTCACCCTCTCCACAGCATGTATCATTCTGTTCTTCACCTTGATCGTTCCAGTGACATTCTGCTCGATCGTAATAATCATACACCATTGCGTCATTCGTAAACCTAAATGAATAAGTTAATATTCTTCAAATGACGCAAAAAAAGGTAGTTTCTTCCTATGCGAAAAGAGGGTTGAACATAATATGTCTCCTAACAATTTCAGATAATTGTGGGGTGTGTGGTAAACCAGAGAAAAAAAAGGATTCCAATTTATTTTTTATTGCATTTTTACTAGGCATGTGATTCTCAGACCTACGTTCGATAAATTAAACTAGTTGTTTTTACAAATACGTGATTGTTATGCAACAAACTCCATCTCCACCTACATTAGTAGTTAAAGTAATTTAAATAGCCAAGAAAAATTGCAGTGGTGTCAATATTATTTTAATCTTATTCTAAAAATAAAAATTTTGGTGATACCAGAAAAGGAGAATAAACCAATAACAATAAATTTATTATTTCATACCGGGCCGTCGGAAGAAGTTCTCTAGAACAGTCAGCTACTGGATAATCTACTTACATCCAAAGAAACTGACTATGCTGAGTCGTTGGCACTGATTGCTCCTTATTTCTCTTCCACTTGTGATCGTTATCCTACCCATTTACGACCATTAATCCCGCCCATAATCCCAATAAACATTTCACTGCCCTGAACGAAGAGCTTTTAAATGCTTTGATGACATAATTCACGGACGCTTTTAGCAAGGCCCATTGGCAACCCCAATTCACTTGCCTTCGTTTATAGGGCGGCACTTCCACATTCTTACTCGAGATTAGCTTTTAGGAACGCGGGATTACTCATTTTTTTCTGCTTTACCGCTTACTCATTGGACGGCAAGGAACTACCCACCCTACCCCCGTGTGTGAGTTATATTCGTCAAGGGGTGTGACCTAAGCTTTGTGACCTTCATCTTCATTAGCCTGACCGACCTTCTGGTTGAGTAATGTGGTGATGTCCCATTCAGTCCTCGAATCGGATGAAATGTTAGTTTTCTGTCATGTGTTCTAGCTGAAACTCTGTCTCATCAAGAGGGATGGGGTTTGTGTGGTGACTAGAGGACTGATCTCCCATCCCGAGGGGCCTAGACTCGGTTCCTGGCACTGGCTTATTTTTTCATTAGTTTACCGGTCCCTACAAGAGTGTCTTGTTGAGAAAACTTGGAGTCCAGTAGCACTCCATCCGTCGATGGAACGTTAAGCTGTGTTTCCTTCCCTGCGCCTTTCGTTTGGAACTAGCTAATTCTAGCGCTGGGTTTCTCTTCATGCATCCTCCGTTCCCCGAAAACACCTACATTTGACCAGCTATCCACCTATCCTCTCTGTAGCATATGGCCTCAGTTGTCCGTCACCTCCCCAGATAACTGCAGTATTGTATGCATCAACCAGAGTTACTGGCGAGACAAGAACCAGCGGCCTGTCCGTTGGAAGGTGGGGTGTTTTTGTGCCAGGCCTAACCTGTCTGGCTGAGAAACCAGAAATTGACCTCCAGCACGTTCAGCGTTGCCCGTGACTGACCTTCCTCTCGCCGTTGCCCGTGGACCCACTTGCTTCCCTCCCGGATCGCGGGCTGCTACTGCAAACAACCACCCACCCCCACTCCCTCCCTTCCGTCACTCGAACCTACCTCGGCCCGCCGGCACGGAGTCACGTGCGCCCCGGATTCGCAAGAGTGGAGGGGGGGGTGATGTCGGGGGGAGGGAAATGTCATCTTCACCCGGTCGCGACGCTGCCGCCGCTGGGGTGGAGTTAGCGCGCCCTTTTGTCACCAGCGCACTCCAATTTTAGTCACCCGCGCACACTCTCTTCCGCGGGAAAGCGACCGTCAAGCCTTCGAGGCGGTGTTGGCCAACGCGGATGAACTGCGCCTGCTCCGTTTTCCACTACGCTCTTCCTCAAGCGGCTGCCTAGAGAATGCTGGTTCAACCGCCAGCGTTTTAAGAATGAAGTAATGGCCAGCGTCAAAATCTCAATTCTACCCAGTGTAGGCAATCAAGCTGATCAATCTCTAAACGTGGTCGGCCTGCCCAAGTGTGAAATACGATAGTCACTTGTTAATACGCGCGGGGTTAGCTTTGATGTTACTATTTTAACATATTTTCTACTACTCAGTAACTCAGTGTTTCCCTCCCTCGACATTTGTACTGGACAAATGATAAGCTAGACGTTTAACCTGCAAATGCATGAGGATTTCAAGCATATTTTTCATGTTTTCGCCTTTCTAAAAATCAATAGCCGCTTAATCTCACTTCCTCATTAATATGAACTTAAGGCTTTTTTATGTTCGATTTCGAGGAAATTTTATGTTCGATTTCGAGGAAATTTTATGTTCGATTTCGAGGAAATTTTATGTTCGATTTCGATTATGTTCGTCTCTGTCGAATATCGTGAAAGGCTTTTTCCAGATTCTCACCCACCTAGCGCCTAGCCATCGCATATTGGTAGCATTAGGAAATACGCTTTACGATGCTAGGAACGTGCGTATCCACCGTGAATTCCAGTTACGCGCGTAGCTACGTTAAGGTGCGGTGGCAGCCGTGATCGTGGTCAACCAAACGTGGTAATAACTTCTACCGTGGTAGGCGCTAACTAGCGTTTCGACTACGGAATTTAATCAGCGTCAGGACTGACTGGCGTAAGATGAGATGGGACCGGGTCATCGGTATTCGCCCGTACACGTACTTGCTCTGGATGTCTCCGTCTCAAGCAGTGCGGTGACGAAGTGCAGACGATCGCTCACAGATACGACTGATTCTCCCCGATAAGAGCGAGGAAAAGGGATCGTTCCTTTATTCCTCGTTATTCCTCCCCGCCCGTTCCCTGGATTCAAAAGCAGTCGCGAGTGTGCGGCCGTGGCTCCAATTTGCAATTCATATCAGAGGAGAGCAGGGTGAAGTGGGCGGTGGCGGTCGCTTCCATTACAAGGGCCCCCAGCCGTCGTAAAACTCGGCAAAGTGAGTCGCCGCAAATAAACTACGCATTAGCACGTGTCTGCGGGATCTTTATTACCCTCGAAGCATTATTCCGCGCCAAATAGGAATAGCATTACGAACGCTGTGGACAACGGAGATCTCCATTTCCTCAATGGGACTTAGCCGATGCAAGATGATTTCACCACCATAGCAATACCCAGTTCCCTGTCCACTCTGGTCCACGTTTTCCTATTAAAATGCCATTTTCCGGATTCACATCTGCTGGCTTAGTTCTCATTTGCAAATTTTATTAGCATGTTAACTAGGAAGACGGGTGCTCCCATTTTCGCTGAACTAATGGATTGATCCCGCGATCTAGCTTATATCTGGCGAAGACCAAGGCTAAGTAGTCGCTACGCTCATGAAGTAGCTTTGATTATCCCTACCAAGCTCCAATGAAGAGAGAAACTTATCAGAGAAACACACATCATGGCTTATCTTTATTCCGTCACCTCTCGTCGAGAACAAGATTCGTCCAGTCGTAAATTATCATCTTTCGTTTTAGTAGGATAAATGAATTGGGAATAATTGCCGTAGGATTTTATTCCTCGGTACCCCAACTGGTTGCGTTCCATCATACCGTTCGCCCGGAGTCCTGCATAGCCAAAGGCATCCTTCACCATGCGTCAGTTCAACTTAGCTCAATTCATACAAAATGTAATATAACTCTTCACGTTTCTAACGCATGCAATCTAATTTAATGCATAGGATATAATAGTAGAAGATTAGGACTCATAGGGCAACATAAAATTTGAATGCCATTGTCATATTAATCCCGATTGTAATGAAAATATTTATCAGTTGCCCAAGTATTTTTGTTGAATAACCTCTGTTCTTCCAGTCATCACTCCAGGCATCACTCCTTAAAATGGTGTTCTATAAAACTTAGTGACCGCGTACTTATTTTGAGGAAATTTTCCATAGTAATGAGGAGAATGAAAATTGTGAATTCCACTGGTTTTATTATTGGTACTACCGGTTTCAGCCGTTAGGCTATCCTCAGGTACATAATGTATGGGTGTGTAAGCCTAACGACTGAAACCGGTTGTACCTACCAATAATAAAACCAGTGGAATTCACAATTTTCAATTTCCATTCTCCTTGTTACTATGGTGTTCTGTGTATTACAGTCACCAAAATTTCGCCGAGGAAGGAATATGTATCTATGCAAGGAATATGTATGGAAAATCTTTAAGGATAATGCATAAAACATTTCATTCACAAGTAAAAATTGGAGTGTCCCTTGTGTCGCAAACATTTTTCAGCCGAGAAATCAATAAAGACCAATCAAGCCTCGTCGGCCACGGTAATAAAGCATCGTACAAAAAAATTAGCTCAGTTTTTAAATTCCGAAGCGAGTGAAATTGGAAACAGTTGTGTTGTTCTTCCATGAGCCTCCTGGGTATCTTCTGTGAGGATTTGCACAGTAACGCTGTGTGTATATTTTCTTTTTGTGTTCCGTTCTCTCTGTGGTGTGTACCTTGTGCCTGTATTCCCATCGAACATAGGCTTCGCGTTTCTTTTCAGTGCGCCAGTCGATTCCTGCTATATCGCCACAGGGAATGAATCATGGGGAACGAGACAATGCATGCAACCCAATTCTGCGTTTTATTGATTGCCTCCGGACGCTGCTTTGCGATGCACCTCCCATGCTTCGCTGGTTCTGTGCCGGAGAAATCGAAGTGTACCAGATATTTTGATCACAGCCCGAACTAGCGTGCATGTTTTTCCAGCATTTTTTTCGCGTAGATTTTCCCCTACGGCACACATTATAGGTACAATGAAGGTCCTGCCTTTGAAAAATCCTTCCCACTTTTCGTTGTGGTGATTTATTTTTCAAAAGAGTGAGTACACATGTCAAACCGTTATAATGAATAAATGAGCATTGCTGTTTCCCGATCCGAAACATTCTCATATTCTTCTCAATATACTTATTAGTTCAGTTACATTCTGGATTAAATATGTTTGAGTCATCCAAAAGTGATTATTTTGCTAAAAAAATCTTTTCAAACTATCCTGTATGTGTATGGTCAAAGAATTCGCTCATATTTTGGTAGTGAGAGACTTACTTGCCGTATATAAAAGTATTTACTTCGGCGTACGCTGTTTTCGTGTCAAACTAGAATGTGCTGTAGCTGCAAGTCAAACACTTCTCCCGGATGCGTAGCAATTAAGGCATATTTAGGCTAACGAGGAAGACGTCTTAGTTTGGCAAGATACTTTGATGCCATATCTCTTCCTAAACATTGCCCTAATTATCTCTCCGCTCGCATCTTGCTCTCTAAGCTTAACGGGGTAGATTGCTAATTAACACACGAAATCTGTACTGCCATAGTAGTATACATGTCGAAATTTGAGCCGCTGAGATACGCAGGTTATTCGCTTCCATTCCGCTGTAATCAGCTTCCCCTTCCGATTATTTCAATTCACTGCCTCCGTATGCGCTTAGAGATGATGTAGCTTCGTACCTTGGTCCAAGTCTCCTCCTTATCTTTCATGCCAGTTAAAGGAGATTCACCATCATTTTATAGCCTTATTTTACGATTCCATCTTCATTTATATCCACCTGATTACCTACTGTACCTTTCAAGTGCGATCCCCGCTCCTGGTTCTCCTTTCAAGAGCGAACCCTTCTCCTGGCCTCCTCTTGAAATGAGTTAACTCTCGGTCCTTGTTCAAACATGTTTTCACCGGAATGGTTTTTCATCGTCTTCCAAGCGTTTGCGGGGTGAGCAAAAAGGGACCACGATGCAGAAAGTAATCGCAGCCATCATCAATTTGCCTCGCGTAATGAAATGTAAACGAAGTGATACTCCTGTAGGCAAAATGATGGAAGATTGATAGGATGTCATCAATTTCTGTTCTTGTTACGCCGAAGGAAACTTTGAATATTTTTTTCCTGAGAAGACCTTAATTATTAACGTTTTTATTGCTCCTTCGTTAACAGTATAGATAGCCCATTAAACATTTATCACTTGATTTATTGTACAGGTAAAAAAATTTGGTTTTGACATTAACTATTTCCGATTGGCTGTTCTGTTGGGCATAATGTTTAATCATATAATTCAGGTAACGAATGTGACAATGAAGTGAGGTTGTCGATTGTGAGAAATACTTTCAGTAGATAATAACACCACTGTATACTTATTTCACCATTTACCTCTGCTAGCACTGGTGTTATCATCTTCTAAAAAAAAGATAGTGAATGAGGAAATAACGTTTTGCTCTATCGTGACATTGACAGAGTGAAAAAAAGTTTATTCATTATAGAAAATCAGATTCAATGTTCGTTGATGAAAAGGGATGATTGCCTTTGCACTACTATTATGCGAGCAATCTATTGTCCTTCCGTGGGCTAAAATCTACATGGTGAGGTACACCAGCAGCTTGGACAGAATTGGCGCCACTGCAGGACCGGAAATTTAGGTTGGCGCGACCTTAACTGAGTGATTTCCGGTCCCCAATGGGCATAATAATTTGTCCCCATGCCTGACATTTTCCCAATCCCCGAGATTTGACATCCCATACGCGTCCCACGAAGAAACCTACCGCAGCCATTCACGAAATCCCTGTTTTAATGAGTTCTTTCGGTTCTGGGACACCCCGCTCGCTGCCGTTCGCTTCATCGATCACGGGAGAAAGACTGATGGTCCAATCACGGTCTCCTTCCCATATGAGTGCAGAAGTAAAGGAAAACAAGGACAGGATTCAAAAATATGATGTCCTCATGGCGTCGAAGACCTCAATAAGTCTATTTTGACACCTTAATTTATATTTACGGCGTCGGGAAGTGATATTTCTCCTTGGAAATATTTTATTTCCTCTACCAAGCTCTGCTTCCTCTCGTTGATTAAGAGTCTCCGTCTACACTTCAGCTCTGTGGCGCCAGTGGTTGGGGCAAAACGGAGGATAGTCATATTTCTGGATGAGTTGGATTCAGGGGCGTTGAAGATTATACGAATTGTAAATCATTCTCTTTCCCGTCAGGGTGTAAGGAACGGCTGGCCAGTTCAAGATATTAACCAAATGCGTATAAATGATTTATTTTTTAGTATGTTTGTGATATTTGCCTGATACTTTGCTGAAGTTCCTCCCACTATTTGGCTGCACTGATGTGAAATTGAAACCAAAAACTAATTGAACATAGAAAATATAGTATTAACTAGAATGTGTTGAGTATACCTCTTCATTTTGGTGAAAGAGGATTGGAAAGAATTTTCTGGCAATAATCTAAGGAGTGGTTGTAAATATTTAAGAATGATGTAAAGTTATTTGCGAGGATGGATTTTGGTGGAATAGAAATTTAATAAAATTCGTGACATTTTTATTATTTTTGTTGGTCATTTTATGCTATTTTAATTCTTTTGTTCCATACAAAGTGCCGCAGCTCCAATTCTCATCAGTTCTTTAATTCTAAGAATTGTTATTTATCTTCTTTTCATGCAGATAATAACTATTTTTTCTTATCATTATTGATATTATGTCACCAGAGAGATCAACCCGATAACGCCATCAAATTTTGCAAACTTTTGAATTTTAGATTTCGAACCTCTTCAAAGTCATACTGGTCAAGAATTTTTGGTATATTTTTGTATTTTGTGTTATAAATTATTTCGAACCTCTTCAAAATCATACTGACATCCAGAAGTTTTGTACATTTTTGTATTTAGTTTTATAAATTGATCATTTGATTGTTATCTATATTCCCATGGTATAATTAGTATCAAAAGTAAATTAATATAATTCTTAATGCTTTAAATTTACGTATTTCATATCAACTTCATATTTTATTAAAAGGATAAGAGTAACGAGGGATTAGATTAACCAAGCCAAAATATAATGCATGATAACCGGGGGCAGTCTGAAGGATATTGGATTTCATAATCGAAAACAAAAAAATCTTGCCCCACCTTAAATTTCCATAAGTGAAGAGGTGAAAGACAATGGAGAGTGTAGGAAGTCGATATGTGGAATGCTTACAGTGCTAAATCCCAACTTATAGAAAGAAAGCAAATAAAGCGAAGGTATTTCTTCTTGGTTCTGGGTCATAGATAAAAAATAAACAGCAATTACTGAATAAATTAATATTGCTCGAAAATAAAAGCTTTTTCGGCTAAATCCCACTGAGTGACCCTAATTTGTCCGTTTGAGCACAGTCACGTGTAAGTGGTGACGTTTCGTGCGTGAAGGTCGGTGCGTTCACGTTCCCCGGTCACACTAGACGGGTCGAGAGTGATTTGCCGCAATCCCTGCACCCGACGCCGCACCCGCCATCCGCTCCCGCGCACTCCCCCTCGGCCGCACCTCGTGCCAGTGATTCACTCATGACTGAGGCTCATCTGCGTGATTAGAGACATTTCCCGGCGGCGGCGCTGCCAGTGAAGATCATCTAAACCGATTCCTAACGGGTGACAACGGGCTGAGCCAAACGCGATGATCCTCCACCTGGTTAATTGCCGGCATAGTGAGGCAGAAGTAATCTCAAAATTGCTAGGGAATAAATCTGCTATTGATTTTGTATCCTCAATCCTCTGGAATTACCATAGTCAAAGATAACGCCGTTCGTTTCAGAAAAAATGTTCAATCGTGATTCGAAACGCTTTTATATTGAACTTGATGCCATTGGAGTGAGGTAAAGCATCCACCAGACATTTTACTTTTTTTTCGATTACCATTCGCATAATGATTTCCTATATTTAATGCTATGGGAAACGGAAGTTTATTTAAGTTAGAAGATGATTCATGGAATTGAAATGGAGATTAAGCCCTCGAAAAAGTGTCTGGAATAGTACATGCACTCCACTAAGGTTTTATACGTTTACCGCCAAAGGTATAAGTGTAAATATTCGAGTCAATTTTAACTTCTCATCATAGGAATTTGAAACAGCTATTCAATTTTTATTCGTACCCTTAATTATTTTTTGGTGATTTTACCTAATCTCATCGCATACATGTAGTGATGGACTAAATGGTTGGGACGTCAAAGTCATCGTTGAGGTTTAAAATTCCCTTAGTACAGGTTCTCGTCGGCACTGATCACGAAGTTGAGCGACATGGGAAAAAAATAAACGAAACGGAGGGTGTAGTTGTCCCGAGTGGCATTGGAGTCGTGGTCGTGTTTGCCAAGCCAGGGAAAAAGAGCGGAAAGCATGTTGTTCCGGAAGAGGTGACATGCACCCAGCGCCCGTGAGTGCAGTCTTGTCCGTCGCCCGTGTCGAGGGCGCTTGACTCCGTCATTGGAGTGATTGTGTTCAGTTGAAAGCTCACCGCGATTACAGGCGTGGGAATGAGATCAAACGCTTCGCTTGGCGCGGGGAGACAGACGAGATAAGTGCGTGAGAGAGAGGGACGAGGAAAATTGATCAAAAACCCGCGCTTGAATTTACTCCGGTCGTATTGAAATAAACATTGGTTCTTCTAATCTTTCAGCCTAAAATATACGCATGTGACTCTCTGTCGATGAAGTTAAGTCGTGGAAATCAGGCAATTAATTTTACATCATCATATATATACCGCTTTATGTTGGTCACATTAAAAATTTTGCGTTATACACTAAACTTAGTCATTTTCGTCTCCGTGTTTGTATGTTTCAATGAATGTCTGAACATGAATACTAATAATCATGCTTAAAATTTAGTTTGGGCTGTTTTCCTTGGAAATTACATGTTTATCAATCAATTAAGATTTTGAGGTTGAAAAATTTGGCCCAAATAACACTCTTATGTCCTTATCATACAGAACTTTTAGCGATTTTAAGTTAAGTTTATATATTGCGTGAAATGTGAGTTCATGAGAATAATGTATTTAAAAGAGAGGGTGAAGAAACTTTGAATACTGATATGAAATTTGAAGTTTAGGGTTATGTGATGGAGAAGGATGTCTTACGTGAAAACATGGTTGAAGTGAAAAACCTCCTGATCATGACAGTAAAAATTGAGATTCTTCATTATATGGCCTTGGAACTATATGAAAAGATAAATATTCAATGTGTAGGAATGTGTATAAGTATAATCTGCTTCTTGTTCAGTTCCTATAAGATGCATTTTATTCCTTCATGATTTCCGCTCTATGGTCAAATTTAGTGTTTATGGCTTTGTGAAGGTGCTAATATCTATTTCAACGTTTTTAGAGGACTTAGGACACAGAGAATCACTAGCCCAAATTAGCTAAAAAGCGGGCTCTCTTCCAACTGTTCTTGAGGTCCAGATTTACCGATATTTTTTTTACTTACGGCGTCTTTTATTGCCGTAGATGACTTTTCATTTATTATGAGCGTACATTATGCTTCAATTTAGCCTCAAAGGATGCGCTGAAAAATACATAATTTATTGTCCATCATTCATCCCGAAGTCTATGAGTTGTATTTATATGAAATTATTTATGTCCCTACTGACCGATCATTCAGTGTCATTATTGAGATTTGGAAAGTAGGTATATTCTATCTGTAATCATTTTACTTTATCCAATTCTCTATGGAATCATGTACTGAAATCTGATGGAAAACGTGTTTGACGAGCACGTAACGGCCAGGATACTTACAGATCGAACAATGAACGAACTGATAGAGTGTTTAAGCCAACTAAGCGTGGCAGAATTAAACCGATTCAGGTAACTAAATTTATGTGTCATAATGTAAATAAATATTTTATAATATAGGAAAAATTAATAATATCAATATTTCGCTTCAACGCCGAAAGTATACGCTTAAAGTTGTAATTTAATTGGCCACATGAATAATACCCTAGATCTCAGAACGATTCTTGCCATATTAACATCATCACCATAATTTTCTTATCACCTAATAGCAGTCAGCTGTCTGATAATAAGTAGTAATTAGAAGAGTCATTTATGACTGTAATAACCACTTGAAGGGGTTTACTGGTTTGCATTAACTTAAGTAACCCAGGTACTGGTGAGTTGTATTCAGGAAATTAAGAGAAAGAGAACGATAAGGGTAAAATTTCAATCATACGTGGTTACACATGAACAAGAGGCTCCTTTTTAAGTTTCAGTTGTATACGGAGGTATCTCTCTAACCTCATTGCAATAGTTACCATTTATAGCTTATGTATACAACTAGTACCATGTCTTAATTCCTTCATTTAGTTTCTAACTCGTGCACCAATTACCTAGGTATGTCTTTTAGAGTAATTTAATCAGAATATTTTTCTGGAATAAGTTTCTTACAAGAACAGAAATAAGTACGGCCAAGTGCACAGCTCACGCTAGGATAATAAAATATTTTATCGTATATTTATTTCATTCGTTCATTGGCTAAAAGACACAAATTTAAACGTATTTTCCTGAAGCCATATAAGCTGAACACCTGAAGCGATATCCGAGGGGTAAAATCTGTTTTGGAAGACGAAATAATGAAGCGCCCTAAACACCTCGTTTAATCTATCACCGCACTTCAAATGGTGAGGAACGTAGAAGAGTGTCCCCACTAGTATTCCCTCGACTGATGGGCGTGATTATTTTTAATTAGGGGGCTACAGCACCGTTGGGGTGGAAGGCTGCGGGGTGACGTTCGAGCGTCCAATTACGGGAGCGGCTCAAATTCCTCCTTCGGGATTTGGCGTCATTACAGGAAGAATTTCCCTCTTACCGAATCGTAGTCTGACATTGCCAAGTCTCAGAGGTGGCTGCGATTCGAGCCCAACGCCCTCTGGGATGGAGTTTTGGGGTGGAAGGGAAGGGATGGAGCCTGTCAGGTGGGTGGCTCGATAAAATTGCTTCTTTACCGCTCCACCTCCATTCCTAATTGCGGATTGATCAAACTTCATGGCTCAGTGGAGATCCACGTTTCACCTGGCAATGACGCTCTAGGTTTAACGCTGGTGCTATTTTGGGGGTTATAGTACCATATTCCTCTTCAGACGGAACAGGATTCTAATCCTAACTATTTCCTTTCCTGGAATGTGCTTGCATCAGATTGTGTTACATTCTTAATATTCCTTCGTTGCTTTTTATTTGTAGACAGGCATTTTTCATTGCTTGGGATTGCCCACAAATTTCACTAAGCCTGATTCTTACTTAAATTAAATTTCCCGTCAATATGGTTAACGATGACCAAATGAATTGTCGGCACCGTGAATTTGGGTGAAATGTAGCGTGTGTGTTGAATATATTGGTTTTTCTTTTAAGTCCAACATTCTAAGAATTTCTTAGTATGATTTATCCAGATTGGTCTGTACTTTATGATGATATTTTAGTCATGAATGTACTTCACGATGAAGTGAAGTTACCGTTAACCAACACCTACTCGCTAAAAAAATTACTAGATTTGTTGGCAATTGACGTTGACTCCGAAGAATTGTTTTTTAAGCGGAACATTTTGATAATAAATATTAGTCACACTTTTCTATCGTTTAAAGAAATACATTCTCATTCTCTGGATGTGAATAAGCATTGCCATCATTATAAAGGTCAAAACGTCATTATTTTCATGAGAGGATAATGTGAGCTTATCTGTTATTGAATTTCAACTATGGTTATGAAAACTGAAAATATTTTCAATGGAGATGGAAACTCCGTAATCGTGCAGAACGTTCAAATCTAATCAATGGAGAAGTAGCCCTTATTACATATTTTGAATGGCAAAACATACTTGCACATTCTAATTTCCGTACCTTTAGGGATCATATTCATGAAATATTATATCGGAAATATTTCGAGCAAAAATTCCTCTAAAATTTTCATTAAATGTTTGCATACTTACCTACTAATCAATAGTAATAAATCAGTTTCATGTGATAAAAATAAATCCGCGTATAAGTTATTGCTCAGTATTGTAGTATTGGGCTCACTTTGTGTATCTAAACTGCACACATTTCTACGTTAAACGTTTTTGTGGTCACAAAGCATTTTAAATGCATTGCCTGTGGGTGATGGGAGCTGGAAGCCTTAATCGATGTTTCTTGACTAAAATAATCTTGGAATACCGACCAAAGCCTTTGAGAAAGGCCAAGAGACGTCCGGATAGCTAGCCCAAACTTACCTTCGGTCCTGCACGACCTACCTTCAAAGCAGAGTCCTTGAATGCCATAATGGCGTCCGACCAAACGTTTCCCATAAGGCAACGAGGGCGAGGGTAACTTTCAAACAACCCGTATGGAGGGAAGGTGGGGGTTGGGATCAGAGCGTCGTCGTTCTGTTTTCCTTCTTTATTGGCGCCCCCTCCACTGACGTCTCTCCTCTCCGCCCTTCCCTCCCAGCCCCTGAGCCTCCACAAAGGCCCTTCCGTCATCACTCACTCACTTTAGCGGGCCCTCCTGTACGCAGCCCCTCGGTGGGCTCCGCGGCGTGTGGAATGAGCGATGGGCTGGATCTTGCAGGGTACAAGTTGCTCCTCTTCGGGAATCTCTCTCGCACCACCGGAAATGTTGTGCAAAGGAAGTGCGGGCGGTTGACGAGGCGGGGGAGGTTCTGGGGGCCCCGGAGGCGGGGAGACTGTGCACAAAGGCGATGGAGATGATTTGGAGGCAGGGAAGGAGAGGACGGCGGGGGTATGAGGAGATGGTTTCATCGTTGCCGGCTGCTGAGCGGGTATTGGGAACGGTTGGGATACAAAAGACAGATGGTGTGATCATTTATTCAAACAAATCCCATCATGGGAGCTCTTCCCCGCCAAAATTAGGACCCAACGGCTTAAAATACTTCGCGAGGAGAATTCTCTGCATGCAATACACCGCTGGCGAGCGCATAATATAGAAGGGACGACTATTATCGGCTGTGGATAGCGATTTCTATATTCTCGGCGAGTCCGAAGGTTTTCTTTGAGTCGTGGTTGAAGGAATCATTTTTTTTATGTATGCGCTGCTCAGTTTCAAGAATGAGAATTTCATTTTTCCATTGTCATTAGAGAAAATATTTGCAAAAAAGCATGGAAGAAAAATCTCTTCTTGATCTATTAAAATGATATTTTTTTACGTCATCTGGCCATATCTTGATGCTATATATCCCTCGAATAATAATTATCGCCCTCCATTTAATAAAACGTATATATTGTATTATATTTGTTTCTGCAGAAATTTCTCTCGGGTTTCCCACGGGGTCAGGTCCTCCATGTTAGCCAACATTACCCTGACCTTGATGGCATTTAGTAGGTACATCAGGAAAGCATCAGACCATAATTTTTTTAATTTTCTTTGCTTAAAATGGTACCAATGCTTAACATTTGTAAATATTCTAAAAGGACTCTCGCAGAGAAATCATCTTGCTATGAATAAAATTTTCCAAACTGATTGACGTGAAGGAATTTTTTATAAATTGCATTTTTTATGGAATGTCTGTAAAGTTGGCTGTATTATGAGTTCAGTTCGCGTATTGCTAAGCATTAATATTCTCCATTAAGTATCTCCTTTCAATGTGTGCACATATATTTCCTCGCAAATTTTCTCAAAGTTAATTGTAAATCCGAATGTGTTGATGTATCGCAATGCCTATGTGTAACATAAATTTAAACCGTCATAAATGTTATCTGTATAATTAACAATTACGTTCTCATAGTAACTTTCAGGTAGGCTGTATATTTTTGTTAGCTAAAATGCATAATACCTACTTAAAAAAGAATCTTTATTTTCATATTATATATGAGGAGACAAGGCAGAATGACATTAGCGATGAATTATAGCAATGTCTAATCACAATCAACGAATCAACGTCTAATCACCATCATATATGGCCAGAAAGGTAAAATGGCTCGTGGTACGTTGAATATTTCGTAGAAGAGGTTTCCCCTGACCACTCAACGCTGTTGCAAACACTTTACGGTCTTTCACCTTGAAAAGAACTTTTCTTTGAGGAGATTTATTTTTACGAAACTCAAGCTCCCATTGTCTGACTCGGAGAAATATTTTTTCGCTCGTCAAAATCTCTGAAATAAGGGACAACGTTTTCAGTCACTTGAGCAACCGTGTCCGGCGCCCGTTTTTTTCTGGAATCTGCGGAGCTGCTGTGCGTAAATTTTATTACCCGGCCGAGTCGCGGGGCTGTCCGTGCAATCACCAGCGTGTCGCGGTCACTGCAGTGACGGGGGTGCATCACGAATTCGAGGGGGAGGTCAACTGGGGTGAGATCCGAATTTGACTGCGAGGGCAGTGGGGGGGGGAGCGCTGAGGGGGGGAAGAATGGGCGGTTTGGGCCCTGACGGGTCGATTCCTCAGCGGATGGATGGGAGGGAGTGTCGCAGTTCGATTCGGTTCCTAAACAAAATTGCCGGTCCCTCGAGGAAGGCCGTTGCCGCTCATCCGTTTTGCCAACTGATCTGGGAACAAAGAGGCGATTCCAGTGGAAGGTAGCGGGCGAGCCTCCTGATAAGATTGAAGACATTGACTTGGGATGTTTCAAGTATGGATCGTTTCCTCTTGCTCCTCTCCATTTTCTCGGCAGCGCATATAAATATGCTTGCCTAATGTCTTTTCAATGTTGTCGTTTGAGCGAGTTGCGTACTTACACTGTAAAAAGTTGATCTGATTTTCAGTGCGATCTGAATTTAAGCGCTGTCTGGTTGTAAGGCAGGAACACGGATTTAAGGTACGGAAGAGGCAGGAACATGGATGGTTGGTACAGGAGCAGTTGAGCAGGAAGCAGAGGAAGCAGGATTCTGGATGGTCTGATTTTCAGCCGTTCACCTGCCTTATTTTTAGACAAGATATTACTGCTGAAATTCAACATACCCTGTCTTAAAATTGTTGCATCTGAAATTCAGATCGCTTTTGTACCTTAAAATCAGATCTACTTTTTACAGTGTAATTAACATGCGATCATTACCACCGAAATGGAGTACTATGGAAGAACTTCCGAACGCTTACATCGATTTTGGACGAGTTATTGGGTTAAGACTATGTTCATTTATATCGAAATATTTTGTTGGTCTTACGTGCGTTTCACCAATTGCAGTACATGCATGATCACCGACGGAAAAAAATTGTTATTTTATTTATCAACCTTTACCTTTTTAGACCTTTGAAGTACACACTATGGTATTGGCATTAGATTACATACGGCTTTTAAATCCGAATATTACACTTTTTAAAAGCAGATAGTTCATAACTTTTAAGGTAATTTGCCTCCCTATATTAAAGCTATATTGGCAGTAGTTTTATTAGCTATTATTGGTAGGAAACGGTTGAGGTTATTTTTTTCATCAAGAATAGGAGGAGAATAGACAAAAATTCGTATTATTTGTTAGTAAACCTAGAAAGCATGCTCAGAAACCTGGAATAATTATACTGAGTGAGAGAGACAGAGAGCATGTGTCAAAGGCGTTCAAGTTTTTTGTTTTAAAGAGCAAAATATGATTTCAAAATGCTCTCCACAAAGCACTTAAGCAAGGAGAAGGTACTGCCCGGAATATCACTGCCACCGCCTTGATTCAAACTGGACTCATTGGGATGAGAAGTGATTACTCTCGCTTCTGCTTCAACCGGTTATCTAAGTACCTAAAAAAACAAAAGGTATCCGATCTGCTTTTCCTGCATACTTAGTTTCAGTGTGGGATTGGGTGGTGAGTTTTTCGTTCCTTACTCAGTATACACTAGTTTAATCCATGACAATTTATTTGGTGTGCAATCTTTTCTCAAACATTTAAAAAACCGGCAACATGACCAATTGTCATGAATGCATACTCTAGTGAATTATGTTTCTTTCAGTATTTTAGTCCATCAATGGATTTCAAAGAATTTCGGCTCCAAAACGTAATGTATCTTGCCGAGCTTTTCACAAATCATGAATGAAAATATGGCGGAATGTTTATTAGTCATTGCATATGTATGGATACCCAAATTTTGATATCGGTCAACATTTATTATGTTCAGTAAGGTGCAATTTAAATGCATGTCTTTTATTAATCAAATGAAATACTAACTTTGTTTCATTCCGCAGATTTATTTCCTGGTACAACATGTTTCGACACATCAGTGTCATCATCAGGTAAAAAAATTGAAACACACTTTGTAGGCGTATATATACCACGCGTGTATATACCATAAACGCGTATAAATTGTGTTTGAATTTTTGTAACTGATGATGACACCGATGTGTCGAAACATCTACCAGAAAAATAAATCTGTGGAAGGAAACAAAGTTAGTATTTCATTTACGAAATTCAATTTCCACCTAGTTGAGCCTGATACTATGGAATGCATGTCTTTTTGCTTTTGCTTTGGCCGAGAAACAAATAATCCTTAAAATGATTATTTGTTTTACAATATCATGACATTTAGTTGAATACCACTCATTTCTCTTTTCACTAAGTATAAATCCTAAATGAATATTCAAATAAATTAAACGTAACACGACAGTGTTTGATTCCAGTCCATACTGAAACATCAAATATTTGTTCGTTCCTTTAGGCGAAGGGATTCCATAAAATATTTTAGCATATGTTGCCACTTTAGGTGAATCTACGAATTTGCTTTATCACTAATGTTGCTCTACTTTTCTCAAAAGCATCTCAGATATAGCCCTTTTTAATTAATTTTTATCACAAATTATACTTTTAATGGTAGGTACTACAATGACATTACAGAAGCCTAAGAAGGAAAATTTTGCATTGAAAAATATTATCCTTTATCATCCTGGGTAGTCTGCATGTACATTACTGCAATGGTAAGTAATGTGAGAAAAGACGATGTGGGCATTCACCATCTTCCCAATTTAGCATTCATGTGAGAAGTTGGGTGTTCACTGAGCAAACTTCTTCCAGTTTCTGGTTCCTTATCGACCTCAATGTTTCCCATCACGCCTCACCTTCGAGGGTCGCCTTTCACTCCGTTCGACCTGAGCTCTTTAACCTCACCTGTTTCTCTAAAGTGTCTTATTCCTTCCTTCTCTTCCCTCCAATTGCTGACCCTTTTATCGACGTCTTTCGGCCATCACGTCCGCCGCTCTCAGCTATCTCAGTGTTTCCGCCTCCTCACATAGCAGTCCCTCCCCTTCCCCATATCTCGTTTCTCACTCCTTCCTATTTCCCACCAGATTTATCTAACCCCATTCCCCCTCATTTTCTGGGTGATAAACTTTAACGGGAAAGCTGATAGCCTACCGTGTTTGTCACGCATGCATTATGTTTGGTCCGTCAATTTGATAATATTTTTTTCGTCGCTCTCGGCTTTCAATGTTCACTATGCAGAGTTGGTCATTCGACGTACTGTTATCTTTGAGGTAACAATGGAATGTGTGCTGCTATCATTTTTTTCTCTTCCCTCCAACCATATCCTTTTGTAATTTGCATTACCGTTAATTGATTTTCGACCATTAGTTCTTTGTGGTTCATAACTTCCACATAATTTCTTAAGAGGAATTGATTCCTTTCGCTTTTCCTCCTTTCTCCAATGCTACCCTTTCAAGATATACATTAGCGTTAATTGATTTTCAGCCATTTGAAGTGGTGATTTTCAAAGAGGTTATTTATTTCTTTGGGGTTCATATTTTTCGTATAATATCGCAAGAAATATTATTTTCCTTTCACTCCCTAGTTCTCTGCTTATCTTATTAAGAAAGCATGATAGTGCTCTCTTTCATCAGTGCCCATGCGTATATTTTTAACCAGTGGAATATTTCCGTCACCCAAAATATCGACACGTTTTTTTTCACTTCACCCTATCCTACCTTCTCTCTCTCGCTACTTCGTAATATTTAATCGTCGATGATAGTTAAGGAGGTTACCTTGCGACCTAGAACTAAACAGCAATTACACTTATTTGAATATGCTTCAACGCTGGGAAAAAATATTGTTCTCTTTATCAAATGCCTAAGCTATTGAAAAGCAAAAGCTATGTAATGAAGATACAAATTAGTCATAGAAAAGAGTTTAGTTCCTACTTTACGTAACCTGAAAATGCGAAGAAAGTAGGTAGTGATTGTGCTTCGAATATAAATTGACAAATGTAGCGCATGCATCGTAAGTAATAATGTAAATATTAAAAATTCAAATTAAAATACACACTCAATCCAATTTAATACCTCGTTAGTTATGAATGTATTTCTTTTCAAAGGTACCAATTTCAGAGCCATTTTAGTCGTGCGATCGCATTTTGTCTGCAATAGAGGTTAACAAACGCAAAATTGTTAGAAACGAAGGTGAAATGGATATACTAGATCTATTTATTTCTTGCGAAAATGCTCATCTAATGTTAGTTAGTTGAAAAATTGACGTATGTTTGCGATATGATTACATGTTTTTTTAATTGGAGACACCCATTTTCTTCAATAAGAACGTATAATTTCAACGGCAATATGCGGTACGGAGTACCTACAGCATGAGGTTCTTCTGCTAGCTAATATTGATAGAGAACATTACTTCTATACGTAACCAACATATGAAAAATGTATATATCTTTCATTTGACAATTAAACCTCTATAACCAGGGCACCACAGATTTGAGTTAGGTACTACACGCCATTTCTCTGTCTTCCAAATGAACGTGTTTCCCCTACATCATCCATTTTGCTGCAGTACCTAGGTGTACTAGCGCAGTAATTATCAATATTTCAATTTTTTCTGGTGACTGATGTTATGTTATTAATTATTCGTGATATAAATTGGATTTCTTATATTTCCAGCAGCTTGTAACATGCTGCAATTCCTATTTATCTTTATCATCAGTGCTTCATTTTTATGTTTGGTGAAATTAAGCCCACCATTTTTATCTTGACTGTGGCAAATTATGACATAAATAATTCTTTGGTGCCGTGCGAGTAAATATTTCCATATCAACCTTGAGGTCAAGGACTCAAATCCCTCCCGGAGTGATATTTCCACTACTCTTGGAATGGATGTTTTTTGTCTATGTCTGCTGAAAATTATAAAATGAAGACGGGACAACCTAATTGGCCATATCTTAAGACACCATGGCCTGATGAAGACAATCGTCGACGACAAAATATGTCATTATCAAGGTCTTGATAATGACATATTTTGTCGAAACCATGGTCGAACCCAATAAAATCTTTGTGTGGAATGTACAAAGTGATTTTTAATTTCCAATCGAGTGGTTCCACAAAGTAAAGCCTCAAACTTCGAACTCGTATGAGTTATGGAACTCGTATGGAACAGGTCGTAAAGGACGTGAAAGAGAGGAACTACGTTAATATGAAGAGGTTGACCGATAGAAGAATCGAGTGGAGGGCTGCGTCAAACCAATCCTAGGATTGTTGACCCTTGATGATGATATTAACATTTTTATGCACCTCAGTTTAATCCTTGCAGAACCACGGTAGGGTAAAAAAATGTCCACCACTTGGCTTTTTTTTAAAGTACTCAAGCGCCAAATAAAAATTTGAATTTTTTTTATATTGCCAAATATGGATTGTAAAATGGTATTATCAAATCGCACAATATACTGTAAAAACACATTAAATTAGCTTTTTAATTGAAGTTATGTTTTCAGCTTGTTAAAACCACCAAAACATAAGAGGTCACTTTATTAGCCCCTGTTGGTCCAGCGTGCTACTTGTAGCTTGGTCCTGCAAGGGTTAAATTGAGAATATGTATTTCTCCTGGTGGTTTCATAGAAACAACTCCTTACACTGTGAGACTAATGTGCTAAGGCCAGATGTAAATTTGCTGGCGATTTCTATTCTTTACCCAGGGTTTTCATTGGTGCTTTTATATCCGTATCCTGAATCAGGTTTTCTATCATAAGACAAGATAGTGCCTTCTTTGTGCCGGTCTACCCTTGGACTTCAAAGAGCGCCAAAGATCGATAAAGTTTTGTCCCAAAATCCACGCCAGCTATATTCCTCGCAGCCCCCAGCGACGGTGCCCTCCTCTTGCCTGCGCTGTCCCACACAGCTCATCGGAGCCTTGACCCCCCAACGACCCTCCCACCTCGCTGCCCTCGTCCCCGGGCGACCGCTTCCCGGCCGCCCTAATCCATCTCGCAGTGACCGCCCCCCACACCCTTGGCCCTCCACACCCTGGGCCCTCCACCATCTCAAGCGACCGCTCGTCTTCCGCACGTCCCATCTTCTCCTCCGGACCGCTCCATCTCTTCCACACCCCTCCCTCCCTCCCCTCTCCGTCCCACTCCCTTCCCCCTGCGATCCCTGCTCCCACCGCGAGCCGACCGCCCACTCGCAGATCCCTCTCTTTCCGCTCTTATCTACTACACCGTTCCCTTCTCGGCACTTTATTCCCATGCGGGTCTTTCATCCGGCTTCTGAGATCATAAGAATATTCTCTTTTTTTCCCAACTTCGGCACCCGCTCCTTTCCTCTAAACTCCCGTCCCTCCCATAACTCCGTATTTTGCACCGTCCCAGCCACACGATCCCCCAAGTTTATCCCTCGCTTCCATGGACTCATTTCTGTGTGTTTTCAAAGATTTGTGGAGTTTTGGTTTGAAAGACGAGCTGGTTCATTTAGTGGCGTGTTTTATGGGCAGCGTTGTTGCCCAATATAAATCAATACCTTCTGTGGTTTCATAGCGTAGCCATATATTTAGTAATAATTAGCTTGTGGCACTGTTCCATAATGAATACTGCGAGCCAGTAACCGTGAAAGATGCCGTCAAATTCGTATCTTATTATCAGGCATCAAACATTTATTTATTTAGCCCTCTAACGCCGGCGTTTTTTTCTAATCAATTCTCAGTTTGAGCAGGCTAGGTGAAAAGAAAGAGATTTAGACTCCACCCTCACTATTGAATCGATAAGAGCACCCTTTTCTACTAATATAAATATAATGTTCTAATTTTGATACATACTCAGTTTCTCAAAATTTGGCACACATTTTCGGAGAAACATTTGCTTCACCAGTATTCGCAAAATGACCATACCGTCGACGCACCCTACAAACTAATACAACCTACCAGCATTTTGGTCGACAGCTCGTAAAAACCCCTTTGAATCCTAATGTAAGTGTACACACTTTCTTCTACGCAACTTTATCGACGCAGATGTGCGATTTACACCAAAATACGCATCGATGCAAAAGTTACATCATCTAGTGGAATGGTTCGTTGTATCATCTTTCATTTCGACATATCGACGTGGAGGAGTTATTCGCGACCGGTCGATTTTCATGAGGATCTTTGATGGCAGTCTTCGAGATGTATTTACTTCTGCGGTGCTCTTTCCTGCCAGTAAAAGCAAGCATCTACCTCCCGAGGTCTATCGCTCGTTCTCATCGGGAATCCCATAACTTTTCATCGATGTGCGTCCCCAACAACGTTCTTCCTCCAGACGACCCGCGTACGCCTCGTCCTCCAGGGAACTCGGGTGAGATTTTATGCTTTCCTCCTATCGCGAGAGAGGACGCGAAAGAGCGCCTCCCCTTGACGTCACCAACCCCATGAAGTCATCCCTTCCCTCCCCGTAAACACTCCCCTTTTCATTCCCCACAGAACCCCCAACTTTCCCCTCATCCCCTTCCTATCGCTTAACCACTGTAACAGAGACCCATCCACAGCCAACAATGTTGCACGGTCCTCTTTAAGGTTCCTCCTTCAACGTTTTAACCCTTGTTCAACCTTCCTTGTACGTTTCCGAGGATCTTCGCCGTGCACTCATTACGATAATATGTGGGTTACTCAGATTAGAAAAGCAGTAAATAGTTAGTGAGGCTTGTACGTTTTCATTTGACTACTGGCAACTGTTCCCGTGATGAATGTTCTCGGGGACATTGGCCGTAACTCCTATGACTTTTCTAGTTTCAAAATCCTTTTTCTCTAAATTTTATGTCCATAGAAAATCCACAGTACTTCCCGGGAAGATTAATATCTCCTCGCGAGAGAGAATACTTGCGTCTGCCCCCTTAACTCGATGACCTAAATTAAATATTCACATTTTTTCCCCATTCAAGAAATACTCTCATTAATTACTGCTCTCCCATTCTCAATATTCCTTGTGTTCGTGTTCTATTTTTTTCACCAAGTTCACAAATGGTGACGGGAGAAGATAAGGAAAGCCATTATCCGGGGGAGAAGCATCCGAGGGTCGGGTTCGTTTTTATTCATTTAAGGCTTTCATCCAACCTCGAAGTTGTCTCCTCAGGGTACATCCACGACGGCGCTTTTAATACGTAGTTTTCTAGAGTGCTCTGGCGTCACCCGCGGCTAATTTTAATTCTTCCGCAACAATCCAGCGGGAGAAGGCTTGCGCGGATGCTAACCTAATTTCCCATCTCCCATCTGAAGCGGAAGAGCACTCTTTCATGTTAGTTGCACATAAGCGACAGAGTATGAACTCCTAGCGCCTTCATGAATCAATAAAAATCGCCTCTTGTTTTTCAGGGAATACACCCTAGTGTGTTAGCATAGAAAGTCCTTCAGGCATTGTTTATTTTTCTAAACTGGAAAGTTTTAAGTATTGGCAAGTGGAATTTATTGAAGTCTTCACCTATTATTATGATCGAATCGGAAGTAGGGGTTTGTAACTCATCCTAGTGAAGTTGAATAGGGCCTTGTGTACGAGATGATACCAAACTTATGGCAAGATTGACGGGATGTGAGCTAATAAGTAGATCTTCTGGCCATTTATCGAATTTTCAGGGTTTAATTACGAATGAGGACTTAGGGTACGCACTTCACACGCAATATTAGTGAATAAACGTGTACCAGGTCTTATTTAAAAACCAGAACTTAGAAAGATAGGACCCTCCTGAATGGTGAATTCCACTATCCGTTGTGGGATTAGTAGGTACTTTGTGAGCTCTACTCAGTGTGGCACTTGTTTTCCAGTGCTTTATTTTGAAGTAAAATTTTCATATTTTACCGCATCCGACTTTTTGAAGGAAAAATCTAACAGAAGAACTTCGCGTGCCATTCATAGAAATTTTATCCGAGCAATTTCCTTGCATTACGATGGGACAAAACTCAACTCCAGGTCCACCATCGTAAGCTAGTTTCTACTTTTCCTCATTCCGCCCACCTTGTTCGTTGAGCCTACACTACGCATTGGTTGTGTGTGGTTGCAACGAATACGCATTCTTCTCGGACGATTAACAGCTCTTATTCAACTGCTTCCCTCATGCTGCGTCATACACGCCTTCTGCCCAGAAGGAATCTCTTATGCATATCCATTTATGCCCACGCCAAATCGTTATCTGTCAGTCCGCTGCGTGCACTTCGTTGTGGACGAAGTCATGACGCGATAATTATGAATTATGGGGCGGGGAGGGAAGATGAACATGCTGCACTAAATGTTTGAAAGGGATAAAGGGAGAGCTTGAAGTTTGTAGATGACATCAATATCTTATCATCAAATAATTATGAATTTTTGACCTAGGTTTTCTTACTAGTCGCCTATTATGTGTGGTAAAGTATTCACCTTTTTAAAATTTTGTAAAGTCTATTTTTTATATCCTTATGTAATTTGTATTGTTTCATCTGCTATTACGAAGCTTTTCTTGAGCCGTGTGCTAACATGCGTATCTGAAAAACCTAAATGATATCTTACAACATAACGTAACATATTAGTTATAACATTATATTTGCTCTCTTCTAGAACAGAAGTTAAACCTCTTAGGTTTAAAAATTCAGTTCCGAATGATTTAAATTAATTAAAAAGTAAAATTCCGTAACCAATCATGCCTAAACTCTTTTTCATACTTTTCCTGATTCTGCAACACAATGCCTGCTAAAAACGTGGAAATTCATGTGCTTTTAACTCTCTGTTAAGCTTCCATTACATTCTTTTAAAAAATTACCATTTATAAGTGCAAAATACATTTCCTGGCACGTAACCGTGGCAGTAATTATGGATTAAAAAAGTCTGTTCCGTGCAAGAGTTAATAAATCATTTTCTTCTAATGTTTTCCTAAAGCCTTCAAGTGGCTAGAGAGAAAGAGGCATAGATAACCTACAAAGTTATCGTTTCCCAAAGGATCCAATGCATTTTATTCCAAAATTTCAATAGATTTCATCTCCTATTGCATTTGCCTGCGGTTTTCGCTTTTCGTGCTGCCATAAATCCAGAGCTAAAGTGAAAGAAAAAAAGCCTTCCTCCCACTTGTCGGCCCTCACTTTCCTCAACAACTGCTCCCACTCTGGTCTCGGGTCCTAAAACCTGGGAATTGAAAAACTTTCGAGTGGGAGAAATAATTTCTCGGAGCACTGCAAGGAAACAGCCCGAGTCGCTTTAGGGAGGAAAAAGGTAAAATCCGTGGAAGCAAATGAAATGGAAATGGGGTATTCAAAGCGGCATCATCGTTCGTTTGGCCTGCGCACGCGGGCTTGAATTTTTTTTGTCGGAATTTACACGCATTCTTTCCTAATTGCCTGCATGTCTGAAACCTTTGGCTTGCGTGATAGCACTCACACATGAGTGCTTCTATCTTCACTTCATTACGGACAACTGAATGATGGGCCATTACCCAAACTCTGCCAAATTCATTGATGAAAAGTTCCAAGCTTCATCACTAATTTTGATGTTGATTTTAATCTTGTTTCAGGGTTGAGCAGTTTTCCACGAATATAATTAGCTTGACGTATTTCCTAAAACATAACTACACCTGACATTTCATTAAACTCCACTTTGTTCGTGTCTTAGTTATTTTCCGTCCGGGATTGTTGAATAAATAAATGTCGGCTTAAATAAAGTTCCCATAAAAACTGCGAATACCTAGTGCTTACCATAGTAATATAAGCTCTACCTGTATTAGATGAAAATTTATGTTTTTATTAGTGAATTATGTTTAATGATCTAGCAAGCAGACGGACATAAGCAAGGGAGCTATTACATTTCTCTGTGAAACGTGGTTGCAAATGCTACTAAAACCTTTTTAAATGAAATACAATCCTGAAGGTAGACGATCCATTTTCAAAGTACTTCTCCATGTAGAAGGCTTAGGTACCCATAGCTCATTAAATTTAGCATTCTCTTTATGAAAGTGGATTTTGCCTTCGACAAAGTAAAGGCAATGAGTATTTTTTCTACATGGCGGGAAGGTTTCGAGTCGTGCTTAGCGTCTACGAGATAATGGTTTTTATCGTTTCCTTTGATCATTTTTACGAGTAAAATGTTCCAATCCTGTTATTTTAGAGGATTCCTGCTCTCTCATCATTAAAGAGAAAGAGATAAAGGATATATCTAACTGTACGAAACATAAAGGAGTCTAGGTATTTGAGTTTTCCGATAGGAATTTCCTATAATTGAAGGTCAATGTGGCAGCGAATCACAAGTTCTTTTTTAATTCCACACTGGAAATAAGTTGGTCCATCTGCTCAATAGATTGATCCGTACCATAATCGATTCCTCGCTTCTCCCTGGAAAAAGCTAATATCTATCTCTTCGGCTCTCTGTAGTTTTGAACGTTTCAATCGCCCGAAGATTGCGGCCCGTGTCTTTTTTTTTTTGGAGGTCGCTGAAAGAAGCGTAGCTGATATTTCGATTGAGGCGTCACCCAATCTGAGGAAGGAAGGGGCAGGAGAGGGCTGGGGCGTAGGGCCGTGAAGGAAATGGAAATAAAAACAAAAGAGAGGTGAGTCCTTGGGAGAACTCGTTGCGTTGGCTGGAAGGAGTTGAAGAGGGACGGAACTGCTGTCAGTCAGAGGGAGGGAAGTGGGTGCAGTGTGGGGATCTGACAGAAGGAAGCGATGCGGACGAGGAAAGGGAAGTCGAGCGGAGTTGGAGACGGGAGCTGGGCCGGAAAAAATTCAGTCGTCGCGAATCGTCTTTTCCAATAAAGGAATTTTTAGGATTCTGCCATTTCGATAAATTTTTGTTTTCTGCAGGAATACGAACATCGATTACCAAATGAGTATCGAATCGATCGCTTGCACGTGATTATCTTTCGTGTGATCCTCCAGCAAAATACTACTTGTAAGATTAGTCAAAATTATTTTCCTTCGTAATGGCTAAAATATCGAAAACATACCTAAATATATATAATTATATGGTACTCTAACCCGTTGCGTCAATTCTTGATTGAGAACTTCGCTCTGCTGTACGTCTTTCCCTAATGCTGTGATCATCCAGCAAAATACTACTTGTAAGGTTAGCCAAAATTATTTTCCATCGTAATGGATGAAATATCGTAAACATACCTAAATATATATAATTATATGGTACTCTAACCCGTTGCGTCGATTCTTGATTGAGAACTTCGCTCTGCTGTACGTCTTTCCCTAATGCTGTGATCATCCAGCAAAATACTACTTGTAAGATTAGTCAAAATTATTTTCCATCGTAATGGATGAAATATCGTAAACATTCCTAAATATATATAATTATATGGTACTCTAACCCGTTGCGTCGATTCTCGATTGAGAACTTCGCTCTGCTGTACGTCTTTCCCTAATGCTGTGATCATCCAGCAAAATACTACTTGTAAGATTAGTCAAAATTTTTACCTTCGTAATGGCTAAAATATCGTAAACATACCTAAATATATATAATTATATGGTACTCTAACCCGTTGCGTCGATTTTTCATTGAGAACTTCGCTCTGCTGTATGTCTTTCCCTAACGTTTTCTCCCGTTAGGCTATTTCCCTCCTGAAAATGGAGATAGTTCACATTATTTTTATGTCATGAAAACTATCCCTTCTCTTTCCCCCTCTTCGTTTTTTTAACTCTCTCCAATCCATCTACCTACCACCTACTAAGTCCTCACTCAGTTATGAATACATTTCAATCATTTTTTGCATTTTCTTCCCCTTAATATTCTCCAGCGGCTCCTTTGCATTCTAGTCTATTTCAGGAAATCAATGTACCATCTTCTTTTCGGTCAATTGCGCGTGCTACTTCCTTAACACAAGCCGTATTTGAAATGACTTTTTCCTAACCCAACGCTCATGACTGAGAAGCAGAACAGGAGCAGAATGAGCTACCTTTCTGCTCACAAGTACATTTGACTGCAAAATTTTCTACAAAAAATATCTTGGCGCCTTCCTTCATCCCACATACCTACTGCCTGTGTAACAGAACTGCTTCACTTGTTATAACCGATGTTCTCCTATTTTTATTTCCGCCATAAATATTCATTTTATTCTATTTTAGTTAGTACCTAATATTCAGATTCAAAACGTAAATGTGCTTTAAGTAAATTACTATCAAAATTTAAAATGTTGTGTGGCCATCCAGCAAAATACTACTTGTAAGATTAGACAAAATTTGAAAATGGCAAAATTGTAAAATTAGTCAAAATTAGAAAAAAAATTAGGCATTAAAGGTTTGGCATATACCAAGCATTTACCATATTCTAATAGAATAACATATAGCAGTGTCGTTTGAAAACTAAATAGAAATCGTGCCAATGTGGTCATCTTTCTACATCTTACTTCAACAAATCCATCCATTTCTCCTCGTGATTCTCATGAAGCATTTATAACAATGAATTAACAACAATGAAAAATGTCGTAGTAATTTATGGAGAAAATAAAAATCACTTTATCATCAGCCGATGATTTACCCTCTGAATTGGTTTTTTTGTTACGCACAGAATTATATTCGATATTATTCCCGAAGAGCAAAGGGTTTATGATTAATTTGTGCAGTTTCGGAAAGGAAAATATATTTTTTTTCTTCCATTGATTTTATAACTACGGGGTAATTATTTTAATTAGATTAAAGTCGAAATCTGCCCTAGAGAGTCTCCAAATATCAGTGTTTGTGGGATTAATTTATTTCCATGCCATTTAGTACACAACAAATATTAGCTGTGATAGGGATGCAATGCGATTCCTCCACGTTCAACATGAAATTTCATTTCATGTCTGACATTTCTTGAATACAATCTTTTTAAAATACTTTACTAGTTTTGTCCAATATATCTGTAGTACAGGGCTTTTTTCACAATTATTCTTTTTCTTTCTCTTACAGTGTTTAAAGAAAGTTTTCAGTGAGGGAGTAAGTTAAAATATTTTAACTCAGACACAAAGAATATTATATATTTTCAAATAAATATTGTTGAAAACGCAAAGAATTGAGTGCACTCAAAACTTAACTTTGAAAACACGATTGGGAGCGCACGGTCTGTTATATTGCTCATTAAATATGATGCAATAAGCTGAAAGTTAAAGTTTGACCATTAAATGTAAGATACTTATATAATCAATCAGTTTATTTAAACTAATGCAAAATATTATGGTAAATTCTTGAATTGCTAACAAAAAATGGACCCTCTCTGAGCTTAATTTAATTCGTAGGCTCGGAAATGAATCATAAATCACGTATATCACGGAAACCTATGCACCATCGTTAACTGCTGCGTCTCATTTTGAATCAGACGTCCTGAAATCCAACAACTGGGGAAAATAAGTCTTTTTCTATTAATAATACTTTTCTAATAAAAAAATAAAACAATGAAAACTAAGGATAACGAGTATTTTTCTTGCAATAGTTGACGTTTTCTGTGAAAGGAAAAGGATTTTATAGGGCTCTAGTGTGTATACTGCGTGAGAGAATTCCTAGCAGAAAACCCATATCTTTCTTCACAAGTAAAGGAATTCCTAGAAAATATAATTGAATATAAAATATTCGATTCACCAAAGGTATTCTCAACTACCTAGGGTGTAACTTTTTAAGTAAAAGGTGTCCTCTCCTTCATTTGAAATATCTTTCTCTTGGTCCACCTTCACTTTCTTTTTAAGAGTAGTTCATTTCATAAAACGTTTTAATAGCTCATACATAATGAAAATGGTTATTTATACTTATTAGTCTAATTTATAATTTATTTACTAATTTACACTAATTTTTTATATTTACTAATTTAAATAAATGCCTGACTATGCCTTTGAATCCATTTCTCCGCCTCTAGAGGGCACTGCGTATCTTACCATTGCTTGACGAAGTATTTATAGGCTGCCTTTTTATGTTTTCAATCTGAATTAATCACAATGCATTCGTCAAATAATTGATTTGCTTGACTCGAGAGTTGTGAATTTCTCACTGATATTAGCCATATCGGCCATGTTCCCCAGTTAATCAAGTCATTCTATTTACTCCTCTAACCGCCGCATGGATGCTTAAGTGCTCGCGTGCTCAGCGTATCCTGGGGATGACCTCTTGGGCGTTGCCATCGATGATAGGCGTCTATTTCGGGACAGAACGCGTTTTTCCTCTCGCAGCCGATCAAAGGGCTTCGCGCCAAATGGCCTCCTCTAATAGGTCTCCTTCCTTCCCTCTCTCCCTTAACCACCTTCACTCTCTCTCTCTCTCTATCCCTTCCTCTGCTCCACCCTTCGCTCGTAATCCGTCTTAACGTGCGTTGCCTCATCCAACCTCTTCTCCCCGGCCCGAATGGAGTCCCCTCTAAGCTGCAAGTCTAAGCCAGGATGAAGTGAAGGGGGTGAGGGGTTATCACCAAAGGAACCAAATGACAAGAGTGAGGGAGGGGAGAGGACGGGTATCGTTCACTCTCCGTGAGGTCACCGATTAGCTTTAGCTGCCCAGTCTCCGTTTTACTTGAAGCTGCATGTGACCCTATTAATCTAAGGTGTTTCCATGCAGTAGCCTAGTTGCATATTAATAGTGCACGTTTGGTTATCCTCACCCCCTGCCACACACCCTCTCGGTGTCTATCAGGGTATCGCATTGATGTAGATGAAGGAATAGTAGCGGAGACTACCATGTTAACTCGTATGCGACATGAACTGTTCGATTATCTCGAAGGTAGGGTGGCTTAAAATTGCACGGTATGACTAGGACCTGTTCATTTTGCACCGATATTTTATAAAACTACTCCGAAATCATAATTATAAATTTATAGATATCCTATTCTAAAATATTAAAACTTCCACTATTTTCTTCGTCATGATCAATAATGCGCTATCCTCGCGAGATGACTATTCCTACGGACAAAACGTCAACTGAATACATTCAAAAGTACTTTGGAGTGAGTGTTGGACCAAGGGCCTCGGGCTTAATCTCAAATTTTCATTTAGAATCGGTAAGGCCAATTGTCCACAGCAGTGCTCTCCTCATGATTGTATTTTGCGGTCCTTATCTCCTGTCTGAGGAGACCTTATTACTTCGTCTATGCTTGAGATCGTATTTAGTATTTAGAAAGGCCCTCGAAATTCTAATTATTTTTTTATTTATTAACTTTTCAAAAACATCTCCTCATATCCACTGCCAAAAATGCATTTCGTTTGTATGGGTGAATTATTCCTGCCTCGTTTGATTTCGAGGAAAGATCTGGCACTTTGAAGATCTCCCAACTTAGACTGGCTTGACGATATTCAAGGGTCTCTTCCAGATTTGTGTCCGTGATCTCCGGTCACTAATTCAACATTCCAACTTCCAGGTCTCTACTTTGTCCGAGTATTTCTCCCTCGACCACTGAAGGCACTAAATCTTATAAGATAGCTAGAGGCCGATCCTGCCATTTACATTTCGGAAGTCTAGTATATTTTTGTCTCGCCTACTGATGTTCACTGACGGAAAAAGTTGAACTATGTATTATTCTCACAGTTTATTGAATTACTAAACTCTACCGGTTTCGACACTCCCGTGTCATTATCGAGAGTAATTCAATAAATTGAGTGAAAATACAAAGTTACATTTTTTTCTGTCAGCATGTCACTTATTCACAATGTATCGCCTGATTCGATTCAATTTATATTGATGTACACGTTATCGAGAGACAAACCAGCGGTACCATATTATTTTCAGTTTTTCGAGAATGTCGAGAAGATATTTAATCGTCACGTGTGAGCTTTTGTAACAGTTTTGAGATGACTTGAAATAGTTAATAATAAAATAATTTTTTTACGTTTCGTTTTAAGGTAAATTTATTGCGTCTTTTCCTTCCGATGGCTGAAGTACTTATCCAAAGCAGCTTCTAAAGCTTGAATAGTTTTTAAAGCTGCAAAACCGTCACTGCAATAACACACCTTTATGGTGGCTGGCAAGGTATTATGTAGATGTATGTATAACAGTAATGCGAGAGATCCGGGTTCTCCTTTGAATGTGAGTGATGGTGTTGTGTCAGTGCATGATTTTACGAGGCGAGTCACGTTTCCGGATCCATTATTTTGATATTTAATTTCCTGGATTAAAATTATTCCACCGGCTAATTGAACAAATATGCAACCATCCCGATACCAGTTGATGACTGCTGGCCACAACTACCCCGCTGCGAGTTCAGCTCTACTCAACCGCTGCCAATCAGTCCTTTCCGCTCTCCATGGTGCGCCACTCCAATATCATTTGCACGAGCTGGATCGCAAGAAAGTGCGAGACCTTGAACCCTTCATGAGCGAGGAAAGAGAAGTCATATGACGTCACGTCCCGGGCAATGAAAGCCGCTCTTTTATCCACACAAATTTCCTCTCCTCTCTCAAAGAGGGCGATGACAAACGTAGGAACTCCTGTCGAATATCTTTATCGCTCTTGTGTAATTCACATCCTCTCCAACATTTTCCACTTCCGGTAGCTTTGCGCACTCGCCTATGGAATACTAATGCGTTCCCGTCATTCCGCTTGCTCCTCAATGACCTAGACCTAGCCGCAGCGGCGGTGAGCTGACTTAACATTCACCCCGCTGGCTTATTTGTTCGAGTGCATTCTCTCGTCATTTGAGTTCGAGAAGATTAGATTTCGGCCACGTCTCTCTTTGCCTGGTGTTAATAGTAAGGTCTTTCTTGTGCTCCGGCATTGCCTCTCAATATCCCTCATTATATTTCAATTGAAAAAGTGATTAAGTTTTAATTGTTTTACCAGAATTTACTAGTATGTCTTCAAATAATTCTAATGCATCTTAAAATGTTTACTTCAAATATTATGCAAAAGGTGGAAAGAACGGAAAAAATATAAAATGATATACTTGCTCCCTCATCTTAAAACTTGTTTGAGTAAGGGGTTGTAGGATATTTTTTCAAAAAACTGGATAAATGTACTAAAAAACATATGGAATGTCATAGAATATTGCAGTCAACCTCTTATGTTTTAGTCATTATATATGTATTTTGGTGAGAGTATTTAATTCACAATTTTATTCCGCAATGAGTACAATTGCTGAATTTGGCTAAAAGTTTTAATGAGACCCAGCAAAGAGCGTGGAAGAACGAAGAAAAAACCTACAAAGGAAATAGTGTAAATTACAGTCGAAAAAATTACAGTAAATTATTAGCATTATTATTATTAAAACTACAGTAAATAGTGTAAATTACAGTCAAAAAATTACATTAAATTATTAGTGTAAATTAGCTTAACGAAAATTGCAGTAAATTTTCGTTAAGCTACAAGTGTGTTCAATGCGAATATTTTATCGTCTTTGTTGTTGTCTGAGTGTTTCATTACCCATCATACGCTACCTTAGTGATGATCCAAATATCCCATGCATTAAAAGGGTCGAAGAAATTTAACATGGTTCCATAGTATTCCCATAGTAGGACCATGAGTAATTTCAAGAGATTCCATTTTCATTGACCTACTTCCTTCTTTGGTTTACCTGAAGATTTATAGGTACATAATCGTCAAACTTTAATTAATATTACACAGCAAGAAAAACAATCACCAAAGTGGTGTTTATTTAGTGGGATATATAATATATTATAGTGTGGAATTGTAGCCTACATCGCAGTCTTAGTCTAAGATTACATTACATCATGTGCGTCGTGCAGTAGATATTACATTCTGAGAAAAATCAAGAATCATGTAGTAGCAGCTTTCGTCATCAGGTTATTTTTTTAAATTCTAAAAATTGTTGATATAACTAGGCAGCGGTAAAACAACGTTTGCTTAGTATACTTGTGCCTTTTAATTTTTATCGTTCACGTTAGCCTCGATGGCAAATTTCGGCCGGAACCTCTTTTAGATCCTGCATTTACGAAACCAGTACGTAAAAATGCTACCAAGATTGGACATAACGTGATCACTTAGACACAAATATGAGATATTCCTCGTATTTCCAACAAAATATGATTATATAAGTTAATTTTTTATATTCATAGTGCTAATTCGCATATGCATTCAAACTTAGAAACATATTGCATAGGTGTAAACATATTCTGTACCTTTCCGAATTTATTGATGAGCTTAGTTCACGTAAGAGGCTTGGGAAACTTGATGAGATTCATGCTTACGTTGGCCAAGCCTTTATATATTCTTCTTGAACCCGATTAAGGAATATCTTCGTGCTTAATCACTGCGTTTATTTCGTGGTAAGATCTGGATCTCTTTAATGGGCCGGAATGGGCAGCTGCCCAGCTCGACGTCCTGCCGTGCATTCAGTTGGGCACTGGCCCGAGTCCAGCACAAATGCCTCGAGAGGATGTGTAGCGGGAGATTGCCTTTCGCCGCTCATCTGGGAGAACGGACGCGACTTCCCGCCTCCGTTGGCTGTGACGCTGGTCTGCTCTGCCCACGGCTTTCGAAACGGCATGCCATGATTCCATTTAAGAGCCCATCCGTTCATCTCCTCGTGCTAAGACACATGTCAATTTAAAAAGATCCATTATCTACTGCTAGCGAAACGATCTCGTGAAGTTTTATGCGACTTCACTTTAAGTTGGCACCGCAGTAAAATGAATGCTATATATTTTGATTCCTATTTCATGTCTCATATGCGTAGGAATATTGTCTTCAGTAGAATAAACTGCATTCCTTAGGTGATTTAATTCCTCATTCACCTCGGCATTCGATAACTTCGTTGATGGAGAAAGCTATTATCCCTTTATGGAGAAATCAATTTCCTCGTATTGGATACACCACCATCATTTACACAAAATAGAATGATTCTTCTTCTTCCTTACGCATGTGTTCACTCCTTGATGTACAATTTGTATTAATTAAGTAATAAATCAGCAAGCTAAAAGTTTCAATCAGGAAGGGACAATAGCCACATTCCCATGGTTAATATTGTTTCCTAAAATATCTTCATTCTTGTTGACGAATTTCGGTGGTGCAATTTATTGTTGAATTAACTAATGCTTCAAATTACGTAAGACTAGATAATATTCATCTTTTCTATTAATTCCAATAGTTTTCCAAAATTATCTTACTGGTTAAGTTTAGCTGGAAGCTTCAATAAAACAATCCAGTAATTTTTAGAGGTACCTAAGATTTTGAATTTGACTCCCTTTCATTAATGTAGCAGCTTCCTCCAGTAATTTGCTTTGCACACGGAGCCATTCATAGTTTAATCAGGAATACTATAGCATAAAATTTTATATTTTGGAAATCAAAGCTGAAGGAATTGTAAAAAGCCTACTTTTTCATATTTTTGCATAACTTTTAATTCATTTCGAGCTAAATATTTCAGAAAATAGAAGTTAAGGTGGAATTCATTATCCAAAATAGAAGTTAAGAAGGAATGTATTATCCAAGACAGACTTTTGGCTATATGTGCCAAGACAGCGTAAAAATTAATTCACCCCGATAAAATCTTGCCTCTACCCTTCAATCAAAATCTCCCTCTAAGCAGAAACTAGGTTGATGCTTCATCTATATTGACGCATTGATACAAAAGTATCTCGGAGTTTCTCAAAATATGTTACAAGGGAGATTGCTTAATTTTATATAGTGTAGGTGATACGTGCAATAGTTTCTCGACCTTGGGAAATTTATTTTATAACAAAAATAGAGGTAGTCGAAATGCTCATTTGCGAGCATAAGAAGGTATTTTGTCCTCGTCTTTCTCTCCTATCGTATAGTCAGTTCCAGAGAATCTGTCGGAATTACCACTCTAAACTCAAATTCCTTCAACTGATCAATTTCCCAATCTTAATTTTACTTCACATTTTTCTCATCCTCGAGCTCTCATAATCCTTGCTTACATGCTACCTTTTAATAACTACAGCACCATTAATGATGCATTTCTTTTGAGCCTCACTATCGATCATTACGCATATGGCTTCGACTCATCTTGCTCAGGATACCGAGTGGATTTATTAATTGAAGTGTCAAACTAGTTTCTTCAAAAGCTGGTGACTACACCAGCCCTTGTCCTTAAAAGTTCATAATTTTCTCCCATTTTCATACTGCCATCTCACGCTGCATTTTTCCTAACCCCGTATGGTTTTGTTTCACATTGCTGATGAATATGTGACACTGAAGAACTTGAAGAGCTGTTCCGTTCCCATGACCATTCCATACCCATTCCATCCTCTTTATTCTTCTCTTTTCCTCCTCCAACAGAAGCGCAAATATTTGTCCTGTTTGTTTACCTCACCAATGTTTACGTGGTGGAATATGTGTTTTTTCGGTGAATTCAAACTGACAGATGAATTCTACACCACACTCAAGTGTTTGAAGTACACAGTGTATGCGATACTAATGACGTTATGAATCTTGAGGAAACAGATACACTGTCATATGTTTCCAAAGCCCCCCTCGTAGGATATCAAGCTAACTCCACAAGTTTTTACTATCTAGACATCTCATATTGCACATTGCTGTTCGAAAAAGTATTTTTGATATTTTTACGGTTTCAACCACATGCAAATTCCATCATCCCGATTTATACCAAAAAGAAGTCTCTTCTGTACTCAACACGACCGTAGGGTTACAATTTGGAGTTGATGTATTTCATTTCTGGGCCATTAAAAACGAAATATCAGTCCATCTCTTATGGTTCAAAAATAAAATTTTATCACAGGCTAAGAACTTCCTTGTTTGTCGAAAAGAAGAACACTTTAATACACGGATGGGACTAGTGCGCAGATCTCAGTCGTGCACGAACTCCGACGAAGATGCGAGAGCGGAAACGAGTTACGAAACACGCAAAAGTCCCTTTCTCCAAAGCACACCAGTGGGGTGAGCGATGGGGGCGACATCACCAAGGGTCAGGGTTCGAAGGCACAGAACGGTGCTCCTCCCTCTCTCCAACTCCGTGCCTTCGGTCGGGGTTGAGATGTTGGTGGCGGAAAAAGGAAGTGAGGGGACGGGAACAATCTTGGCTCTGAGCAAACAAGAGGTCCGATGCTGTTTTAAAGGAGTGGGGGCGGGGGATCGTCGGAACGGGAGCGAGGCGAGGCGGTCTCATATCCATTGCGGCAAGGGAGAAAGAAAGCAAGGTGCCGGGAGGCGGGTGGTACGGCCTGGGGGTGGACGAGGGCTTGAAATTAGGGGAAGGGCTTGGCGAGGAGAGAGGAAACTGGTGTGTTTAAGGGCGTTTCGGGGCTGGAGTTGAAAGTGCGTGGGGTGGGAAGTGAAGGGGGCGTGCCTAGGGTACGGTTGCGGCGACTACCCTTCGGGGATAATGAATCTGCGAGAGCAGACAGCGAGGATGGCACGGCGAGAGTGAGGAGGGGGAGAGGTTGCAGGGAAGAGACGAGGGATGAAGGCGGAGTGGAGAGAGAAGAAGGAAGGGGGCGGTCTTAATGAAGATATCTGAAGAGCTGGAGGTAGGGTGAAGACTGGAAATGAGAGTGGAGACTTTTTGTTGCGGAAAGAAATTTTTCTCAACCAAAAACACAGAGGGGATATCCTCTGAGTGGTACATTAATCCATATAGAAGCGAATGAGATGGAAGAAAATTGAAGTTGATGAATCAAATTTGTATTCATTTTGTTGCTAGATTGTTTCTATCACTCTCTCACGTCACATAACCTAACGAGGTAGTGAACGAGTACTTGAGGACGGAGCCAATGATAAAATGCATCTAGTTTCATTATGCCCAGTCACAATTTTATGGTGAAACTACAGTAATAATAGGGAGGCGTGGAATATAATAGTCTCCACTGAAAGCAATGTCCAAAATTATAGCTATTAGCTCCGTAGTATTTGTGGTAGGTTACAGCTTTAAACCTTAGCTACACATCTCCAATAATAAGATATTGGCATTAACATTATTATTTTCAATCCCATTAACTATGATCATTGAGAATTCAAAATAATTGGATTTTTTTCTTTCGTTGTAGAAATTTGATCCTTTATAATGCTTGAGGCATTATTAAACAAGACATAACAAGCAATGGTTTCACTAATTACTTTTAAGTTACCGTCGAAGAAGTCGCGATATGGGTATCAATGTCTAGGTTGGTGATTTGTTTCTTCTCCAAACCACGCGTAAGCTGATTACTCCTCGGTGGGTGGAAAAAAGAAATGCTGTTGAGAAATGATTGTTTCTATTCGTGCCTACCCTCCATTATATTTACATTAATTTGAAACGCGCGTATATATGTGCCGTTAATCTTTTGCGATATGAGAATCATTGCCTTCGAAAAAAATGTCTGCAATGGTTGTTTTTATTGGCTAGCATTTTTACTTTGGCTTGGCCTATTTATGTTGGGACTCATTTATGGACGAATCGAATAGAGTTGTTGTCCCTGAGCTATCAGCAGGATGTGTATTTTGGATCGGCTGAGCAACCACTCTCCTACAAAAGTTAGCTCCATGGGATTAGTTTTTTTTTCTTTCTTTCTCTCCCTCTTTCTGCCCTCTCGTTCTTTAATCGAAAATAATTACGCTGAGGAGGCGTGGGAAGGGAGAGTTTTTTATTTTAACTTGATTCTTCTTCCACCATTGTCTTGCATCCGGCCCGTATCTGGTTTATGGAAGCCTGTATTTGCAACCTTAAGGTGAAATTTAAATTCTCAAGGCTGTAGAAAATGTGTTCCAGAAGAAAAGTTACTTCACCTTTTAGTCCCTACCAAAACTTCTATTTGAATATTTGCTCCAAACACTCCAACTTACTCTTGTACATTTTTTTGTCTCTTATACTGCTCACTCCGAGAGCATCAACAAACGTTTAAATAGTACGGCATAAGTCTTTTACTCCCTCTTCATTTAGTGACTTATTATAGGACACCATTGCCGTTTTTTACCTACGCAATGGTAACAAAATAATGCCAAAAAGCTGTAAAATTCTTGGGTCCTTAATATTCTTATTTGCTTTTGTAATTGGTTTAACTTTAAGGTTATGAGAGCTGCTGTGATACATTAACTCATGTTATACTCTTTATTTTACTATTGATGGGTGACTAAGTTTTCAGCAATGTTTCCATTCTTCTAAAAACCACTATTATTTTTAGGAATGACATGATTTCTTGAGTGAAGTTATGGACGCAGTGAAGGATTTCTCTACTGAAGCGAGTTTCCACGCATAAAATCTATTGGATTTCCATGTATTTCCTTGACATATGGTTCATTGCCATTGAAAGTATGGTAAAACTCAGCCTTCTAAGCGGCTTATCAAGCTTTAGTAAGCGACTTCATTGCCATTTTAACGTCATAATCTACAGAAATACACCAACGTTGCTCGTATAGCATTTTTTGCATGGAGAGAAAAAAAGGCCTCAGCAGAAGTGAGAGCCGATTGCAAAGCTGAGAACGTCTCAGATAAGTAATGGGATGATGAGTAATCCGCGATGGGATTACAAAAGGAATACGCAGTAAGATTGAACGAAACTCAGTTAAAGAGCAGTCTGGGTTCAAAGAGGGGGTGGAGGAAGCGGGTTGGATGTAAATCCGGGCGGTGAAGGGGAAGAGGCCAAGGAGATTACGCGAAGATGGGTTCGGTGACAAATAAAAGGGCGCAGGAACGAAAATACGAGGCACTGGAAGATCCAAGAGGGGAATCAAAGTGAGAAAAGGTGAAGGATAAAGGATGAGAAACGTGAGAGCAGAAGTCAGTCGCTCTAGACGGGATCCTCTTAATTGGGGAAGGGCTCGGGAATGCGTCTACCAAAGCAACGTCGTTATCGCAATGAGCCCCCTTCTATTGTTACAGTTTGTATACCGCTTACCTCTAGGATTTCCTCAGCTGGAAACAATTTTTCGAGAATTTTCGTGGAAATCATACCGCTAGGTTATCCTATAGCAACCTGTCTGAGTTATCCGATGCATGTGAGCATCAGGTTAATATAATTTGATTGAAGTACGATTTTACCTTTCTAGATTGGATGTACTAGATGCCTGATTTGATTTTTTTCTCAGATTTTTTGTGCTGACGAGCGTGTGCATTTAATAATGACGAAAATTCTCGACTGTGCACTACCTGCCTTCTACGTCCCAACATATAAATTATTCCCCATCGGATAGGAACTATTCAGCCCATCCGTTGGTTGAAAACGATACCGTAGGTTTGCGGAGATATAATCTTAAATTTTGGCAGTGTCAAATACGTCTGTTGGGATCATTGTATGCATTATAAACAAATCCATTTCAATTAAAATATTTTTACTGATATAAGTATAGAGAAAGAATGAGTAATTTTAATTGGCTACTTGATGCGCCAATCTCCCCTTAAAGCCCAAGATGACCCTGTCACTGAATACTTTCACTAATATTCACTCATATCATTTACCCTGAAGTCATTCATTCCTACATATCCTCTTCAGTTCTTTATTTTTGAAAATATATATTCTTTGATCATTTATTCGAGTAATAGTTTTTTGGAAATATAATAACTTGGCTTCAATATCGTTGGCCATTTATTTTGTCCACGAAACTTTATTCCGTGAGACGTCATATAATCCCAGGAAGAAAGAAAATTTAAAAAATGGTACTAATCTTTTTTTACTGGTCAAGTTTTTTTTAGATGCTCAATATTTAAAAAAAACTTAAGTCGCCGAGTTTCAGATGTCATCTTGTTTGGAATATTGAACTGAAAAAGGGATATGTGAATAAATATGGTCACATTAAAAGATGTTTGAACTCTTTTCTTTTCACGGATTCCACTGCAATTCGACTTTCTTCCGCCCTGAAATTAGATTTTTTTCGCTCCGCATTAATTTGACCTTAAGTGCACAGAATCGCATTCTCATCCAATTCTTGAAGTTACATCACTCCTTTGCGGGTCCCCATCTAATGATCTCACGTACATTTGAGGAGAAAAGTGTGGAGTACGGGAAGGAGGTGAGGGATGAATCGGGAGAGACCCTGAGCGGTGCCGACGCGATTCTTTCCTCCGTCAGGGAGTGGGCGGATCCGGGACCTGGTAACCATGGCGACGTGGAGGAAGCGTCCTAGGGGCCCCTCTCCTCCCCACCCTTCCCTTCTCAGCAGGGCCCGGATCCTCTCCCTCCGCACCTCGTCCCGTCTTACCCCCCTCCTCCTCCACCCCATTCAAACTCAACCCTTCACCATCTCCCGGTATCCAACCATTTATTTTCCTAAATTATCCTTGTCTTTCCTCATTTCATTAAACCCTCCCGTTTCCGCAGAGGGTGAAACCCTGGGACTTTGCCATCGACATATAGAAGCCTGGCCATTTCTTTTCCGTTTTCTTCAATGCTTGCGATCGTTGATTTCTCTGAGAACGAAGTGGTGGGGATCATTCTTAGTCCATCCGTCCCATTCCATCATTCTCTTACAATGCTTGAGTAAGAAGTTATCACCGCTTATTTTCAAGAAAATGTTAGTTCTCGTTACAAGCTCGCAAACGACCACGTTGACCTTGTCCTAATTTGGTATTCGATTCGGAAGACTAGATGCAAGCCTAATGTTACGGAAAATGGGACATTGTTGGTGCAAAATTACGAATATCTAACTATTCTTCAGTCTACCTTCCATTTACTCGAGAACAAGTTAATCAATAGCATCAATATTCTTAGTCTAATTAATAATTGCTTCATTCATCTGGGAATATTATTTTCTTGTATTCTCTGGATAGAAAATATAATGCTGTAAAATTTACTTTCTTTCCTAACGTATCCTTTATTTTTTGCCCTTAGGGAGTTGATTGATGTACGGAAATTATGTTATTGATCTGATACTGCCAGATGTACATTAATCCTAATATTGGGGTTTGAGTGTTCACAACTACCGTTATTTTTTATGATGTAATATTTTGGTAATACATTTATTGGTCTCGGTGTTTTAAACTCATTTCTACGTTTATAATTAATGAGTTTCCTAATCCCATCCCCATTGACATGAAACTGACCTTCTCTCGCCTTCTATGGTGCATATTTTGTGCATTTATCATTACCGTTTGCATTACTTTCTCACATGCAATTCTGGGCCAAATTTTTAAATGGCATTTGCTTCAGTGGCTTTCTCATAATCTCGATTGGGCTTCTTTTCTGTCGCAAAATCTGCTATTCACAACGAACTTTAGAGGTACGTGCCTGAAAACTAGGAAGATTTAGTTAAACCCCTTGCGTAGAAAAATTTGTGACCGTTATCAGAAGAACGGAACTATTTGGTACAAGCAGAGATATAACAACTGGAGGTCGATTTTAATCCACAATCTTTACATTATTCAACTCTCCAACTCAGTGGCTTCGCCCATACTTGATCTGGAGTGAACTCAAGCGCTCAAATGTTATAGGACTCATATTTTCTCATAATTTGCTTTTCGACTCTTTGCGATCCCTTCCTCGCTTAAAGCGTCCTCAATAAAGTGGGTTTCTCTGAACCTTGCTTTTGAGACCTTAATCTCTGGCCACTTTATCACTTGATATCAGAATTCCATTAAATTTGAGATACTATGGATGTTTGTAAAGTATTTAAAAGTTTACCTATTTTAGGGTAGAAAAAGAGTAGCTAAAATGGAAAGGTTTATCATTTTGACGGAAGTCACATCCATAATTTTACTCTAATATAATTTTTACCATAACTTTTCTCTCTCTCAGACTTATACGGTCCAATGCAAAGTTGCCTGTCTTCTTAGTATAGAACTAAGAGGGGAACTAATGCAATCATTGCCGGAAATACGCATTTAATGATTCGCATCGCCTTAGGCAATAGTCGTTGCTCCTTTCGGTTGACGTATGCAAAGATAATTTATCATGTCGGGTATTGGAGCGAGTCCTTTAGATTATGTAAACATGTCATTCCAAATATTTGAGGTAAGCATTCAAATTGGTAGTGAGTAAACAGCATGCTTTCATATCGGCGATATAGATTTGTTATGGTGTCATTCATTGTATGCTTACAAAAGGTGCAAAATTTAATTGGGATATCTATGCAGAAATTGTCCAAACGTGAAGCAAAAGTCTTCAGGCTTGACTTTCTATGCATTAAACTATGGAGGATGGTTACTAAACACTGCAATTAATGGGAATTACGTCCGATATGGCCACTAATATGGCAAATCCAACTCAAGAATCACAAGATATTAGGGTTAGTGAGTGCTCTTGGCAAAGGTCACATACGAAAACTCTTTTTATTGTCAGTCATGGAGCTGTAACCTTTGTATTTACTCTGTAAAACGTTGTTACCTCACGAATAAAACAGAATTCTTGGAATATGAAGTTTTAGAAAGACAATTTCTACGGGTTTAGACACAATCTATCGATTCATCCATAATTGTCATCTTTTTCGGGTGGAAAATTGAGGCCTCCAAGAGACCAATAGCTCAAGGGTCTCCTTTCAACGGGCGAGAATCGGACGGCAGATGTAACCGTAGTAAAATTGGAGAGGCAATCGAGGTGGATGGGCCTGAGTGGAAACAGGAGGAAGAGGGTGGTATAAAACGCGCCATTATTCAGCGCCTCCTTTTCTCGCTCCTCCTTCCACTCCAGTTGCTGTCATTTATTACTGCTCTACAGTTTCACTCCCTGTACTTTAAAAACTCCCATGCTGTTCCACTTCCCTTTCCGCCTTGTTCAATTCTTCTTCCTCCTCACAAACCCCCAGTCGAATGTCCCTCCTTTTCCCTCTGTCCGAACAAACCTTTTTATTCCTTTCCAGCCTCCCCTCCCTCATCCGCCTCTCTGCTTCCTGCCTTCCTCTAACTCATCCCACGTCTCCCCTCCTCCACGTCTCTCCACTTTCACTGGATCCCTTCGACGCCGAGAGCGTCGTCTTTTGGGACTCCGTCTAAAGAATGAGGCACCGCAACCTCTTGCTCCCTCCCTCTCATCTCCCTTCACTTTCTCCGACACACTTCAAACCTCTCTTCTTCTCCCTCTCTATCTCTCCCGACTCCTCTGCAATTTAAACATAATTAAATGCTCGCGTAAACCGAAAAGATTCGATTACCCAGTTTTAAAATAAGCGGAAATTTTGGATTTCGGCCGCGTCCTTTAAAAGCATTTAGGGCAGCGATAGACAAACTGCAATTCGCGAACCACGCGCGATCCTTAGGATCCATATACATATACATACATATACATATATAATCAAAGTAAAATTTAAAGTGGAAATTAACTGTTTTTTCTATAAAAGCATATTTTGGAATTAATAACTATATCTAAGTTTATCTGATACCAAAGAATATCTATCTAATATTTAAGATTATCTGATTATAAGATTTATCTACGATCTAGGTAAATTTTATTTACTGATTCCAGTCGGGGTGATGTGAATTAAAAAATTAAAATCCGGATGCATGGTGACCCTACTTTATGTTACAATATTGCTTAAAATATCCTTATCTATAAAATTGTGTCTATAAATTTTATAGTTTTGCAACTTCTATCTCAAAAGTTTGTCGAATCTTGTTCCAAAAAGATGAGAACAGCACACATGCCAGTGAACCAGCAAATATGGTTAATTGGTTTCCCATCGCTTCTCCTTGAACTTTCTCTCTTCCTATTTTCGATGCACTACTCACTCACCCCCTTTTTCTCTGCTTTCTTCCAAATATTCGGTTCCTTTCACTCAAGGGTTACGAATATTTTGGCTGTCGTGTCTGTTTATTTCCGATGGATAACGCTATGGGACTGATTGTGCCCTCGAATGACGAATATCTCCGAATATCGAATATCCCCGACTCCGAATATTTCTCTCGCTACATTTCTTTGGACATATTAGTCTGGAATGTTGCCGAATAGCCCACATTCTTTGAAGTTCATCTTCAATGTATTATTTTGGGAATATTTGTTTTATTTGTGAGTGATACATAAACAAATTCAATCCAATACTAATGAAAAAACTCAAGTATTTTTTTACTGCTTGCATAAAATTCATGAAGTCTAATGTGTTCATAAAAATGTTCACAGGCTTCTGACAGCATAAAATATTACATTTTCCCTTTCTTATGTCGAAAAATGTTAAATATAGAGTTTAAGCATGCAAAAATCATTAGCGTTTATTACAAGATATGTATTTTAAGTCATTTGCGCTATAAAAAGCTCAGGTTCTTTACGCTACTTTCTCGGAGGCTTCTGATTTCCCGTTGCATCAACGCAAATAGTTTAACCAACTAATACTTCAAACGCTTAACAATCTGCGGTATTTCCTTCTTTTGTAGCTGGGTTGTATATTTAATCATCGATGAAACTGAAAATTGTGTTTTTCTAGCTGTAAATGCAAATTATCGCAAATGATATCATTTGGGATGGAGGTCATTTTACGTGTATTTAAATTCCCCGAGCTCGGTTATAATGAAGAGAAAGGTTTGGAAAATTAATCATTCCATATATAATGAGATTTTCTACGAAGCGGCATTCTGGTGGTCCCTTAAATTCCCTGTTTAGATATACTTAAATTCTTCTATGTAATTTGGTCCATGCTAATAAGCAATTTTTGAGAAAGCCAACGCCTTATTGAGGATCGATCGGAACACATAAAAGCTGATATTTTTCGCGTGGGCCGACAGGTACTCTCTCTCTCGTCGATGATTTTTGTCCAAAATTTTCGACGGGGTTTTTGCTCCGGAGTTCAAACCCACCCTCCGTCTTTAAGTCGTATTTCTTCACTCAAGTCTCCCCAATCTCAAGTTTCTTGCGGCTTCTCCGACGGCTTTTCCCACCTTCCCGCTCCTTTGCCGCATTTCCCTCCCTCTCCCCACCCCTTCATCCACAAGCCTTCAAACCACCCCCTCCACCACCCCCACGTCCCTTAATCCGAAAGGGTGAAAGGATGAGGGGGAGGCTGGGAGCACAATTCATTCCCCTCCGACACTGTGCCTCCATCAAAAGTTAACGTCGTTTCACTTCCTCGCCTCCGCCCCCCACCTTATACCGACCCTTCTTCCCTCCCTCTCTCTCTCTCTCACTTTCTCTCTATGCATATACACACATGAAACATGATAATGCGCAAAATGGGGATATTACCAATTTAAAACGAATAAGAATGGGGCAGTGAACATATACAGGTAACCCAAGGGTGAAAACAAGGTCGTCGGTGAGAACGCAAGCGTTCCATATTTCAGCTAGGAAAGTTTGACCTTGCCTACAAACGAAGTAGGTGCGTCCAACTTCAAACATGTTTGCACGAAAATTGGAAGATTCTTGGTTCGAATCCTGGCGTAGACAAATTTGTTTCATTGATATCTGACGTATCATCATTTTCCGTACTAAACTTGAGTTCTTTAGCTTTTTATTCAGGGGAGTAGACCGACAGTCGAGGTCGTTTGCGCCAGTTAGGAAAAGTGAGTTTTGGTAAGAACATTTCAGGTAATGGAGAAAGGGTGGAGAGAAACCCAGCGTCAGCATTAGCCTCCTCTCTACGAGAGGTGCCAAGGGGACCACTACTAAATGTCCCATCTGACGGACGAAGTAGTGAACCTGAAATGCCCGCCAATTAGGAACAGGTTTGCCAATGAAAAATCCACCATTGCCGGGAATCGAACCTTGGCCCTCGTGATGGGACGCCAGTACTCTAGCCTTCAAACCAAGCCGAACCCCCCTTGGGTTTTTCCTGGTATTAGTTCCATTTCCCTTTTCTTACTGCTCTGCATTCATTTAATTTGGTAATCACAATCACGCGAGTTTTTTCATTTCAATTAACATGTATGTATGCATACGGAAAGAAATACCTAGGTGTGTAGAGAGAGAATTATATATATATATTTCCCAATTCTGTTCTTCCTTTTCCTTAACATCACCCCCACCATCCTTCCCATACTACCCTCCGGCCCTAGCCTCCTCCTGAATGTCATTCCCTCAACCCCTTCCCTTCTTACAAGATTCCTTAAGTCTATCCGTTTCATGGGGCTGAAGGTCGCCAGATATGAGTGGAGACAGCTACCGCCCATGTGCTTTCCCCCTTTGCTCCGAGAGTGCTGCGCATGCGCGTGCGCAATGTCCCTGAAGGGGGGGAGGGTGATCAGAGTGGAGCGGGAAATGCTCTGTGTGCGTGCCTGTCCATAGATTCTGATATTTTCTTTCCGAATTGACGATTCGAAGGCGGATAAACGTGGGAAAGACGTGAGCACCTTGAGCCTCCATCGCGTGCCTTCGCTTGAAAAAAAGCCAGAAGTACTCAGTGGTGTTATTAGCCAATCGCCTTCTTTGGGGATTCATTTATGTTTACTTAAAAAAGATCAAGAGGTCGAAAACCTTTCTGCTAGGGACAGGACGTGGAAAGCTGACGGAAGTCACGTTGGGCGAACTTAATGCTCTGGCCCCATTTATCGTGAATATTTATTCCTCTTCCCTTTCCCTTAAGAAATATTTTCCGCTCGATTTCATTGAGTATTATTTTAATATTTGTTATATGTTACACAATTGGCTGTACTCATGGATGGTTTTACTCTTTATGCGGTCTTTAAATGAAGCATCGCTGCTTTCGAAGCATATTTGACGCTTAACTCAGGTGGTATTGATGTTTTTCTTTTGTCGTTCAGTGGATGGGTGCTTATGTCCGAGCCAAAAATGTCCACAGGCTAGAGTAATACTAGTCTCTGTATGTCTTCACCGCAAGATATTATTTTAGGTACAAATTGAATATTTGCGTTGAATATTTTTGTACGTCGTCCTGAGACATAAATATAATGAGTAGGTATTTATCCCAGAGTTATTTCGCCTGACGAAAACTCAACTACAAAAATCATATCCCTTCGTTTATTTATTTAACTTTATTTGCAAGCAGGATGAAATAAAAATCACGTTCAGAGAAAGAGATGCAGTCTGATTTATATTTTTACTTCACCTTGACCACGACATGCACGTGATTATGATGATTAGTTAAAATTGAACACAAAGGGAAATATCTACTCTCTGTACGGTAGCCAGCCGTAAAGGTATTGCAGTCATTCTTCACATACCTTCGCATGTCCTTTTCTCAGATCGTCCAAATACACCCTTTCGAAGGAGGAAAAAAATCTTGAAGATTTCTTATCGACTACCCCATACCAGACCCTGGCTCCGTGCGAGATATCGAGAAAATATTATGTATAGGTGCTGTGGGTCGAAGAACTTTCACTTCTTGTCTTAGCACGGAAGGCAATGAGGAATGGCTCTCCCCGTCCAACTTACTTTCGCAGTTTCGACCAGCAACAGAGAGATGCGCGATTGGGAGGGGGGTGAGGGGATGGTTGCTGGGGTGGAAGAAAGAACGCACAGGGGGGTTAGAAGGAAAGATTAAGGGAGAGGAAGAGAAGATCAAGATTACTCGAGCAAGGAAATTCCCCTTCATCGACTCCTTTATTCTCACTCACCGTTCCATATACTTTTCCGTCCCAAGCTTTCGAGAAATCGTCAAGAAGGAAAATATTCGATATTTCCTATTTCGGGCGATCACCAGCCACGGCGGAACAAAAAGGAATGACTTCGAGGAATGTTCAAATCAGAATCTAACTCGAGCGTAATCACGGGATCGAATTCTGTATTGTCATCTCTGAATATGAGAATTTAAAAAATCAAACAAATTCCACACCATACGGATGCCAATTCTACGAAGAGGAAGTTTTCCCAAATGTTGGGAAAGAAAACTGAAATGTTTGTCTCGGTGTTGTATCGTTGTCATCTTTTGTATCCTGTATCCGAGAGCAAAAGAGAAAGGCAAAAGGACTTCTCACACTCCTCACATTTCTCTCTCGATTGTCTTTCCCTCGCCGTTGCCTACCCTAGCTGCGCAGTGTGTAGCTTGGCACATTTATCCAGGATTTGATGAAACATTTTATGAGTTATTTGAACCTTCCACCTTCTGGTTGCTCAGCTGACAAGCTGCCAGCCTCGCCACATTAACAAGATAGTACCTGTTGTCTAACTACATATTTTCGTATTATTTATAAACTCGCACAGATCGGATTTTCTGTACATTCCTGTACCTTCTTAAAATTTTTATAAAATGGATCTTAAAATTTATCAGCGTATTCCGTGGGAGTGTTGCTAAATATATTAGCTCATAAATTTCCTCCTCACTGTTTTTTTTCATTTAACATGTACGCCAAGAGCTATTTCTCTTTCAAAACCGTGCCATATAAAGTAGATATATATTATTCAAACTTGGAGCGATTTGATAGCGTTAAGGCTCGCTTATTAGAAATCATCCGAGAGTGCAGTGGTAAAATTAGTTATTTCAAGATGAACATATGACATATTATGAAGTTCTATTCATTTTATCATATTAACTCATTGCAAATTTGGTCGGTGTTTCGATAGTATCTCGAATTCAAGTCTTATTCTCATAATCTCTAAGCAAAACGTCTTCGACAAAACTTCATATCTAAATTTACTTTTACAACTGTTTAGCAATATTAAGGAAAAGAACTATTTGTCTGTTTTGGCTTACACATAAGTTTGTCACAATTCATTACAGCAACAGATACATTAAATCCTGGGTTAATTGTCGATTTTCCATTATTTTATACTTACTTCAACTATGTTGGAGCTGAAATTCCTGAATTTTTTGCATCTAATTTCAAAAGACAAGGTACTCTTACTTACTTACTCAAGGGACTAACATAATAAAAACAAGGTACAAAAATCGTTTCTTACAAGGCCTATACGTATTACTACTTGCTTTGAAATTTAATGATCCTCTTTGAGAAAGCTTATCGCAATGTATCATAAATTGATAAATATGAAACGTAGAGCCAGAACGTTATAAAATTTAAAACTAATTCAGTTAATCAAGTTGTCAAGTGAAGTTGTCTTTATTTTGATAACTTATGTTGATGCAATTTTCAATCAGGCATCGTGACTATTAGAGTATTTTCATTAAAGCTAAAAATAAAATTAGTTTTTCTGATTCATAGTGCGACCACATTCTCTAACACCATATTGATTGATATATTTTGCACATGCACAATTTTTACCGTTGTAAAACCCTGTGTGCTTCAACCCAAAGATAATTGAATAGCTGTTTTCATAAATATTCTCTCTCCATATTCAATGTCTCGTGGGTATTTAAGTGGAATCTAGAGCGGATCGGATGATTGTAAATTGGGTGACACGTGGACCTTGTGTTATAACATGTCTCTAGGTCTAGACAGACCACTGCAGTGTGTCTATTATGCCCCGTGATAAAACAAAATTTGGCACAGTTACTGGGCAGTATTGGATTCACTATCGTGGGTCCTAGGTCTACGTAGGAAACCGTTGAGGGCACCTTCTACGTCGAAGTTAAGGTAGAATAATAATCTGAAAAATCCTCAATCCAGTGCCTAAAAATAACGCTTCGCCTAACAAGATCCCCTCCCCCCACGTTTCACATTCTGAGCTGCTCTTAAACTGAGGTACCGTTCTCCCTGCCATGCATATGTTACGTCTCGTTGACTACCCTCTCTCTTTTGGTGTTTCTCTACCTTCTCAAATCGTTTCTTAATGGCCTCGCTTGCGTTAAGAACCCTTCTCTGGTCATATTTTCATTTATCATTTCCTTTTCCGAGTGGTATATATATTGGAGCTTGGTAATTTTTAATGGATATAAATAATTGAGTCATCACGGGTTTTTACATGTTGATAACAAATACCCAATCGTCAGTATCTATATAGTTCGGAGAAGTGTACCAAAATAGCATTATCTAATACAGGCATCACACATATTTGGGCAGAAATATTTTTGTTTCAATCGAAAAGCAAATGATATATAGTCTTTTTCTCCTCTAAGAATGTCCATGCTCTCAAATAACAAAGCAAACTTAAATGATATACTGCCATGAATGTCACCAACAAATTATCCCTAAGTCGTAGTAATTTCATCTGAAAGTTGTATAGCGCTGTAAAGTAAAAAGTTCATGTTACCTTTTCTTTACGCCATCGTGATCAGATGCTAAATGCGAAGAAGTTAGTGCTGGCGATTTGCTGAGAAATTGATCATTTGTTGGTTGGTATCTCCTATAATTCTAATGAAGGTAAGATTTCATGCTGCCATTTAAGAGTATAGCTTGCAAGCTTTGTGTAATGGTAGCATAAACAATTCAAAAACGTTTCTTATCACGCTTTGTAATAATTTATTGGATCAATCCTTGGGTGGACAGTGGGTTTCTTGGAGCCTCATATAGCCTTCAGCGTCCTATTTTTCTTGCCGTAATGGAGACCTAGTTATTATAGCCCCTACGAAAATTGCCCTTAGGATCAGGTATCCTGAGTAGCGTAGTGGTATGCACATTGACTCGGCAAGTCAAAGGTTCGTGGGTAGATTCCCGTTTGAGGAAGCCTCTATCCTCTGGAAATTTTCTATTGAATGGTAGGAGTATGAAGGGCGCGTTTGGTGGAATATGAAGCAAAATAAACCCTATTTGCTCGCGTGATATATGCATTTTATAATGCTTCGTGGCAAACCAAATTAATTAAACTTCATTTTGGTGCCAAAGTTTATAAATCCACGTAAGGCTTTTGAAAGCGATTGGCTGAATTTGGGATTGAAACAGAATGAATGACATCCGCTAATGAGTTCTTAAGAAAATGAATTTGTAACGCAGCGCTGTAAGGATTCCTCTAAAATCAGATTCGAATCAATGTTCCCACAGGAAGTTCAAGGCTCTAGGTTTTCAAGTTCGCAAACTTCTGCAATATTGAAATTTCCCGCGCGTGGCTTAATGGCGCTCAAATCATCAACGTCTCTCTATTCTCCATTTATATTGCGTCATTCGGAGCAAACGTTAATCCTTTGTTTTGGCTGTGTCCCTTACTGTGTAAGTACAGACTCTCCATTTGACGTATGTTGTATTGTATGCTAACCGAATCCTCTACTGCGAATGCTGTAGATGTAAAAGTGACGATTACGACCTATGAACGCATAATCCATTCCACAGGTAGAGGTATTGAATGGCCGTTAGCAATGGGCTAAACGTGGGGGTTCAGAAAAAGTATCAATTCCGCACACATTTTCCATCGATCTGAATCACTTATTTCTGCACATTTACGTGTGAAATAATAATTTTGTAATGGTCCGCGTTAAATGGAAACGAAAAAAGAAGTTAAGGTTAAAAAATTTAATCTTCTAACCACAACCATTCAATCATAAATCAAAAATTAAAATAGGCAAAAGGTGACGTTGACCGAAAAAGCTTCTTTGATATCATTGACGTCATTTTCCTCCCGTCCTTGACTGCTTTCAGTGGAAAGGAAGGGAGTGGAGGGGGGTTCTCGGAATGTCTGCTCGCACAGATGCTGTCGCAACTGCTCCTATTGGCAGAGTCAGCTATGTCCCCCCCACTGCGATAAGGCAAAGTAGCTTCGCGGGTTCAGTTGTGGTTGGACGAAGTCGTTATACGTCAGAGAATGCACCACGCCCACTTTTCCTAAAGGGTTAAAAACATCAGTTTTTCGCCGCTTATAACTCGAGAAATAATTGACCGATCAAAAAAATGGAAAAATACTAGTCTTTTTATTTTCCAATTCTATCATATTCGGCAAAAAAAAATATGGTATACGACCCCATTTAGACATAAATAATGTGTTCAAGTGAATTTCATTGACCCGAGGTACTAGACTCTAAGGTTCTGTCCTTGCCCAACTTGCTTAGTCGTTTAACGTAATCCGTCAAGTACTAATGGGGTACCAAGAGAGTAGTGCAGCTGAAGGAAGGGGCAGGAGGAAAGTGGGGTAAGCAGCGGTGGGCTGAGTTAATGAAGAGGAGCGATAAGTTCAAAGAAATTGGCTAGGGTCAAAAAGTTAGAGAGTTCGTGACCTCTGAGAACTTACATTTTACGTTAATCCCTCTTCGTGAGATTTTTTCCTTTATAAATGTGCAAAGTAACGTTAAATAAAGCTTACTTGAATCCTATTAAATGAAGTTCAGGATATTCCACCACTCGCAGAATTTCATGAATAATCCATACTTGGGTCATGCTTAATTGTTGAAATTATTTTCGTGTCATCGTATATTACAGTAAAACCACTTTGCTGATTTGTTAAATAATTTTCAATCCCTTCTTACTTACGTAAACCAAAAAAATTTACAAGATATTCAGTAATTCAGTATGTGCTTAAATTTATTTTTTTCCGATAAATCTGCCCGAAGGCACTCGTTCCATTTTTCGTTCAGTCAATACTTAGGTTAATGGCAGTTCTCGACATCTTTGTTCAATCTAGTTCTGAAATTATGATTTAAGTAAAATTTGGACGGCATTAATCATGTCTGCACCACCAAGGGAGGGTAAAAAAGCAATTTCAGCCTAAAAGGTCAAACGTCAAAGGTCAAATGTTGGAACCATGTTGTTTGGAGCAAATATGACTATTTTTGTACACTTATATCATCTTGATATAATATCACCTTGAGTTGAAAATTTTTGGTTTTATTTTTTTTCACGATTAATTCTCAACTGTGTTGTTAGAGTCGAATGATAAATCAACATTCCTGCTTCATGGAAGTCCACAAATGGTGAGAATATGGCGAGATAATGCAGCAATTCGCCTAATTTGGGTAAAGCTGCATTTTTGCCTATCTTGAATGTGTGTAGAAAACGTTTTTTCATCCCAAATTGTTTTCTTCGCTTTGCAATGATTGTTCCGCTCATATAGAACAGGAATTAAAGTTTACATGCATATTATCCAGTAAAATATATAAAGTAGAAGGAATTCAAAGCATCTAGTCCTTAGTGACCACTCACCGATCAATTGATCAGCGGTATGACGGGCCTCGCCTTTTCGCTTCCAAAAAGGTAATCCAGGCATTCAGCCATTAAAACCGGGGGCCGGTTAATTTAGGGCATGAAAATAGAGGGGTTGGTACTTTTCATTTATTTCATTTTCATTTTAAAGTAGTTAATTAGGATTCATATTTATGTTTGCCACAAGTATGCGTCCATGTAAGGTAATGAGAGGCAAAAATAATTGAAAATAACTACAAAAAAAGAGTACCTTTTCTCGTTCGAAACAAAGATTCCGTACGAAACTTCCACACTCACGTATCATCTTTTAATCCTCATTTTCTAACCAACGTTCCACCCTTCGACCCCTTCCTTCCCCCCCTTGCGCGATCTCTCTTCCTGCTCACCCCTGGCGGTCTCTTAATAATCTCAACCCTCGGCACCGCTTCCTTCTCTGGCCCCACCCTCAACTCTAGGGGAGGCATTCTCTGCCGTTCCTTCCTCCACGCGCTCATCTCCATTGTTCCCTTTTAAAGTGGAGGGCTCGAGTCTCCACCCACCATTACCAAGGCCCCTCCACAGCCCCCCGCGACCGCACGCCCCCGAAACGGAAGCCCGAGGGCCCCCTTTCCCACCCCCCCTCCCCGTTCCACCCTTACCTTCCCTTGCCCCCTCAACCTCATTCCCTCTCATTCTCCTCCTCCTAAAAAGCCATAGAATTGCTAATACGAGTCCATGCCATATAGAGGAGACCCTCCGACATAAGGAAAGCTGAGTTTCGGGGGAAGAGTGGAGATCAGCGAAAGTTTAGAATAAATATGTGCGTCACCGAAAATTGCGGATGAGCGGAAGGAAGATGGTTCAATGCGTTGGATCCCTGAGTCGGCCACTGGAGCTTTCCTCGTCCTCATTTTATGCATTCTGCAGCCTTTGCATTCGATAACGCTTTAGCAGACGCGTTTTGGATGTTATGCCTATTCTGTCAAGTGAAAATGAATACTTCAGGTGTATGATAACATAATACGAGTTAATATCACCGGTATATGCTCGGAATTGAGCTTTTTTAATATTTTTTTAAAAATTCCGATTGCAGACTATGGTTTTGCTAATCACTTTGTTTCGAGCAATTTATCGATATTTCATTCTCTCTATGGCTACTTTACATTCTTTTGACGTCATATTAAATGTCCGTAATGGATCATAGTTTACTTCACCCCATAACAAAAGTATTAATTTGTCACCATGCACACTTGTCTTGAAGAAGGAGCGTTAGGATTCCCGTCTCCAACAATGTATCAAAAAAATTGTCTTAGCTTTTGAAAAATCATATAAAGGTATGCCAAGGTTTTATGATTCTGTTAATATAACGTTTTGTTAATTAACTTTTTCCTACCTAAAAAAAGGAGCTATAGTTAAATATGCTATTTCAATCACTTAAAAATTCCCAAAAATCAAAACAACCGTTTAAATAAGAAAAGTATGGTGCAGCATTGCAGCATTCTTCGCAGGTCCCCCCTTCTAATCTCTGACAACATTTGAGGGTTAAAATCCAAATACCTAAGTCATCAAAACTCCTAAGCTATTAAATTTTAAAATTCCCATCAAACATTACTGAAAGTTGGTAAGTTGAATTCCAGACCTCTTTTTTATTAAAGATATGGATGATTTTTCGGGAGTTTAGGTCATTTTTTTGAAAATGAAAAGTATTTAATTTTGGCCCACGTTTCGGGAAATGTATTTTTTCCTTCTTCAGGGCTAAAAATGGGGTGAAACACCAATAACATAACAATAATAAGTAACATGATTTACAGGATGTTTACAGTGCCAAAGATTTTACAATATAATTTTTTTCAAAGTTTAACGCCAAAAAATTACATGGAATAAATTTTACCTACCTTAACTTCTATGACGTGAATTTGTTTACAAATTGGCTGCTAAGGTTGTGTTATAATTTTTTTTATGTTTGATGTATTAAACTGTTATATATTTTACTTAAATTACAAATATCAGTTCTTTTAATACATAAATTTTGATCTTCACTAATATGATACATTTCTTAAAATAACCTTTAAAAAAACATATACTGTAAACATTTGGCACTGTAAACATCCTGTTAACAATGTTACTTATTATTGTTATGTTATTGGTGTTTCATCCCAATTTTAGCCCTGAAGAAGGAAAAAATACATTTTCCGAAACGTAGGTCAAAATTAAATATTTTTCATTTTCAAAAAAGGACCTAAACTCCCGATAAATCATCCATATATTTAATTACTAAAAGAGTTTAAACGTAATTTGAGGGAATGACGATCAGAACTTCAGTCATGACGCTCTATTTCCCTTCAGCGTAAATCCAGATCCCAAGAGAGCGGCATTGCGTACAAACGTCAAATTCTTGCGCACCAATAAGTAGAGCGAATATTTCAGCACGAGCCGCGCGTGCATCGAAGACGACGTAATTTTCTTCCATCGACGCCGTCTCCCTCTCCATCGTGACCGGTCCTCACCACCTTTCCCCCACCCGTCTCACCCCCCCCCTCCCCCCCCCCCCCGGCATGGCGAGAGGATGGGCACGGACAGATCCCATCCTGGACCAGTTTAATAAAGAGAATCAAATCAAATCCCATTCCATTTCCTAATTCCTCTCCCTCTCTTCTTCGTTTCCCCTCACGTCCGCTCCACCCCACCCTCATTTCCCTGGAATCCACCCTCCCCCCTCCCCCCCAGTACTTCCCCTCCCCTCACCTCCATCCCCCTCCCTCACACGTCCCAGTTCCCTTTGCACTCGCCGCTCCTTTCCCCTGCTCCGCATAACTCCTACCGGGTTCACTCATCCCTCCAATCTCTCTTCATCCCTATTCCCAGGTCCCCCATTCTAATCTTTGACAGCAGACACCTATAAGGGGTGGAATTCAAAAATTTAATTTTTAGCTCACGTCCTCTCTTCCCATCATTGGAGTGGAAAATGTGTGTTAAATGTAAAAATCAACGAATTGTTCTATCATCTACTAGTGCAATATGTGTCTATGTGAACTGGATTCATTCCTCGGAATAGTTCAATTTAACAATTTCCATTTTGTTGGTAATTAATGAGTTTTAGGATATAGCTTCGTAATTTTTCTTCTGTCATCCACTAGTGCAAAATATATCCATGTTAACTGGATTCATTCCTCGGAATAGTTTAATTTAACAATTTCCATTTTGTTGGTAATTAAAGAGTTTTAGGACATAGCTTCGTAATTTACTGTTTGAATATCTATTGTGTCCATGGTCGATCAATATCGATAGCAGGTGTGGAGACTCAGGTGCATACGCGAGTAAGGCACTGGTCAGACAGGTGTGACAGCGCACAACCTCTTACGGATCAGACAGCTGTCGGCTACTCCATGTAACTATCGCCATGCGAGAACTTCTTGTTCAAATAAATGTCGCTTTGTCTGTGAGGTGTATCAACTTAAAAATGCGGTTTGGATTCCTGCCTCGTGAATTTATGTCATGTTTGCCTCAGAAGCCTAAGGCGGTCCTGTATGCCGTGAAGTGCCTCGGGTCGTAAGCCCAGCATACTTGAAAATAACAAAATCACCCACAGAAAGTATCTATGTTGAAAGCCCCAGTGAGGCCCGAGGGAAACATGGTGAGATTTACTGGGAAAATGTAATTATTTCCATATCACCCAGATCGAAAAGCTTTAGAGATCTCCCTCTCTTGTTCCAGTTTTCAGCATTTAATCAACTCGACGAACTCGGCGAATAAATCCGTTCAGATTTTCCGGGTAATTCAATTTTGGCCATTTAATTAATTGTCATTGGCAAGTACTCTTCTAGATAAAGACTGAAAAATGTACATTTCTAAAAAACGCTATAGAAAATCGGTAAATCTGACAACTGGGTCAATATTATTATTAAAAATTGTGTCCGAGTATAAAAGAAGCTGGCGACTGTTTCTTAGCCAAGGAAAGCACGGCTAAGGCATTCGTTGATTTCATAATAAATATTTTGTCATATGTTGTTCTCATGGGAAGCAATGCAACAAACAGATAATTAATGGGGAGGTGATTGGCAAAGACTTGAGATGACGTGGTAACATATTATATTTCATTCATATGAGGTCCTTGAGGAGTTCTAGTGCTCATGAAAAATAATGGGTTTATTATTGAAATGAAAAATATTTCACTTACAGCGCACAACATTCAGGTATTTATATTTCAGGGTTATTAAAAATACATTTTTAACAAGTAGGTACCATACGATAAACTGACCACAAGTAATGCTTATAAGTTATAACCTTTCAGGCCAGGATATTTTTTCTCTAAAAAGCTAAACATTTTTTTCAATTGCACTTCCTTGTGGCACAATCTTTGCGAAGGAAAGGGTACTTGGTGAATGTGGCATTAGATTTTGATTAATCCTGTATTCTTTTGATGGCATTTTGGGAACTTATGGTAACTAATGAGTCTCAACACGCATTCATTATAAAATGTTTTATTAAAACAAACTGTGTGGACGATTATTAACCTCAGGGTTGCATATGATTCCGATGATCATGATTACAGCCAGCAATCATTGCAGAGGAAATAGGGAAACTAGGGTCAGTTCGCTTGCTATAGCCTGCCTGTACAGCGTCGCTCATGCTAGGAACAAGGCACTCTCGTCGTATTGGCGAAACGCTTTGGTGGAGCAAGCGGCAGGGAGCGGAATTTTTCATGGGTGTTCATTGATGCGGCAGATGCGCCCCATCTCCACGAGCGGCGAAATGACGTCGTCAATCACGCTTCCTCCCCACCTCCCCTCCTTGTCTCTCCCGCCCACTTCCACCTGCCTCAATTCCTCTTTCCCTTCCGCTCCCTTTCCTACCTCTCATCCGTCGCCTCGTTTTTAATATATCTCTTTCAATTCCGTTGTCTTATTTTTATCTTTTGATTTCCGATCGAGAAACGGTCTTGAATTTTTAAAGCAAAAAATTTTCATCCTAAAGTGCGCTTAGCTTAGGGCATAAGCGTGCATTCCAAATGGCCTTTCGTGAAATGTTTATAGTAGTGATATTTAGGATTCCATTTTTCTTGATCTCCTTGTCGCCATAACTATGCGGATAATCGTTATTATGGTGTTATGGTGTTGTTTATTTGTTGTAAAAAAAGGGTCAAAATTACCTAAAAATTCAATGATAAATGAGATCTTTTACTGATCATCAAAAGGACCTAGTCCTTATATCCGTCTTTACTCAATGAATTGGAGCCTTGTTTAGTCAATAGAAGTTAAATAATAGAGATATAACCTCAACTCGTAAGCATTGTATCCATAATTTTCTTATCTAGGCCTATCTTATTCATCAGTAAATATAATGTTATTATAATATTACATTTCATTGAATAATTGTCTCTAAAACCACTAAATTTGTTCATAGAAATCTGTTCCATTCCTATGCAACTCAATCAACTTTCATCATCAATTTGGCTATGCTCACGTATTGAAGTTACTCTGGTTTTATATTCACAAATATCGGGAATTCATATTTTGAACTTTTTGATCAGGTGGGGTGTCAAGTCTTGAAATGATCACGAAAAAATATCACCCTTCAAATTTTCCAAATGTTGTAAAGGCGGAGTGTTATTGATAAAATGTAAGCATCTGAAAATTACAATACTGTGTGTATTTTTTTAAATCTGTCTCGATAGGTATTGTTAGGAGTTTTCTTCGATATTTGATTCGGATTGGAGAATTTTGGTTGCGAATGAAGTGATGCGTAAGGCATATTTGAAAACTTTAGGCTCGTTAAAGGTGATAATGAACGTCTAAATACAAACTTAGAGTACATAATTTAAGAAGAAGTGAAGATGCACACAATTTTTCTGGGAAAAATAATCCACTTTTTATAATTTCTCAGCTAAAAATGATTTCTTCCACTAATATATTCTAGAATGGAATAATTATTATATACTTTCCCTATCTTGATTCTATATTATAATAACAAAATTACTAATTTGATTTCCGTTCTTTTGGTGTCTTTTGAGGGGTCGCAAATAATATTAATGATTGCAATATATATTATTCGATTAAATCCTACATAATTTTTGAGGAATTATAATGTTTATTATTATTCATGTATTTTTTTGAAAATAATATATTTCACTTTTCTAATTTCTTCACTGTAAATATTTTACAATCTGCTGTCATGAAATGCCTGTAGAAGTTGATATTTTGCTTAGTGTTTCGAACAAATTCAATTAAATACATTTTTGTGGCTCGTGAAATTATTTTCTGCGGCTATTAGTTTAGGATTCTATGAAATTCCTATTTTTCAATTCAATGAAATGAGGTCCATAGATTGTAATATACGATCCAAATAGTTACCGATGATGAGAATCCAGCAAACTCACTAGAGCTCTAAATCATTTGTCATATTCTTAATCTCGGAGGATATTATAGTTAAAAGTAATGATAATGTTTTTTTATTTTTACTTTTTCTCTTCCGGTAATGATGTTTGCGTACATAATAGCGCAAGACGCTTCAAAAAAAAATAAAATTTGGAATTGATGTATTCAAATAACTCTTGAAATCCCATAGCAAAATTTATAGAATTAGCAATAAATTATATTGTCTGCAGATGCAATTCAAGTTTATTTTTGGGGAAATTTTATAAACGAGAATTAATTGTGATTGTGATCAACGATATATGAACTTTTCTTTATTTTCTTCAGATGTCAGTAGATTTACTTCACATGCGCATGGTCATGATAAGCCTCGCGTAATTACTTTTCATCTTCAACGACAGTTCTCCATTGGACGAATTCCATCATCCGTTAAAGCCCTCTGCAGGCATTCGTTCCTCGCCATTAGCGATAGTGCGGTCACTGGCAAAATCCCGCTATCCTATCTCATCACGGCCGATCCTTTTTTAGTCTTATTAATGACTCCCTTCCTAGTTGATCTATGAGAAGCTCCCAAATAGAGAATATCCTCTCATATTTTTTGACTCACTTAGTGAAACCATGATGTTGTATGCGGGTGTTGAATTCTATTGAAGCAGCGGGTTATGTAATATCTAAGAAAAATTATAATGTTCCTGGATCCACTGCATAATGTAGTGCATTTAAAGTTACTTTCGGAGTATCTTATCTTGTTCTCAGCTGTGGTAGTCAATGCCGTAAAGGTTTGTTTTACACCTCAGGTTACCAGAAAGTACAAATACAAATGAATATTGGCTGGTTGACAGAGACTCTTTGTCTTCTTAAAAGAAAACAGTTGCGGTTTCACGTAAAATTAAATGCTCAAATACTCTCCTAGTTGTCCTTGACTACTAGGTATCTTTCATGAAATTCAATAACAGTGTCATTTGTTTTAACAACTCTGGTCCATAGTCCTTCTTGAAGATATGACTTTTTAAACTAAGAATTGACGATTTAACTATGAATTGATTTTTATCCACATTTATGGTTATAGTTGCATCGTTTTATCCACCCGTCATTCTGTAATTTTAATTTTGCCAGCATGAACTCTTAAGTATTGTTCATATTCCGTGCAATTTTGCGTGCTAGCCAATAAGATTAATTTAGTTTGTCACCTTTTTTGTAGTACTCGCTCATTATTTAACTACCGCTAATAAAATCTCAGCTAATTATGCATTTCTAATTTACACGTTTACAAGTCAAATATCCAGAAAGTATCAATTATTATTCATCACTAGTGTGGTAGTGATGATACTTTGATACTTAACTCAATAAGCTAAAACTTATACATTAATTATCAAGTTTTCCGATTTTTTCCGAACGGAAAATTACTTCATGCACTCAATATAGTTCATAAAGTGAAAAAAATAATAAATAACTGTTTTCAATCATCATTCTTGATACTCGACTTATTTTTTATAACGCCGTGATTTGAAGAACCTGATTTATAGTGAAAAATAGATTTTACAGTATAGGATTTACCCATTTCTTTTTTGTATAATCCCTGTCGAGGTGTTTTAGCTTAGGCTACCAAATACCCCACTAATTTGCCCTGATTCCTATTAATCGTACTGGTCGAATATAGCTGCAATCTTATTTATTTGTTAGGGGGATAGTTTCAAATGTATAGCAATACCAATAACTACTACAAATACATGTACAGATAGAACACTTTCCTTTGTAAAGCAATAAATAATTGCACTTTATATTGTGCCTAACGATGTACAAGGGAAAAGAGTAATTTAAAAATATTTGCATGAGTATGGAATCAACGAAACCGAGGCAAATATCCTGCAGATGATTATTAGTGAGTGATATTCATTTTTAAATTAAAATTATTCCATTTCATTTGTTTTATGGCTGATTTTTGAGAAAGGGTAAAGCAGTACATTATTTAGCCAAAAATACTTCTGCTAATTTTTTCGCGCAAAATATGCCATCTCTCATCAAAATATATTAATGCCAAAATAATTCCATCTCGTGATTTCTTTCTCTATTTATTATTGAACAGTATATTTCCTTTACTAAAATTACCGATAAAAATTGGGCATCATCGAAATTAAAATAAAAAGCATAATATTGTCAAATTCATAATTCATGGAAAATGAAAAATGCCTATCCTTTCTTTATTATTTGACGCAACTCATTACAGACTTTGACTTGACTTTGACTTTTATTCTATTTAACCTGGGGTAGATGAGGCCCGATAGCCCCCTCTACCCTTAGCCTCATTTAAAGTACATCATAATAGGTTTAGATTAGTTACAAAATTACAAATATATATTTAATTGCAGCAAAATATGAAATTTTACATGCATAAAAATTTACGACTACTAAGCAAAAGACAAAGTTAAAAACTTGAAAATACACAGAAAAATAAAAAGACAACTCTGATAACTGAAATAAGAAAAGAAGAAAGAAAATTTAGGATGAAGAATGAAAAAATAATGATGATTGGATAATAATAGTATGAGGTTGCTTATCTGAAGGAATTGCTAGATGGATATTTGAAACTGTATATCAGGAATGCGAAATTGGGAAGCGTGTATGGGAAGATCAACGGATAAACAGAGGAATTAATGTCTACGCAGATAATTTTTCTCTTTCTTGCTGATATATTATAGCATTAAATAATTAAGCATTTGCCTTTTTTTAGCTATAAAATGGAAATAATTTTCAAAGACAAGTATATATATAATTCGAACTTGTACATATGAATTTGAAACTATATCTGATTTGTAACGAAATATTGATTTTAGTTTTTCCTTAAATTTACTTTCCCATTGGAATTTCGAAGCAATAAATTTTGACTATTTTTGTCTATATAGTGAAGAGTGTTCTCTATTTGCAACTATATCAGACGGGGTGTCACAGAAATGAGAATAATCGTTATATTTCTTTTCTGGTTCCTTTTCATGCGCAGCCACGGTGAAGATCTCATCGTCACACCATTCGCGCAGATTTTGGCCAGCCTACGAAGTGTCCGGAACAACTTCCTGTGTCTCACCAATGTGCCCTCGAACAAGTAAGTAGCATTTTAGTTCCCAAATTCATGAAACTGACGCTTGAAATGGCTCATGTTTAAAAAGGCCTCAAATTAAAATCTTTATCCCCATGCTTCTAAATTCACAATACGAAAGATAAGAACCCATTTTATGGTTATATTACTGAGATTAACTTATTTGTAATAATATGTTTGTTATGTTGCTGCTTTTCTTTGAATATACTAAGGCAATCTAAGCAACTGCGGGGAAACTAAATAAATATTAATGAGGAACCATTTTATCCTACTTGACACGTACTTTTGAGCAAATTAATTACTTGCTCACATGTTTGTTATTTGGGAGAAAACTGATTAATGAATAACTGTAATGCAATGTTACGCCCAAGTCTTCAGTAATATTAATAATAGTTTCTTGAAATGTATACATTTATAATGAACCAGAGAATAATAAATTGCTCTTAACTGATTGAGGGATGATACAAATAAGTGTACCATTTGGCGAGTCATAGCATACGTATAATTTGCATGGCTGAATTTCTTTTTACGACGATTCTTTTTCATATTCTCTAGGTCCAGGCGGTCCTCTGGGGCGACTGGGTCAGCAACGCCGCAAACGAGGAACCTCACGCCCGGAGGTGAGTTTGGAGATAGTTCCACGAGTTGCCACAGCGAGCGCTGTCGCTCACACGACTCAGTTCTCGTAAGCCCAGAGCGGCGGAGCCCGCACTCACGGGCGCGTCTTTTGATTTAAATGTCCTTTGATTTTCCTCGACTCGCTTGTTTCCGAATTTGTTTCGTCAGTCAAATAATTAATATCCTTCGAAAAAATTGCCAAGTGGAGGAAAAACATTGGCTATCATGGGTACCATTCTATATTGTCCCAACCTCCATAAAAATGCTCATCCAGTTTTTTAGTTTAATCTTTTCAATTGTATTTTATTAACCGAAGTTGAAAATTATTTATGACAATAAATGGAGCCAATCTTTCTAGCATAAGAAGTTTATTTTTTTTAATTGAATTGTCAAACGAATTCAAGTTGTCAACAGCATTGCTTGCAACCGTTTTCAACAAATTACACCAACGCTTACCCTAAGAATTCAAATTTCCTGTTTTACAACATTTATTCTGAGTTTTTTTCACTGCCTTGAATTATAAATCAGAATGTATTGAACACACTTTGTTATGCTGAGGAGTAGAAACCTGGGATTTAAATATAGATGAAGCCCCTCCGGATCTCCCAACCTGAACATATCAAGGATTGTGCTTTTCTGGATATCAAAACTTTCTGAGAAACCACGGAGTGCACAGAAGAGGACCTTTCTCTCCCATACTTGAAAATTCTCACGCTATTGGTCTTGGTATCATGCTAGCTATTTCCTCATTCGTTGTTCCAAGCTTTAGCTTTGTTAGGCCTTTGTGGGCCTTTGTCGTGGCTATCCGGCAGAGGTGAATGTTATCATTGCTTGTTTCGGGAGTCATTATGAATTAGTCAGAAAAGATATTAAGTGAGAGAAAATCACATGATTAGGACCTTAGTTAGGGAAATCAGGGCATAGTCTAGTTTCAGGTTTCTGTGCGGTTAAATTAAAGGCGATGGATTAATGCCATCCCTCATCTTAAAAGTTAGCGGGGACTTACATGAAATCTGCAATGTTTCAATGGGTTATCTTCCTAAAGACGGCATATTATGTCTGTGGGCATGACGATCGCCTACTGACTAGTATCCTTAGGTTTGATTCCTAGGGTGTTCCTGATAACACTTCCAGTGATAGACAAGCTGTGTAATTTTCTGGGATCTGCGTGACTAAAGGGGACATTAGGTAACGAACGGCCACATACACTTATGTTTTAACATCTGAAGACAAGTAATTCGTGAGCACTAGACTAAAGATACTCACCGTCAGTTGGATAAAAATGTGTGGTGATAAATTTGGAAAGGGAATCATAAAATTTGTATCACATTACAGTTTCCTTTAGCTCTTAAAAGTCATATTTGCGATAATCTACCCTCAGTTTTGAATTTGATTTGAATTCTGTATCACTCAATTCTGTCTACAATGAATGTCTACAATGAATACGGCGTTGTCTTTTTGAAATGGTGAATATATATACTAAAGGGATCTTCAATTTGGAGGAGACCACGTTATGATTTTTCGCTTCAATGAGGTAGCATCTATTGATACATATGTAATAAATCGTAAAGATAGATTGATAACAATTTATTTTGATGCCAGCATTCCCAAAGGGAAAATAGAACGCACTGCTAAAGATGCTTAATTTATTTATCATTTAAAATTAAAAATATTCTCACCTAACACACATGCATGCTAGCCAATTAAGTGCAATTCATTTTTTAGGACATACAGCTAATTGAATTCTTATAGGAAAATTATGTGTGGTTCAATCATTACGGAGCTAACTAAACTCAGTCAACTAATCACCTTATTTATTTATTCAAAGAAGCATTCCACCATCAACAACACAATGAACAATAATACCTCAGATTATAGTTCGAGTACTACATATTATGTTGCTTTTTCCGAATTAGGGAGGAAAGTCTTAGTAATTCTTTTTTCTAATATCTTTCAACTTATAATCAGCTCAAATTTTGGCTCAGTATATGTTAATATTATGTCATATGAAGTAGAAAAGCGTGTGGATTCGGGATAAAGGGATCCTTTCTTTTTCTCATGCAACGTATGGTTTCCCAGCGATATCGGTTTTCCAGAAAATTACTCATACCGGGTTTTGATGGCACTGTTCGAGGAATCATCTCCCGATTTTGGATCCGGGACTTCAGTAACCCTATCCTCTTCTCACAACGTTTCTGTACCGTTTATTTTAAGAAAACATAAAAGTTTAACTGTGTATATATTTAATTTCATGGCAAAAATTAGGCCTCACTCATTTTTCTCAGGTGTAACCTTTACAAAAACGGGTAATGGTCTGTTGCTTAATTAGTTTCATTCCAAATTTATACCACTTTCTCGCTTGTTTTTCATAGATTCTTTAATTAAAAATGTGAATGGCCAGTATTTTTTAAGTTTTGGGATATTGGATAATAAAATTAGCAGGAATTATCTTCACGATTAAGACCAAAATCTGTTATTAATGTTACACGCATTCCTCCATCAGAGAAAGTAAAGTGCCTAAAATTCGTTTTCCATTTACATAGATGCACAGATAATTGTCCCACATGTGAATGTGGTTAAGTTGCAATTAATCCATTAGTTCCTTTTTAACATTTATTTTATTTTTCAGATGACGCCTATGTCAAGCTGTCATTGGAAACAATGGAAGAACTTGATTGGTGCTTGGACCAGCTTGAGACCATTCAGACTCATCGATCTGTATCTGACATGGCCTCTCTTAAGGTAAGAACAATATATTATTCTTTTTTCTTTGAATAATTAAGGCATAATTTTAACAATATTAAGTTTTCAATATTTTGGAAATAATATTGTAATATTCCCAATGAAGGCTATGTATCTTTAAATTTCAAGATTACCAGTTCATGAAATAATCTTGATATAATGTCATACTCCTTAAATACCAATATTCTTGTAAGTAGTTTAGTGTATTGAGGGATTTTTTAAACAACATTTTAAAACTTTCCGAGAAAAGAATACTTTTAGAAGTATACCTTTTTGCAAGAATTAAAGTAAGCATGGATGAACTCTTCTCGGGCTCTACACCGGGTGAGTGAATGTAATGTTGCCGACGTTTCGGGTAGCGACTCGTTACCCATCCTCAAGGCAAATGTCACGTAACTAAACCGTCCGTTGATTTTATACAGACGCTGGCGGTGGGGGATTGGTCGAGCCCCGATTGTTGAGCTGGAGGACCGTTGACCGTTGAACTTTGGCCGTTGACCGTTGGCCTCGCTCTGTCAACTTGTATTCTCTTTAGGATTCTATTCCATGAGCTGCTGATGGTATAGCCCGAATCCCGATTTACGTTCCTCCTCTCCATTCTTATTTCTATCGCTTCCTTTGTCAAGCGATCCCAAAATTTGTCCGAGCGCCAGATAACCCTCGTATTGTCCCATTTAATGCGATGGTCTAGACTGAGGCTATGTTCAACTATCGCTGATTTCTCCGGCTGTCCGAGTCGAAAATGTCTTCGATGTTCCTTCAGTCGAGTGGAAATCGTTCGACCTGTCTCTCCCACATAGACCTCGCCACATTCACAAGGTATTTTATAGACCCCCGGAGTCATGAGGCCGACTGGGTCCTTCGCTCTCACGAGACGATCCCTTAAATTGGGCAATGGTATGTGAATGGTGTCGATGTTAAACCTCTTCAAAACCCTCGAAATTTTTCCAGATATCGTAGAAACATATGGCAAAACGGCTCTGGCTGTCGGTTTGGTGTGTTCATTCTCTGTAACTGAAACCCTTGAAAAGTTAGAGGACCTCTTGATAGCCAAGGAAATTTGCCGCTCACCATATCCATTCTGTCGGAAGGTTTTTCTGAGGTGGTCTAATTCCATAGGAAGATTTTCTTCGTCGGAAATAGCCTTTGCGCGATGTATTAGTGTGGAGAGGACCGCGCTGCATTGAGAGGGGTGATGATGACTGAGGCCGTTCAGGTAGAGATCCGTATGCGTCGGTTTACGGTAAACGCTGTGTCCAAGTTAGCCATTTTCCTTCCGGTGGATAAGGACATCGAGAAAGGCTATCATATTGTTCTTCTCCGTTTCCATTGTAAATTGGATATTGGGATGCTGGTTGTTCATATGCTCCAAGAACGATACAAGAGTGTCCGATCCATGAGGCCATATGATGAACGTGTCATCCACGTATCTGTAAAAGCACTTGGGTCTTAACGGAGCAGTAGTAAGGGCTCTTTCCTCTAAATCCTGCATGTAAAAATTCGCAATGGCCGGTGACAAATGGGATCCCATCGCAACTCCGTCGGCCATTTCATAGAATCCACCGTAATACTTGAAGAATGTGGACGTTAATGCATGGTGGAATAGCTTCAACGTTCCGCTGTCAAATTTTTCTTCCAGCAGCTTGAAGGTATCGGAGAGTGGAACACGGGTAAAAAGGGAAACAACGTCAAAACTAACCAAAATATCTGTTGGTTCCACCCGAAGGTTATTCAAAATACCCACGAATTCAGAAGAGTTCTTAATATGGTGTTTACAGACACCCACATAAGGTGACAAAATTCCTGTAAGGTATTTGGCTAGGCTGTAAGTAGGAGATCCGATGGCACTCACAATGGGTCGTAAAGGAACACCTTCCTTGTGTATTTTCGGAAGCCCGTAGAGTCTAGGAGGTGCTGGTGCCTGTGGGTAGATATTCTTAAACGTTTCTTCCCGGACGCCTGACTTTTTAATTAAAGAAACCGTCTTCCTCGCTATAGTCTCCGTGGGATCACAATTGTTAAATTCCGGTACGCTCGATCCTTAAGTATTTCACAGATCTTATGGTGGTAATCTGAAGATCTCAAAATGACAGTAGCGTTTCCCTTATCTGCGGGTAAAATTTTAATCGCCTTGTTGTCCCGCAGGGCTCGAAGTGCGGACCTCTCTTCCTTTGAAATATTCGATTTTGGGACTTCTTCAGAATCATGGAAACTTCGTCCCTTGCCTCCTCCGCCAAATCTCTTGGGAGCTTCCGAATCGCCTGTTCCACTCCACCAATAAATTCCACGTACGGAATGGATCTAGGTGTTGGCGTAAAATTCAATCCCTTTGAAAGGACGGATAAGGTAGGTTGGTCAAACTTCTCACATGTCAGGTTGATCACTAACCGTTTGCGGTCCAAGGGAGCGACAGAAGATTTAGAAGAAGGGAGCCGTTCATACCTGCACTTCTGTCTTTCTGTTTCACTCCTCAAAAGGACTTCACCCATGGCTGAAGTAATGATGTCAATGTAATTCCAATCCAAAGGTGAGAGTAAGTTTGCAAGGCGAAGATGGAGGGATAGCAAACTCCTGGCGTTGACATCAAGCAATCTTCTTTTGTCATGAATCCTCTCACGAATCAAAGCCATACTCGTCCGTCTTAGGATTCGGTTCACAGCTGGTGATTTCACACATGACCTTACTCGAGCAAAGGTAGGGATAGTATCCTCGTCGCGACATCTTAAAAGAAAGGCAAGAGAGCTGAGGAGTCTTGCCTTCTCCTTTCGCAGTCTTTCTAAATTGCGTACACTGCGGTGTACTTCCTCCCCGTAGAGGTTTGTGAAGTAAGTAAGCATGTATTTCATTAAAAATAATCAGAAAATTATTGACGACAACTGATGTGAAGAAATACTCAAGAGAACCTATTGACATTAAAAATAAAGTTTGATTTAAATGACAAATATTGTACTACATAATATATTTGCATTCACTCAACCTTGTACCGAACTAGAACAAAACAGTACGCCAATGTCATTTTTCTTAGAGAATACATTGGTGCTCACGAACAATGCCTGTATTTTTGTTTTAAGAGAACAACTAGAGATGTGGAAGTTGAATCTTTCGCCGGTCGTATTTTGGTTTTCTATCCATATGTGGATTAATATTTTTCCAGACGTACATACATAAGCACATGTTTTTTCGGATCATTTATATCATTTTAACTGTAATAATGGAGCTTGAGCTAGGCGTACATCTAGTATCATGATGAAATAATTTCCATTTACTTATCAAATAGCGTCGCAGGCTTCACAACACTTATTTTGCGACTCCATCAGTTTATTATTGCTTACTTGTTCACTTTATTATTGCTTAAAATATTAACCCCTGCTATTAAGTTGGTTACATTTCAGGTGAGAATGCTAGGTATTTCATCATCCAATTAGACAAATTCACTCTTATTAGTACTGTATTTGGCTTCTTACAGTGCATATCAAAATATTTTCAACACTATAAAAAGCTCAAGCTGAAAAAGGTTCACAACACCAGCGCCACAACACCATAACACCGTCAATTGACGTGCGCTGGTATTTAAATACACCACACTTAAGTATTATTTTTATTTGGTAATTATGCATTAACTCAAACCGTTTCATGTGTAGCAGTTTTCGATGATTATTTATTTTATTTAGAATAGACTTCAGACCATAATCATTTCGTTTTTTTAGGATTGATATATTCATCGCGTACGAAAATTCACTTTACACAAAGTCTTGTGCTGGTTGTCATGGCAATGTAATGTAATAATATGTCAGTAGAACGTCGACAATCTGAATTAACTGGGATTGGACCCCTTCCAGATTATCAAATTGTCCTCATTTTCGAAATGAACGAATAAAAAGGCTGGTAGACATCTTCAAAACAAATATACTAAAATTGTTTTTAATTCACTCTGATGGTTACAGAAGTGGAATGGAAAGAGCTTTGTAATGACAAGTTAAGTGGGTTAATTATCTTATCAATACTGAAATAGCATCTACAGATGTACAAGTTTTCACTTCATGCTATTTTTTTCGCGAGACACAAATCCAGTTCATCGAATGTCTGAATTTTAAACGTTCTAATGTGCATAAGATCTCATATCTTATATTTATCTCAGAGGTCGTACAAAACCCTCAAGGGACTACAGGTATTTGTTTATTCCCTTTGTCTTTGTAGTCACGTAGATTTACTGTTTTACTTCTAGCCAAATTATTTATCGGCAAAATACTCTTGCAAAGCAAAGACTCAGCAAAAGAAATTTTGTTGCCCGCTCCAAATATTTTTATAGTCTATTTTTTCTTTCTTATCACCAAAGATATTTTTATCATATATTTTCTCTTTTTTAAATGATTCAGATTCTTTATTGATTTTTTTGGCCATCCTTCTTCTTCTTCTGTTGTCAACAACCCAGTGATTATTGCGTAGTTTTTCTCTTCATGATTTTCTCTTTTATTTTGCTGCAATTTAAATAAAATTCAATTAGATTCTTGTTTTTTCGTGTATTTGAAGCTATAACTCCAGTTAACGTCCGACGCTTAAAATTACTCTCTGGTCCTGGACAGCAGCCAACACGATAATTCTCACTCTGTTTTGTAAACCGATGTTCAATTCTGTGAGTGTGTCTTCTGATCTATCCTCCTTATTCGACTTTACGTTCTCTGGAGTTTTCCCAAACTCACTTAGAAGTGGGGTTCACTTCTTTTTCAATTGTCCAAACAAACAATTCATATATGGAGGCTCACTAGTTACTACGATTACAATGGCGCAAATTGGTGATATTTGACAGAAATGAGGAGATATGAGGAGATTTACCCTTTGAAATTCTCGCACATACTGAAAAATAATAGCTCGGGTGCTTTTTCGATCAAAATCTCTTAGAGAGTTGTGTCGTTTATGGTTTTTGCCAAGCAATATGTCCAACTCCCTTTCCATGACCAAAAGGAAGTTTGATGTCCACTCGTAGGTCTGAGTTTATCTTCGAGGGCCTATTCTTCAACATACTTAAGCTTCCTTGAAATATTCGGGGACATCTTTTAGCAATAAATTGTTTAAAACATTTCACTCAGGATGAGGGGAGATAGGTTATAGGTTCTCAAATCAACCATACAAAATATCATTCCATGTATTGTTCTGTTGCCAACATCCCTTTTTCTCTACTGACACAATGACTAAGTAATGGATAAGGGGCCAGTAGATAGGATTTTTTACCGACTGATATCACATACTTATTATACCTTTTTATACTAACCATTATTGTACTTTTATTGTAGGCTTTTCATTTATATAATTAACAGAAAAATTTTTTGGCGTATCAGAATAATAATGCCCCCTTGGAGACGTCGGACATAAACAATCAAGATGAAATTATTGTTATTATTATTGGCAGGAGACATGTATTTTGATTTTAGTCGTGCAAATAAATAGTTACTAAAAGGTGTAAAATGTGAATGTGTTCATATTAATAATGGTATATAATATGTTTTTATTCACTACCTACCCTATTTCTTTATAACGACACAAATGAAAGTAAATAATTTTTTGATAGGAAGGAGGGAAAGTTTTGCGTGGAAAAAATGTGCACAGGTTTATTGCAGTATTTTATAGTCAATAAATAAATGTAAATTGTAACCGAGGGTGGCGTGTTTTGATCAAGTAGGTTTGAGGATCTGGGGCGCCCTCACACCCTCGGGTGGCGTACAACCCGCAATGCGTTGGTGTGTTGCGGTGTCGCATTGTTTCACGGGAGTTGTCTCGGTCGGAGCGCAGCGATCCTCGAGAAGCGACAAATGGGAGTTTTCCTTGAAAGCCTTGTGGTCTTGGAACCGGGCAGACCCGCCTCGCACATTCTTCTTTCTAAACCTGACCCCTTTCCCTCAAGAAACACCCCCGCCCCTCCAACCGAAGAGAAACCCCTCGACGGCAAAAAGGTCCCTAATATCCATCTCCTCGTCTTCCCTCGACGACGCATCCCTGAATCGCTTCATCCGGAACGAACCCTTCTCTCCAGCCGAGGCGAATCCTTTTATTCCACTTAGTTGAACCGATTCGTTCTGAAATATTCCACTCCCGCGACTCTCCATCTTTCGCATTCGCCAATTTTTGTGCCCCTGCCGCCCGACAAGACGTCTCTTCGGGGCGTTACATAACGCAGTTTGCATTTCCTGGGAGGGCTCGCTCGGACGAAAGGAGGTTTTCTCCGACCGTCCGAGCGGTCCACTCCATCCGAGCGGAGCGGAGAGCAGCTCTCTCTCGCTCTCTCGTGTCTGTCAGGCGGAGATGGATGCAGGAAAGGAGCCGAGCAGGCACGTAGCAAGGGGGGGGATTTTGGTGCTTCAGCCCCCCCCCCCCCCCGGACGTTTTTCCCAATAATTCTGTTGTTCTGATTTTAGCAGCGAACTTTACGAGTGAGAAGATATAAATATGGGCACTGTAAAGGTAAATACCAAGCACTGAAAATTAAGGGAAGAGATTTGTAACATGTCGGCACCGAATGGGCAAGGCAGCTTGGTTCCAAGTTACGCAAGACTTACTCCCCCCCCCCGAAGCAAATTTCTGGCTACGTGCCTGGAGCCGAGGGATGGTGAGTGGATGAAGGGATGACGCTCACCCCCTCGTTGCACTTGGGTCCACGAGGTGGCGTCGCCGTGGCGACGGTACTGGGTCGTCTCCAAATGTGTGGCACACGGTTCTCCGTAACGGAAAGTCGTAATTTTCATTTTCCTCGTCTCGGGGGAGCAGAGATCCGTCCTCATCCGTTCCCTTGAATCTCGGTCATTATTTTCTTCGCGAAGGCACTCTGGCGCGGAGTGGATCTCGGATCTTTTCGCCGAAATCCATTTTCTCATCTCTCATTCCGGTGCTTACCGAATGCGCATTTCAATTACATTGATGTCTTATTTTTTTCCTTCGTCAAATTTAACTCAGTTTGTATTTAACCCGCATAATTTTAAGATAGAAACATGCTGTTAGAGTTGAAAACGTATCCTTATGGTAGACGCAAATGAACATTTTAGATTCGTATGAATTATCACTTATTAGGTCTCTACTGAAGGGAATCTCTACATCTCTATTAAGTCTCTACAACTAAATTTAATTTATGGATATTTTATCTTCATAATGCTACACATTCTACGTTTTTTGCCATAAGAAAAGAAAATAAATATATATGTATATTGTCATATAAAATGCAATTTGCAGCCCATACCTTCTCGACATAGGCATTAAAGTTTCCTCTCATTAGGACCAGTGTTGGCGGTATTTTTCATGATCATTCCTCTAGGTGACGTAGGATCTAGTTTTTTCCCGGCGTATAATGCTGGTGAAGTCTTCACGGGTTCTCCACCGGGTCAGGGAAACGGCTAAGGCCGACGTTTCGACGGCTAACACTGCCATCGTCCTCAGGGCGTTGAGTGTCAGGTCCAAGAAAATGCCAGTATATATACTGGCATTTTCTTGGACCTGACACTCAACGCCCTGAGGACGATGGCAGTGTTAGCCGTCGAAACGTCGGCCTTAGCCGTTTCCCTGACCCGGTGGAGAACCCGTGAAGACTTCACCAGCATTCCTCTAGGTGTTTGTTTGTTAAGCGGCGTATATAAGAATTTTTATTGAATTTTCTTAATATAATCTGAGTTGAGCCAAGTCTCTAAGAGCATAAGTTATGCCTACAATTTTTAAAGTATTAGGATGATTTATTTAAACACATGTAGAAGAACATTGCTCTATGCATGGCTCACGGAAGGTGAAATTGTGCTTCTAGGAATCCGCTGTCCATGTGAAAAGGTTCTAAAAATTGTCGTAAAGGGCAATTAGCCACCACTTTTAAGGCAACTGAGACCTAGATGTAATAGATCCTCCAAAAAATTGATTTTGGGAATGAAACTCTGAGCAGCTTGGTGGTCCTTGCATTGTCACGACTCGCTGAAGGTTCATGGTTCGATTTCCGGTCCAAAATACCTTTTTTTCTGGCATATTTCAATAATCTCTTGATTTACGGGCCTGTAAGTTACCGATCTTTTTCCTCCTTTGGCTTTAATTCCGTGAAAATATTTTGTATAAGGCAGAATAAATTATCTTTCACTGAAAATAACCATCCTTTTTTATGCTCCGGTTAATTCTTGCATAGAGTTTTTTTTAGTAGGACGCGCATCATAAAAACACTGAGTTGATATTTCATTCTAATTATTATGTTAATTAATAATAATAATCTCTTACGTTAATGATAATCTCTTACTTTACTTACAATATTTTAGTCTCTAATATAATTCTTTTATTTTTATACGTCATATTACGTAAAACTTACTAAACCGTCATAGTTGGTAAACCATTTTTTGCCATTTTTTTTATCTTTCCGGAACTGCTTGCAATTACCGCCGCTTCGTCAGTGCAAACACTTGTAAAATCGTTATAGTACCTACTTCATATTCTTCCGAGGATTAGTACACGCATCACTTCCAGGCCGATGGTCGATGTGATTTTCGTCCTAAAATATTGTGTATCTGCAGTCCCCTCAAATTGCCATCCGTCCCCTCTAATTCCACCTGTCGCCATTTGCACTTGGCATAATCGACAAACGCAAACACAGTCAGTCTCACTCTAACCCGCGCAACCTGCGCCACGTGAATCATCTTCATGCCCTGCGGATCGGCTTCCGTAATTTTGCCTCACGGAATTTCCAGCATCCCGTGTAATCCTCACCCAAGCTCTGGGATGATAAGGCGATGCACTGGAATTTCGGACATAGCGGTGAAGTTTTCTAGGCTCCATCCAATATTCTCCCTGTTGTTCTCTGAGGAGATGTTCTCCCTCGCATGTTGATGTGTGTTGGAGGGGATTAGATTGATTTTGTGGCTAGCGCTCTGTTTTCCTATCCCGACGGTCAGGATGTTCTAGTACGGGTTACTGGTGAATATCCAGTTGAATCTCGCACTCCAGTGGAGTGCTGTGTTCATAGCGCATAAAGTCCAGATCTCCGTCTCTCTAACGGAGCTTTCATTTGGCACCTTTCTTTTTGAGTGCTCTTGTGTCGACCCTGGGTTTCTCTTTACCTCTCCTCACCTTTCTCTTCAGTATCCTTAAACCATTCCTCCACCGCTCCTATCCTTAACGGTGTAATTGTTTCAGCTTTCTTTCATCTCATTTCACTTTTACTATTACTACTAACTAACCGATTACCATTTCTATCACCCATTTAAGGGTCAATACCGAAGAATGGGCCCTTTACTCGGAACCGAAATAGACATTTTTTGCACGAAATTTTTATATGGAAACGAAAAAAGAATTTTAGTGAAAAAATTAATCTTCTAACCAAAACCATTCACTCATAAATAAAAAAATAAAATAAGCAAAAGGTGACTCCCACCGAAAAAGCTGCTGTTATAACATTATTATTTTCCTCCCGTCATTGACTACTCTTATGGGAAGGGAAAGGAGTGGAGGGGGATTCTCGGAAGGTCTGCTCGCACAGATGCCGTCGCAATTGCTCCCATTGGGAGAGCCAGCTGTGTCCCCCCCCCCCCCCCCCATTGCGATAAGGCGAAGTAGCTTCGCGGGCTCATTTGTGATTGGACGGAGTCGATATACGTCAGAGGTTGCACCACACCCACTTTTTCGAAAGGGTTAAAAACATCAGTATTTCGCCGCTTATAACTCGAGAAATAATTGACGGATCAAAAAACGGAAAATATGGGTCTTATTATTTTACAAACTCTATCATATTCGGCAATAAAAAAATGATAAACGACACCATTGTCACATATTATTATCACTCTTGCCGTGAAATTTCATTCTAAACTATACGGTTCTGATGGCATGAATTAACGGTTAAATTGTTATAATAATGAACATCTCATTTAAGTCATGATTAGGGATACAATTTGAGTCTACAAATATGAAACGGTGAATGAGAGCGGGATAATTTCAAACTTCAGTGTCGGCCATAATTTATGGGCTCTTGGCTTCCTTTTTTGAAGAGCACGAGTGATAGTTTTTGCTCCATTAGAGAAAACATAAGTTTTCTGTGAGATTCTGTCTTTTTATTTGAATTACTTTCCTAGATTTTTCGTGAAACATTCTCAAGGTTTAATTTTTCCCGTTCACGAGAACGTTCTCAGTATTTAATAATGTGAAAGGACGGATAGCTTTTTATTTCTTTTTAGTGGATTCGTTATTATCTAGAATAGCTTCCAAAAGTTCAACTTCGTTGGTAGGGGGTAAACATGAAGAAAAATCGTTAGTGACTGCTTTTTTTCTTACCATCAGAAAGATGTTACTCTCGATCCCCGTGATTTTTAAGGAGGCATTTAGTTTTCCTGTAAACGCTCAATACCAAGAGGAAAGACCAAGGCTTGCTGAATCTGGGAGACGTTCATTTCACCACCTTGATGTGTCATGCAAGTCTGTGGTCAATATTTGGCCTAAATGAAATCACTCCTCTCACTACACTTTCTTTCGAGTGCCCTCACTTTCAATAGTGAAGTCTCGCCCTTTAGAGTGAACCTTTCAAACTTGCACAATAAGGGCTAGGAACAATGTTGCACAGTTTATTTGTTTAGTCTTACGCTTTCTTACTCTGTCACCAAAACGTTATTCAAACCGCATATGTGCCTTTCACTACCTAGTAGTAGCATAGGAATATATGTCTATGTGCCCCTACTGTCAAAATTATTAAGTATCCACTAACGTTATTCAATTATAAGTGTAACCTTGCTTAAAGTACAGCACAGTTGAGGTAGGGTATCAAGCCCAGACTTTTGGGTGCTCAGACTGTTATCGACCACCATAGTCAAATTATGCTTGGTTTGCACTTCGCTAATCACTGGCCACCTTGGATACAGCCCTGGGACTTTCCCATGCCTTTTCCATTCCGCGTGACCGAATGCGCATTCACCTTATCAATTGCGCTTTCCTATTTCGGTGAGGGGAAAGTTCCCCCAGCCCTCCCTCCCTCTCCTCCCCTCCTGTCCACGCTCCTGGTCAGTCACCGTTCGGGCGCCCCCTACCCGACGTGACATTGGTCAGTAGCATGCGAGCGACAACCGGCCACTGACGTCAGGAATCGTCATCAGATTATCTCTGCCGCACGAAACAAATGCCTGTCTATGCCGCGGGCGGCGACTCTGGGCAAACACCCCGCGGGTGAAGTTAGATTTGCCGCCTCATGTGTTTGTCGTGGGGATGCCACCATATGCGGAGTGCAGGAAAATTTGACGTTAGCAATTAGTGCAACAGCACCCCCAAAGTTCACCCCGGACGTCACTCGTGCCTCCACGTATGCCTTCACTTGCGTCCGTGCATTTCCTATGAATCACCTCCCAACTCATTGCGAGCGATTTTCATCTGACTTCCTGCTTTTCGTTGGTGGTGATGGAAACAGTCTATACGGATGACTAGAATATGTTTCGATGGAAAATCTGTAATACTATGCATAGAAGTATTCACCTGCAGTTCAAGACTATTGGCATCGCAATCTGATCTTCAAATTCTTAAAAGTAATTTAATCTCAAAATCGGAATTTAATCGTCGTCACTAGTAAAAATGTAAAATACTTAATTTTCTTCTTACATATCGTTATTAATTGTTTTGATTTCCTCTAAAACCGTCTAAGCCTGCTATGAAAACACACTTTGAACGTAAGTTTATGATTCACAATTTCTGAAAAGGCAACTCGTGATATACACATTTCATTTACACGTACCCCCTGTAAAGCCTTGGTTTGTCAATGATTTACGCGTACTTGCTGAATTTTTATCATTTTATTTCTCTGTGCCTGCCGAAATTGTTGATTTTTTAGTATCCTTATAATATTTTGTGAGCAATAATACAGTAAAATTTTGATTGATATTTCGTTTCATAACGAAAAATAAATGTTGGAATTAATTCCAATGTCAAAACTCATTGTGCTTTCAGTGTTAGTCCTTTTGAAAATGGAAACCATAATTCAAAGCTATAGCTTGAAAAACTAAAAGGCAATGCTGTAATGTAATGCAACGGAAATAATATTTATCAATTTGATTGCCATAACTAAGGACAATCCATATCTTTCTGGTTCATTTCTCCGCTTTTAGTAGTCTTCACGCAACTATTTTTTAACTATCACCTAAATTAATCGCTCTCAAACATTTTATAATCGAGAGGAACTATTTTCCATTCGTTTTTACATTTTTATCCACATGCATAACAACATCCATGACAATGTTTATACCTATCACGGCAATTTCCAAATAGATCATGATTTTTAATCTGTTCCAATGGCAGTTAATTCAGTGTAATTATTCATATATCTCTTTGATATGTGTGAAAAAAGTAGAAAGATAAATTTGAAAAACTTCAGAAAATATTAAAACTTGTATTTCTCTCACTATGAGATCAAATGAACCAGAGCCGAGTTTTTGTAGAAGTTCTCAACTTCCTCGTGAGAGAGCGGGGATATCGTTCGCCACCATGACCATCTCGCGGAAACTCTCTCAACTACTACGATCACACTGAGTTGCGCGTTTTTGATGCAAGCGATGTCCATCCGGGTGTGGTGATAATAATTGTACAGTCCCGGAATGATAAAACATAGCAATTCCCAACGGTTTAATAGTGAAAGTTCTTCAGAATCATCAGCTTCTGATGTACTGGTAACACAGCCTTTACGAGCATCCCTTTTCTTTCTGCCATGACAATAAAATAACTCTTCGTTCTTGCTGTACTATCTCCATTCTTAAACTCCATGGCTCTTTGTGCTGGCGGATGGGGGACTATGAAGGTCGTATCTCGGCTCGCATGCTGCGATCTTTACGAATACCATTTCTTCCGCACTTCAAGACTCCTTTACCGGGAACCTAGAGCAAAGTGTGTTTTGCTTCCCCGATAATCCTCCTCCCATCCCGCCACTTGCTTCCACAAAAAGTTCCAACATCGGCTTGCAGTTGTGGGCTGACTCAACACGAAGGAACGAATAGCTCACCCTAAATATTACCGCGAACCTTTTTATACCCAATAACCGCCCGTCGTGTCACACCCATAACCCTTGGTGACCGATGACACCCATTTCCCCTAACCTTTGGTTCTTGAGTTATATAAATAGGGAATACACAGCAATATTTTTCGCTCGATGACGATACGAGTCATAGGGTCCCTCAAAACACGGGTCATAGGTGTGCTAAATTCTCTGTGGCATTCGGAAATAGTTTGGTTTTTTCGATAATTAGAGTTATAATAAACTTTTAACGTAGACTAAATTTCCTAAATTCTAAAAATAGATTTTTACCTTTGAAAAAATCACAACGCAACTTTAACGTCAATTTGGACATAAAATGAACATAACTTTACCTGTTTTAATTCCTTGGCATTACAATAGTGCTTTAAGTGGCAAGTACCTATTGCTCCATGGTCATTCTAAATTATTGCAAAATTTTCGAAAATCGGGTTTGTAAATCTTCCTCTAAATCAATTCTCTTGTTTCCCATTGCTGAGGGCGATTAGGTAGGTATTTTTTAAGGAGTTGAGTGAGGTAATCTTATATTGATTGACCATTTTATTACTCATGTGACTCACTCACCGTTCAGAGTCCCGGACAGGATTAGAAAAACTTCCGCTCGCACATTCATGAGCCTATTAATTGGTAACCCATAAATATTAACTTTGGCAATCCCAAATTAATATGCTATAAATATTAATCCCACCGTCTAGCCATTTTGTCTAGACAGTATTTTTAAGACTCGGCCCTGGGCCTAATTGAAAATAACTTATGAAGTTCAATATTGATTATATCCTCTCTTGTTCACATATGACCAAGTAAAAGTGAGGAGGACGGTAAATAAGGAGATTTTTGTACTTATGTTAAACATACCCAAACATGTAGTTGTTTGTTAAATTGCAGTTTTTTCCTTTAAAAAATTTAGGCTTATACTAAAAAATCACGTAACCAACTGAATAGTGAAAAGTTTTTAATGGAAAAAATAACCATTTTACGCTTCGCTAGATGGTTAATATTATTAATTTCATCGCCATGTATAGTACGGGTGCGATGCTTTTCTTCCTTGTACCTGAAATGGGTGAAGATATTTTACAGAGAGTACCTATCCGAGCTGAGACCACGAAGGAACCTTTTTAGAGAAATAGTTTTGTGAAAGGATAATTTTCTTACGAACAGAATTCTTATGTTGGCAGGGGTAATTATTGGGTCAGAACCTGTTGAGACGCGAGGAAATTCTATATGAAAATCAGAATAATTCTCAATTGAATAAAATTAATTGGTCCCACATCCCCGTGGGGGACTTAATTCGTAATTTTGCGGCAGCTTGACTCGTCATCCAGTCACTTGGTGGGTGAAACCAAGCACATTTCTTTCGCCAGCCCCTTCTCAGCAGCTTTTTTTCCGTTGACCCTGCCGCAGCCGATGTACGCATCAATCTCCAACTCGCCCTCCCCCGCCGGACCGGGCAACCCTGGCCGCTTGCGCGCAGACGATGGAGGCGGAGGGGGATGACCGTAATTTACGTACGGTGGGAGGGCGGCTGGGAGAGCCGCGGGCTGATCCGGGCCGTCCGCGGGATCGAACCGGGGAGTGCCGAGGGAAGGGAGGGACGAGGAGGAGGACTAACGAGAGGGGATGCGAGGGGTTGGAATGAGAGGGAAGGAGAGAGAGTGAGAGTGGGGTGGCTGGCTATAGAGGGGTTTGCTCGTCTCGTATCCAATGGAGCCACGTCTGCCATTGGGCCGGCCCAGCTACATCGATCCCCCGCGCGCCGAAAATCTACTCCGCGCCACCGTCGCCCATTCCCACCCCCCCACCCTTGGCCCTCTGATCCGCCCCTGCTCCCATCGTCCTAGAGTGGCCTCCCCAACCCCCATCCCTCAACCCCCACGCAACGAACCCCATTTTAACTCTTCCCGCCCTCCTTATTTTATCGGAACCCCCATTTTCCCGCTTTGGACAGATCCAAGGGAGCTAATTGTCCCCCAGGTATTCCTGCATCAATTAAAATAAAGTATTTCCCTTCGTGTGGCGTTATCATTTATACAGCATGTGTAAAAAGCTAGTTAATTGCATGTATACCGTTATGAATGATTTCATCGTAGGTGGCGGCCTCTATATTTCCTTAGTGTATTGAATTTCCTCTCACGATATCCACACCATTGTGTGGTTATTGTTGTATCTGGTCAGAGTATTGTTAGTTAGATTTTGTGTAATGCTTTCATATGTGTAGCGAAGTATAAAATAATGTGTCATTGACGTAGTGTTCTATCGGCTTGGATGATATAAATAAAGTGCGTCAAATGATTTACGATAAATCTCTCGTTTTCATGTTGTTCATGATATTCTTTTCAAACTCCTCGCATATTCCCTTCCATTCTTCATTGTATTTATACACACAATTATCCTCCTCTCTTATTCCCGGTTTACCTAACGTTTTCCAATTTACCACATCCTTCAAAACACCACCTCACCCTCATTACCCATTCCATCCACTCACTCCCTCTCTACCACCCTACTGATGAACTCGTAAAGTATGCCTAATATTTGCTCCCCTCATCCCCTTTGGACGAGACCTGGATTCGCCCGTTGCCCTTAACTGAAGCGCAGCCACCGCCGATATGCTCCGACCCGTACTCTCCCAATACGTCACCTGCCGCCCTCTATTCCTCCCCCAGCCCGCCCTTCCCGTCCTCCTCCCTTATCTTTCGACCCTTCCCACCCCCGGGCCGCCTTTTTGCACCTCCTCCTCTCCGACCTCCCTCCAACCACCCTCTCTTCGGGTCTGCCCTTATTTCAGCAGGCCCGGCGCATTGTCTCCGCTAGCCTACTTCCACGACCATTTTTATTCCCCTCGCAGAGTTGTGGGCGACGGGCGTCGTTCAGGAAGAGGATTTGCAGAGGACGGACTTCTAGATCGGCATTCGGGCCGTTACCTACCTCCAGGGTGTCGGGCCAGAGTTAGGCGATTTAATCCAACAACCCATCTCGTGTTTGGTGATTTTTTGTCTCTTGCGCAAGCTCTTTCCTGGTGCGGAGACTTATGTTCGGAGTACGAGAGATGAGGTGGTAGAAAATATATCATGATTTTCTTTATTTTTTATTAATTTTGGTATTTCAAGTTATTTAATAAGAGCATTATACGCGTTATTTGAGCAAGTTAAATCTTGGAAGTAAAAGAAACGTGGTAAAACTCAAAGCGTGCACTCAATATAATTCAAGTGAGTGTATTCTAAACGTGAATAGCTGTTATTGAAAGCATTCGTTGACAAAAAATAGTCTAATATGAAATCTCATTGCAGTATAATTATTTTTAGATAATCATCATGCTTGGCATTTCTTGGAGCAGCAAACCTCTTCAAAAGTATACGTTAATTTCTTATTTTATTCTACGTTTATCTCACTTGAATGCTGTTGTTAAGTCCTTGGTGCACTCATTTAGTAAGCGAAAGTAAGATTTTGGCATAACATTCTCTAACACTAAATTATTACTCTTAAAGATTCATTGTGACTGCGTCAATTTTAGTTTTTATTTCAACTGGATTGATATTGTCAAACAGGTAAATTGCCCGATTCACTTTGGGTTGAGAGCTAGTCCCTCGATTCAAATACAGGTTGGTCTCTGAATCTCTGACTATGCATCTCTGCATCAAATGCATCTCTAGTAATTCGGCGTACGGGGAGGGTAATTATATGTAACGCAGTAGCATCTATTTCAAGAATTACGAACTAGCCTTGAACGCCTCAACGAAGGCACTCTCTGAAATGCACAATTTGCGGAATTTCCTCAGAGAAATAATCCACCGTGATCGGGGCAGAATCAAGGTTCCGGTCCCGGTCAAGGTTTATTTTTTCTCTGTGTAAATTCTTCTGATGAGCATCTATTTACTAAAGAAGCAAATCATCTATTTATGACTAACTTAGTGTAATCCACGCTGTTATTCATTTTTGCCTAATCGCATTCCAACTAAACGAAGTCATTCTCAAGGCAAAGACATTTGACTTTTCTTAGTTGAAACCCGTCGGCAAACATAAATAAAAGTGAGGATTATACTAAGTTATTTATGATTACTATGCTTGTCCACAAATTTACGCCTGAAACCTTGAAGTTCATATATTTGTGCTTCACAAAGAAGAAAAGGGAAAAGTTATATGACGGTCACTATCACCACAGATATCCAATATTTATTATCACCATAATTTCTTATTTTACTAGTAAGCGTAGGTTCATTCACCGTCTCTAGGTGGTTTAAATTGGTGTGTAGTATATCCTGATCTACAAGAGACAACCTAGCAATGGCCTTCGTCGTGTACAACATCTTGTACAATCGTGTACAATCTCTTCATATTTCCAGCTTATCTCGTGCTTTCCAAAATCCGCATTCGTTTTCTGCATCGCCCGCACATAATAGGGTCGCTTAACATATTTTTCTGTCGAATCTGATGCAGTTTGTAAAATAAAACGACCAATATTTTTCCGTTCTACGATCCGTCAATTAGTTCTCGAGTTATGAATGGCGAAAAACATGTTTTTAACCCTTTTGGGAAAGTGAGCATGCAAAGGATTCGTACGTCATCCTCTTCGACCAATAACAACTGAGACCGCGAAGCTCCTTCGCTTTATCACAATAGGGGACACACTTCAGGCTGACTGCCAATTGAAGTGGCTGTGCCCCTTCAGGCAGACGTCCCCTCCCCACCTTCGCTCCCCTCCAGTTCTTCCTCAACACAGTCAAGGAAGGGAGGTGGATGACGTAATAATCCTTAACGCAGCTCGCTCAGTGGCCATCACCTTTTGCTTATTTCAATTTTTTATTTATGAGCGAATGGCTCTGGTTATTAGATAATTTTTTTCCCTTAAATTCACTTTTCGTTCCATCTAAATATTTCATATCCAAAATAGCGATTTCGGTTCCGAGTAAACGCCTCCATTGTTCCATCAATAGCCTTCTAGCCTTTCTAGCCATTCTAGCAATTGCCTTTCACCGCTTCCTACTTCAAATTTTCGGCCTCCTTTGAATTTCCCCCAGCAGCTCCCTCTTCTCAATCAGCACCCGTCTTTTTTCGTCTTCTTACAACAGAGATTAGCTTCTACTTCATCCTCTAAGCCCACATCCCAAAATCTTACTAACCTGTTTATCATCCTTCCTCAAAGGTGAAGTCTCACAAACAAGTCTCAATGTAAAAAACTCTTTTCTTTGGCTATTTCTAGTCGCTGTGAATTTCCTTTTATTAAAAACGTATGTATTGCAACTATTTTTCTAAATTCATAGTCACTTAATCATGTTCCAATCAAATTGCTACACACTCATTTTTTTGCCTCCAGTGAATACTCATTTTAAAGAATATAAGGAATGTAATATTTCTCGCATACTTGCATATTATTGTTCCCTCTAGCCTATTCAATATCAATTGCTGAATTATTGAACTAGGTTTACATATACGCTAAAAGACATTCTAAACCATAATTTTATTTCATTTTGTACCTATTTAATGATGGCTTGGATTAGGCCAATGAATTATTGCCTTGTAAGCAATACGTATATATCTCTGCCTATATTTATGGTGATGAACTGAAACTTAAATCCCTGAAGATTTTAATTTAGATTTTTAAGTGATTTTTTCCCACTAGAATGTAACTAAAACTATTTCAGCTATCATTTTTAGGCATTTTATTGTTAGTTATCATCTGTAGCAGTGCATCACATTATTTGAGGAATATTTACCCTCCTTAGTTCCATTTGTTCCGATAGAAGTACTATAGAAGGTAGAATCTTCGCACACGTGAGCTTCAAATTTTTCCTCCAGGTTCCCTCTCAAAAAAAAGCAATCAGCTCAAATGAGGAGAGATATTTTCGTCTTCCGGGAGGGGGTCGGAAGCCATCGGCTCGACCTCTCCCGAAAAAAGTAGCTTTAATAAATAAGCACATGAGGAGTGGGCGAAATAAATAATGACCCTTACTGGGGCTCCTCACCGTGCCCAACCTCGTAGGGGTCGCCTCGCCCCTCCTCCTGCCTCCTAGGTGACCCCCAACTGCTTATAACCCTTCCACACCGCATGCCGCGACCACCCTCCCGATGCACACTTCCGAAGGCCCCTCACGATCACCTATCTCGATATATTCTCTCCTTCCTCCATCCCCCCTCACCCCAAAGGCTCTCCAATCGTGCACAACCCCGCGCGTCCCTTCCAACCCCTTCGCATTCTCATGTCGGGGTTTCTTGCGTGGAATGCCGCGCTGGTGGCATTCAGAGATGACCTTCTCTCTCCTTTGGAAGACAGCCCGCTCCTCTCGCATCTCCCGAACACCCTCCTTCCTCCCCTGCTTATGCCATCTTCTGCACCTCCTTCGAATTCTTCCCCCTCCCCATACCAATTTTCTCCCCCTCCACATACCCCCGGTGCCTCAACCTCGCATAAAATGCCTTTCCTCCTTCCCTCCTCTTAGCCGAACATGATATTCGCCAAAACTCTACCCCGCCCCCTTCCCCTCAGACTCCTTTTCCGTCGGGGGTGGTGGTCCTTCTCTTTGGTGCTTTCCACGATCCCCTTTCCCTTCGCTCGACCTCTTCCCTCTTCTCGTCCTCTAGTCCCTTCCGAGAATTCTCCTCCGCTTCGATTCACCCTCCGGGGATATCCCCGCATTGAAGGGGTCTCCATATTTTCCATATGAATATTACGCTACGCTCCGATTTCCATGCAGGGCGATGTCGAGAGTAAACCTCGTCATGCGCTGGTCCGGATACTTTTTCGCTTTGTTTGGCGATCATTACTTTTTTTCGCTCTTTCATTTCCTCCATTTCATTTGTCTGTTCCTCCGTTTCACTAGCCACTGAATTTTCATCTTTTCATATTCGCATTATTCTCATTCAGCCTTTAAGGCGATTAGCTGAACAGGGTGGGACTCCCTATGCCCCTAATTTTCAATTGGAAACAAGAGGTATTTTCAAGTCCTATCAGAATAATTTTAAATTCCCTTTATCATTTTCATTTGTGTTGGTCCGCATGTCATCACAGGGTACGCTATCGTAAGTATCACATTATAATGCTTACTTTAATTATTATGCTCAACAGTTTTTTTTCTCTTAGTATTGCATAAAAACTGGAAAATTAATAAATTAATTGTTTTCATTACGGCATATATTTCCAGACGGATTTTTAATGCTATGTACTTCATTCAAGTTGAATTCCCAGAGATCGAAACCCTGAAATCTCACCTTTTCCTGAGAGAATGGTGGACGAGTAGTTCACAATCAAAGACTCCTGTACTCCTTGAAAAAACTCAACTAGTTTGATTTCATTATTAGTCATGCCTTTGTTTTGACAACAGGAATTATTAATTATATTTCATTACGGCTGTAATACTTTCACTAAATTACTATTCATTATTACTAACCACTTGAAATGAAGAATTCTAACCTTAAGACCTCTGTGTTTCATAATATTTGCTTTTGCAAAAAAATATCCTGGGAAAGTCTTTCTTTGTTCATTTTTGGATATCGTTATTTGAACTTCCATTACGCTCCTCCTTTAAGCCTTCTTCTGAAGCGTTCAATTGTGTCCATAACTTTTTCTGAATTATCATAACTGGTTTCTCCGCGTATAGATTCCTAAACCCAATATTTCCACTTCCTAAGTACTGGACATTAGTTCTTGCATAGCGTATTCTTCAGCTGAATTTATTCTAGTATTTTAAAGGGCCTATCAAAAAAGTACGATATTTCGAAAAGCAGAGTGCTATTGATTTTACTTACTCTCCCAGAATCATTACTGATAAGAGTTGAGGATATACATTTCTGTTCTTGGATCGTGATCCAGCCCAGCAATAGGTGTTCAAGACAGGTGTTCGAATTAAGAATGTCATCTCTGTTACTGAATCATAAATTGCAGATTTGTTTCTCTGAATGTATTATTCTAAATATTGCCTGAAGCGTTCTGGAGGTGTTCTACTATGTGAAGTTTAGAAATTTTGGAGTTTGAGGAAAATATATGTCCTTGGTCACTTTGTACCATCATGGCTATGTATTTCCAGAAGAAAATAACTAGTGTACGAAATTTCTTCAATGATATCAATTCCATGCATAGTAAAAAATATTCAGATACGTATGTATTGTAGCTTTTCGGATTTCAGGTTAAGATTTTATAAGGTTCTTTTTTCCGCTGTAATATTTTTGTTTGTGCTTTTTGGAGTTTTTGAACAAAATATACGAGATGAAAGAATTATTATTTGTAATCTAGCGTTTATGGTGTGTTTTTATGGTATATCCCTTTCTCTACTTGAATTGTATTCACCTAGTAGATCTTTTCCTAGGCATTTCTCGCTATCGACCAGCGCTTTTTCTCTCGTTGTACCATCCAAAATACCTTTTTTGCTTGCTGTTCCTCACTTACTCTGTATTTTACCTTCGATTAGGTATAATCTGTTAAAATATAACGGTGAGGATCGTATGGAGAAGTTAAATAAAATCGCAAGATCCATTTATACAAGGAATCCTCATGTTACCATGTTAAAAAAGTACCGGTGGTCGTAGGAGAGGTTCATGTTACTCATTGCCACACATTTTGTTTATTGCGTGGCAAAATTATGATTAAAATAAATGTATGATTAACACAGGGAGATAAGGTCACTATGTTTTGTGTTGTCAGACTAGGCATTTTATTGGCATATGATAGGTTCATCTTTGCTTACCTTCACAATGAATTACTGTCGTCTTCGTACTATTCTATTTGGTGAATCGAAACACCTATATTCATTCCTACCTTCTGTTGGTTTCTCATGATGCTCATTTATTTTGTGCAATAGATCTTTTCCTACGGTTTCTAAAAATATTTACTGCATGTCAGCTGATCTATCCATCGATATTTTTTATATTTAATTATATTTCGAAGCGTAAAATTTTTCATGATTTTCAATGTATGAGATTGAACTCACGGACGAACTCTTAGTAATATAATTTTCGTATTTGATTGGTGAGTGATAACTACTATTGATTATGAGCCCTAATATTACACCTGCTTGCTCTTTTAAAGTGTATATACTTTGTCGATAAATTAAAGAAACCATAAACATTCAGGTTTCACGATTAAGCCAGAGATAAATGTGGTTTGATTTTGTAGGAGATATTTCCTCGGAAATGCCTATAAATTCCACTGAAAATTTATTCCAGACAGCTGTTACCGTTGTTTTGGTTTCCATTTGGCATTCCATCACAACAATGACTTCCTCAAAAGGAGACCTAGCTAGTAGGAGTAGAGATCACCTTGCATTAATTATAATGACAACGAAAATACAACAATGGAAGAGGGAGACCTGTTCCTTAACTGTTCCCACCCGTGGCTCTCCAAGACATTGTGTGCAGAAAATCATACTACCTGGTTTAATCAGGATGTATCTGAAGGTCAAACCCGAATTTTGACCGCAATTTTAGCCAAAATCCAAAGCTATTCCCACGGATATGCCCCGAATTCATGGGAAATACTCACCACCTTTTGATTTCCTTGTTCTCGTAACGACCAAATTCAGCATTTTCGGCTGATGAGCCCAGTAACAGCTACGTAAGAGAACATGCTCTTTTTCCAAGTTTGATCCTTCAAGATTAGTAATAACTCAACTTACTTTTGACGAAGGATAGAATTCAACTCGGAAGAAAAATGCATGTACTCATCTGCTACCCTAATAGTCAAACTGCGGCTCAGTAATTAGGTCAAACCTGATTATTATATAGTTTGGGACAAATCAAAGAGAAAAGTGGGAAAAGAAAGGGGAGACGGGAGAGTCCACCGAAAACAGTTTGTATCCGTCGGGGAGGATCGGCAGGAAGGAGTGAGCGGTGAGAATAGAAAGGGAGACGCTCTATATGGATCGGAAGGGTGAAGTGGGGTGAAGGGGAAGGGTTTGGTTGTGTCCCCTGTCGGGTTTTGAAGGTGGAGGCTTGCGTGAAAACGATCCGCCACGGGTGAGGATCAGGAAAGAGGCGACTTCCGGATTATCGAAGAGGTCGGTCGACCGAGTTTCCTCGAATCCCGCAACCCCACAGCTTTTGCTGCGACGTGTCTCCTTGCCCCTTCATCCCCATCGACTTCCAGCTCCCCCATCCCTCACACAACCCTCGCCGGTTACTTCAACGGGAGAGGGAGGAGAGCATGGGCAGGGGGTGAGAGGAGGGGCGGGAGAGGTGTGCCCAGTGACGTCGTCCCGTTGCGAGGCAACACGGCTCTCCCCCCTTCCACCTCCCTTTCTCTCTTTCTCGCCCAAAAGGGAAGGAGGGGGTGGGGGTGGGGGCGAAGGACGACCCATGGGGTGCTGGGACGGGCGAGTTGAAGGTGGGTTCGGGAGAGGGTGGCCGGGGAGCAGACCTTAACCACTCCCATCCAGAATCCCTCCAATGGCCGTGCACTACCTACTAACAATGCACTTGCTGCTCCACCAAGTCACTTCTTCCGACTATTATAAGTCCGTGCTTCTTCCTCAATGCCCTTCGATAACATTCGCAAGACAGCGTCTTCATTTAATTTCCGATCACTATAGAGATAAGCTTGTCGGTTATCAACTCACGTTGCTTAAAGGCGGAGAACGACCGGCTATTTATAAATTAATCCAATTATCCCCCACGACGAAATTAACAATCGTTATGCTCCAATTGATAATTTGTTCATTTTGTTCCTTTATTGAAGTCTCAGTGGAATTATTTTTTTTAGTTGACTCTAAGGTTAAATTCATGTCGCACCATACACCACAACCACATAGCGGAGAGCCATATCTAAGGTGGTAAGTGAAATCGCACACTTATGAATATCGGGACGATACGTCATCCACATGTCCTCTGCTCCCGGTTTGTGATAATATTCACGTTTATTTTAAATATGGGCGAGTGTCGTATCAGTCCTCCAGTAATAGGGATGCGAATGGCAAAAGTATGCAAATCGTTAATTGAAAGCAAGAGCTTATTTCAGCCAGGAAAGAGCTTTAGAATTTATAGTTGACATATAACTTTTATGTCTCAAAATAATTTGTTCTGTCTCTTGATTTGTGACATATTTTCTCAATTCCCCGAACCACCCATTAAATAGATGACCTATTTCAATGTACTTTAATAGTATAAAACCATGTTCAATGGCTGCAGAATAATCATTTGTTGTGCAGTTGCTTCCTTTCAGTGTTTTCATCAGAAAAATGATCCAATGCTGTCTCGTTCTTTGCACTTTTCTTATGCTTTATGGAATGTCGGAAGACTCTTTTGGTCAACTAACCTTTTTCTAACTTGTTCAGGGATAAAAGTTATTTCACGCTCAACTGATGAAATCTTTTTCGGGTCCAACCCGGTGACATTTATATGTAAAGCAGTGCTATTTACTTTCTAAACCTTACCGTAACTGGAATCCGGGCAAGTCTTTCTCGCCCAATGATGCTTATCATAAGCTCCAACATGGCTCAGAACACACCTTCACAGGTGGTGGTCAAACCCACTACCCAACAGGTCATTCGGTGGTGTCATAGTGTAGGGTTCTTACCATGGATTTTATAGACTCCATGGCTGTTACTTAGCTTCATTCAATATCAGTAATGCCTCACGGATCTTTCGTGAGAGACAAGATAAACTCGTCCGTTTTATATATCTCTACATATTCATCTCCATTTCCATCCAACCCTTTTCCCGTTTGCTTTCTTCCCTCCTCATTGTCACAAAGATCTCTCTCTACCAGACTCTCAAACACACACGTATGTATGTTTCCCCTGCTCCTTGCCCTTTCACCAAACCTCTCTCTTTTTTTTATCCTTATCTCTCCCCATCTTCTGTTCTAACTTTATCGTCTCGCCGCCTTCCCCCCCCTTTCCTCTTCGACCGTCCCCCTCCACATTCCCTTTCAAAAGAGCACCACCCCCCCACCTTTCCCTGCTGCGGCGCTCCGGTAACCCCACACCCTCCACCTCCTCCCCCACCCACCAGAGCTCGCCACAGGCTCGTCCTCTTCACCCCCTCCCCCGCATTTCCCACATGAGAAGAGGGCCACGCGCACAAATAAACACTCCAAAGTTGTTCGAGACATTTTTTTTTGTTGGGGAAAATCATCCATCCCCTCCCACAAGACGTTAATCGGACATTATAGGTTTCGCCACGACCTTGCTCCCTTTCATGCTGCAATATATTAATATTTGATGTGTCATAAAGGTTTATGTCTTCTGTCATGCTGCATTATTTGGAGGTTGCTTCATAGCATAATGCTTTAATTCAAAGTTAGAGACGCATACATTTCTAAAGTTTGGGCTTTGGAAATTAAGCCAAAATGCTTGCTGAACGGCATTGAATCACATAACAAAGTACTAATCTTGGAAAAAGTTGATAATAATAACATGGTTTAGTCTTACATTTAAATTATTGGGGGGAAGTTGGCGTATTCACTTAGGATGATTTATTTTATCATCCTAATAATACCGATATTCCATTTCAGCCAGCCCGAGATGAGTAAATATGATTTACCTATATTATTCTTAAATTTGTACACTTAGATTTGCGTTTATGTTCCTGCATTACGGGAGTGATATGTGGCTAGTATAATACGTCAGTCCTATAGAGAAATTTACTATCTCTCGCTAGCATCGAGAATTGATATCAATACCTACTATGTCACGCATGCTAATCAGTGCGTTTACTTTTATGATTGCCAATATTTTTCAAGCCTTTTATTTTTATTAATCTCGCCTTCTGAGCGATTCTCTGTTCCCACGTCACTGCATCTCAAGCGGATTCCGCTAATAAGCGATTCTGCTAATACAGTGATCGCATCGTCACTTAACGCGCTCGCCCAGAATATGTTACGGAAGCCGATCAGGGCGTGGATCTCCGCATATTCTGATTTATCCCTATCGCCGATTTCCCTTCCCCCAGGGGAACCATTTGTCAGCGCTGGCGTATCGTTTCGTCTCCGCGGACGTCGTCGCCTCGTTACAGTTGAGTTTTCTGATCGACAGTCACCTAATGGACGACGTTGTTGGCGTTCTCCGCAATGCTCGGACACACACGAATATACGATCCGCTCTCAAAAGGGCCCCTATTTACGTCCCACCATCCTCTCCCCAACATCCACCCCCCGCATTGTTTGTTCATTCCCTCGCGCCCACCAGCCCACATCAACATCTCTCCCCACTCGACCGCCCATCCCCTTCCTGGGCAACAAACCCGCTCCCCAGCCAATTCGAGGTGCCTCTGGAAGAAGAGGTGCCCTCTCCCTATCTTCCCTCCCTCACTTCCTTCCTTCCACCCCCGTTTCGGAGGAGTCCATTGGACTACATCAAGGGGATGAGAGATAAGCGGAGCTAGGTGTGCGGCGCAGGGCGGAGGGATGAAATTGTTTTCCCGTCAACTCAGACATGAGTATTCGTACTTCGAGGAAAAAGTGTTGCATGGAAATATAAATGATCGCATATTTCTCTCGGTTTTCTGCGCGTTCATTGGCTCTCCTAGACAAAGGTTTCGCTGACATTACAGTTAGCGTCATCAGGTCGAAGTTGTTGAGCATGAATTTCGGTCGACCTCATGTAGGTCCTCTCGTCCTATTGGCTCACTCTGATCGTTCGCTTACCATATGACCCCTTTCCACGAGTTTTGGAAGAGGTAGTGAGCTTCTCACCTGAAATTTTTTTGGTGTTTAACAATTTGATGGCTTCCCTGATGATCCGGGGATCCCCATTTCCCATTACCTTCACCTCTCCGAAATTAATTTCCTGCCCGAGTTCACTGCTCGGCGATGGCGAAGCAACGCCGCGGAAACCCGGGAACCATTAATGCATGTGACCTATCACATTCGGTGATTCAGTTTTGTTCTTTTCCAGTCCTAATACTTAGGCGAGTGGATTTTACAACATATAGTAGAGCCAAAATATTGAATTTTATGCCAGAGTTCACACAAGTTCTGTTATTACTATTGTACTAATGACGAATAGTTGCGATTGTTAAAAGTATCCTAGAACTTGCACGTACATTAAATAATAAATTCTCAATTTGATCATGAAAGAAGCGAGTCGAGCATTTACACGGTGCCTAGAAGTTTTAATGGTGTGATTACCTCAGTTATCAATACGCCCGCCAAGAAACTTCCTCTGGGATGCTGACGGCATGGAAATCCTGTGACTGCTGCGCAGGTACCTAGGAGGGGGCGGGTGCGGAGGAAGTGTTGCAGAGTTTTGGACGTCCCGGGAGTTGAACGGCTCGTCAAGCGGATATGCCGTTCTAGGGGTGGAGGGGTGGGGGGGAGCGTGAATGAGGTTGGGGCGGCGGTTCGAGAGCTTCGTGCCAAGGGCTGCGTGAAGGAAACATCCGAGGGGTGGGTGGGTGGGGGGGGGTGCGTGGAAGCACTCGGGCTCCCCCAGGTGGCGCTGCGGGCGGGCGACCCCGGAGTGAGCGTGGCAGGGGATCTGATGAGTTTTAGCTTTTTCTCCGCTCTGCCAGGGGGAAAAGTGAAGTATTTAACTGAGACTGGCTTGGGCGAGAGGCGCCCCACGGAGACTGACGTTAGCCATCGACTCCGTGTGAGGGCTGCTGTTAGTTACAGGGGATGAAAAAAATCGCGCGTTGAATTTTTTTTTGCTTCTTTAAATCTGGAAAGTTAGATGATGTCTCCATCATCTTATCCATTGCAAGCAGTGCTATAGGTCACCCGTCTACGTTAGAAGTCACTGAGTGTGTATTCATCAATCTTTGAGATTCGTTGTTCACGAAATAAATGTGCTATTTACCGGGGACTAAGATCTTAAGTCATTTCTATGAATAATTTAATATAGTCTTATCTTAAGCTAATAATAATCTTTAATTTTACAATAATTGGGTTTAATGTATGTTATCTAGTTTACCTAATCAAGTCATAAATTTATATTTTCAATTCTAGCCTACGTTTTCTGCCTGAACTTTATTTCTTATAGGTAGATAGTTTATTTTACTAACCTTCCATAGGGCATTTTTTATTCGTTAAGTATTGTATGAAACTGCTGGAAGAGCAACGTGTTTTTGAGAGTATTATGCAAGAAAGCCATTTACTTAAAAACAAATGAAAGAAATTCGATTTCAACGAAAAATTGTGTAATACCAGTGTCGTAGCGAAGTTGTTTTGCAATCGAATTCTTCAAGGAACGATATTCTACTTTAAGTGCTTTCCATAAAGCCAACAATCAACCAATTGTGCTTAGCATCCAATGTGCTGTTGTAGCGGTCCTGAAATACCCTACATTTTTACCTTTTGCACATTTACAATTTATTGTATTTATTTTGCCTCTATTTCACAGATCTCCGATCGTCGTTTAATTCCCCTCTCTTCATCGTTATGCTTCTTTTTCTATACGTGTTCACGTAGCAAGAGTTGCCCTGTTCAGGGCGTGGCTTAAAGGAGAGCCGGGAGGCGCTCTGGAGGTATGCGTTGCATCAAAGGGAAGCTAGCTCCCTCCAGATAAATGCCAAACTAGTTTGGATGGCAGCAGAGTGATGCGCTTAGTTTGAAGGGCTAAAGGAGGTTAGTTCCATGGGAGGGGAAATGTAGACAGCGAGCTCTATAACCAGCTAGCCTTCCATAGTTCTCAACCTCCATGATGAAATGGAGCTTGACTATTTGGTGTTCCTCTCAAGGTACAAAAATAAATCACAAAATGCCGTATTCTGATGTAAAATATTAATGTTTTCTTCACACTGCTCGTGTTTATTTAATTATGACTTTAATAATGAAGATTTTTTAATATTGCCCTCGAATGTACACGTAGTGGTCCATTATACGCTTGAAAGTATGACTTGAATCACTTATTATTATCACAAATAGGGAAAATTACATGTAAAATACCGAAATAAGCTGTGAAAACTCCTCTATGCATTTCTGTATGCAACATTGAAAGGACACATTATCAGTCGCAGTCCATTTACGTGCTTGGCTGTTTTTCGCCCAACCGAAAACCCTTCCCTTCCATTAGCGCGTTCCCGAGTGGGAGCCACTGTAAAGCGATGCCTCATCGTGATGCCATTAGTCCGTTACATTTTTCTTCATCGGTGTGATTTATTGCGCCGTGCATTTCTTTCTCGTCCAATTCTATTTTTGTATTTCTTTTTTAATGCATCCCTGCATTCCGCTTAGTCTACCTAAGCCCTTATCTCATGGTATCCGTTGCACAACAATTTGAAATTTCGTGTTGCATGGCAAAAAACCGAATGCCCAATACTATTCACAATCCATGTCGATCTTTTCTTATCAAGGTATTCCAAATCCAAGCCTTTCTTCTTTCTCTTCTTCTTCTCTCCCACTTTTCCATCAATATTTTTTCAACCCCGGTGATATGTTTTATATATACTCAATTTTTCTTCCTGACATATTGAGACCCGGGAGACTCTTTCGGTCTCCCGCTGAAGAAAATCTATTCAGACTTAAAAATGTGTAAGAGCCGGTTTTAAATATGGAAGCTGTTTTGAATAAGATGGTGCGCCATTATTATTACCAGTTCATTCATATCAGCAGTGATGATGTTAAAAATATTTTGCGAACCCCAACTTACTATGGTAGACTGGACCATATTCACAAAATTAGAGAAATTGATTGCCGAACTGACAGATTCAAATGTCCTTTTTCCTCGTACAATTAGGGATATGAATAGCGGTAAATATTTCCAATACGAGTGTATAAATGGATAGCATAAGTAGTTGCATGTTGGTATAAGGACTTTAAGCTAACCCAACTAACAGCATGTTTTTGCATGTTTACTTTGCTATTTTTATCTTTTCAAATAGTGAAGTTTAGACTAATATATTAACACTAATCGTATTTTATGCATGATATATAGTGCATGTTTGGTGATAATTCACCTTCTGTCACACACCTTTATGGTGGCTTGCAAGGTAATATGTAGATGTAGATTTGCCGCCTATTATTAAGTGTTTTTTTCAACCAGGTGCCGTGAGACAATTTGCGTGTTTTTTTTTGTGTGTTCCCTTTGGGAGGAAAACCTTCGGAATCAGTTCACCTTGTGACTCCATATGAAGAACGTAAAAAAACGCTCACTAACCAACCAACGGTGACCATTTTAAGTTTGTCTAACGAGATCAAATGAACCGCTAGAATTCAGCTGAGACAAAACGTGAGTTTCACCCCCTTTTGCGACATTAATATTGAAAATTTACTGAAATACAGTCCATTAATATTGAGCATACAGCTATCATTTGGATTTATTGGTATTAATAACATCATGTCGATTACTAATGAGCATATTTACACTACATAAAAAAGGTAAGAAGGCCATGGTTGCGTCTAGTCCTAAAATGAGTAGATAGGCTTGTAAACACGTTCCGTCGCAAGTACCGTTGCCAATGTTAACAGGATAACGTAGCGCCACTTTCATGTAACTAAGGGTTTTCTGCTTTTCTCAAGCAAAAATGTACGTAGTGGTATCAATTAAACAAGTGAGGTAAGGCCTAAATGTTTATAAAATTTTAATTCTAAATGAAAAAACGCATTTTATATTAGTATTTCGTAAAAATTGCATTTCTACTCATTTATCTAAATGCAGTTTTTACGGCAACCTTGCTCTGCCGTATAACCACGTTAAAATTGCTGATTTTCAACGTCTTTTTTCTTCGAATATAAGATGGTAAGGCCAAATTATTTTATTGCTAATCGATATGGGACGAAAAATATAATGACGTGAAATTTACACAAAAATGACATTTTATTCATTATTCGGAGGAACCTCCTTAATATTCTCTCCACAATTACGTCCCGAAAATAACACCTTTCCCCTACTGTACGATCCAAATCTTCACTCTTCCTTCTCCTAGTTTGCCCAGTGATTCTTTTTTTTCCCCTGCCATTTCCATAACTCCCTCGTTCGTCTTCCTATACATCCATTTGCCTTCTCCATCCTTCTTGACGCGAATTTTTAAAATTCACCAGTATTTTCTTTATCTTTACATAGCCATCCCTCATACCAAAGTCGTCGCTAGTTATATTGCGTCAATGCTCAGTGACACAGACACTTGGTTTTGTAATAACAATAAAAATAATTGTTTCGTGAAACATTCCCTTGCCACGTCGGCTGTGAAAGACTTCCGACCCACCCATTTTCGCGGGGATTACACTAGCAATTTTTTTTTCTCGTATTCTCCTCGGATCTTCGGTAAGGCCCGGGGCTCTGTCATGGGGTCACTAGGGTCCGCTGCTATAAATAGGCGAATCTCTATGTGCTCACCGTGGGAACGTGGTGGCAGTAAGCAGGGGGAGGGAGAGGAAGATGGAACAGGGAAGAGTATCGCTAGGTGCAATAGAGTGGAAGGTGGGTACGTACGCCGACGACGGTTGTCGTGGGCGCGGGAACTCCCCAGAAATGCGCCAGCGGTATGGGGCGAAATTTGGTCCGGATTTGGTCGGGCTCCGAAGGAGTAATAGCCTGGAGGTCGTGGTTTGGATGTGGCAAGTGTCTCGAGCGACAAAGGAAGGCAGAGATGGTGATCTCGCTCCTGGGTGCGGCATCAGAGAAGCAGGGCGGCGCGGGAAATGAGTTTGTTCTCCAGTGGTGACGGCGGGCGGGCGCGCTTGTTGCAGGGGCTGTAAAGGGCCCTTTGTGGGGAGGGAGAGAGAGACCCTCCCCCTCCCACTTCGTGTATATCTCTTCCCGTTAGCGAGAGAAGAAAGGCTTGGATAAAAGGGAAGTCGAGATTTGATTGGGGCAGGGGAAAAATGGCTTCCGAATGGGAATAGCAGGCAATTTTCTACGAATAATAGGTCGGGGAAAAGGAGGGACGGGAAGGTATTCCCAAAAAAAATCCCGCTGCCGTAAAATTGTGTCTCGTCCTTCTTTGTCGTGACCTGCGCCACCACCCCGCCCACCACTCTGCCTCCAACCACTCTCCTGCTCTCCTGTGCTCTCGTTTTTTCCCAGCGGTCATGGGTGGGTTCGCATTTCCGCTCTTCAGAACTCGTGTCTGTGGAAGTCAAAGTAGTACTTACAAAGAGTGGTGAGCGACAGTAAAGAAGTTATCCTAGCTTTCTTTTCCATTCCATGGCAACCGTCTCCTAGCCAAGTCTTTTTTTTTACCGAACCAAATTTTCAGTCAAGCTAGTCTTTGAATGTAATTCCTCATTTTCCCCGTAGTTTACTTGCTTTTCAGATTGACCATTGGTGGAATATACTCGTTATTTTACGCAAATACGGTGTTTTGCAGTTGGAATGCTATATTTATTTTGCCTATTTACATTAAATTACCTATGAAATAACAAATCTATTCTTCTTACGTAAGTCCCACTCTTTGGTTTAATGATCTGAATATTTTATGTAAATTTTATTCTTACTGGAGTCCACATAAAAGCTAAGAAGATTGCTTCTACTTGAAAGATTCCTGTGGATTTTTAAAGTACTGTAAAAATATCAGACTTTGTTCCATCTTGCCATAAACTTCCCTAGAATACTTTGAGTCGTGATCATTTAATATTGGATACCTTGTTTGCAATTGAAGTATAAAAACCTACATTATTTGAACAATAGCATACTCGTACTTTCTATGAATGTGATTTTGGGATGTGGGAGATGTTATGGAAAGATGATTCTAATTTGATGAAGTGGATTTTTCAATGAAAGGGAGGAATAGTTGACACACGTGGATGGGCGATGGCGTACAGCGGGTAAAGATGAGGCGGGAGGGGTGTGGACCCTCTTAGAAATTAATTAAGGGAGGGAAGGGCGATTGCGACCGTGGAGTACAGTGCCCGAGTGACCGCAACTGTTCCCTTTTGCACACTTGGCCCAAATTGGGTCCCGAAAGCCTTTCCCTGACGACGTCTCAAAGGGAAGGAGCGATACGAAAGGCAGTGGAAATGAAGTGGTTTAATAAGAGACTGATGTGGGGGTTGTTCGCGAAGGAGCGGGACGAAAGTAGGGAGTGAGGGTGGAGACATTCAACAGAGGGGCGGAGGGGTTGGAGTTTAAATCCCCTTCCAGTCGTTAGCAGATAATTGCTTGCTGCCGAGAATCTTCTCTATCCCGACTCAGTCCAAAATAACCTTCCCCGTTGAAATTGAAAGCTCAAGTTATTTTCAAAGTAACTAAGGGCCTACATGCATATAAAATTAGTGCTTAACTTATTTTTTTGTTTTCCACATCGCTTTCTGAATTATTTTTCTCAGTGAAGCCATCTCTTTTTGCGTTGGAAAAACAAATATCCGATGGCCTCTCTCCCTACAGTTTATAAGGTAACCTACAAAACCTTTGAGTCCCTAGCTTGTCAAATTTCCACTATTAAACGTGAGTATGCATGTAAACTGTGAGCCTCTTACAAATTTTAAACAGCATTCTATAAAGGAAATCAGTACTATAATTGAGTAGCAAACATTTTTCCGTATTTTCCCAGTCACGAATGTTGTCTTTTTTCAAATCTAAATAATAATCTAGTTACATTGGCCATACATCAGAAAAGGACTTGCATGCAAATAGTACCACAATTTAGTCCAGTTTAATTTTTTGGTACACCATAAAAAATTAAGATCTTTCTTATTAAATAACTATTACTCAGAAACCAAAGGGGTGGTTGGTCGTTGGAATGTAGCCATTAGTTTTTCCTCTTACGTGTTATAATGAACGTCAGAGCTTATCACTTTAATCCTACGTGGTGGAGAAATATGTAATGCCAAGTCCAAATAAAATTCTTCCGTGGGAAAGAGAATGAGGAACGTATAACGCAATAGCCCTGGGGCCAAGATTTGGGGAATCGCAGGGATTTATCCGAGGAGGAAAGAGAGACAGCTAAAAGGAAGAAAGGACTTATGAAATTACATTTTGAGGAGAGGAGTAATTTGGAACCCCGTGGGCGAATGAGAGTTATCAGTGGAAGGAGGAAACTCCCAAGAGGTCGTGTTGGCGGCGTATCGCAGCCGTGGTTGGAAATGAGGACGAGCGTTTTCAGGATTTGGACCCTTGGCTGGGCCGGCACAGGTGTCCCTCCCTTCCACTGACATGCCGTTGTCCAAGCCTGACTGGGAAAAAATATCACACAGGGAATTGGTGAGATAGCACTGCATGGGATAAATGAAAGGTCGATAATGAGCGATGATACTACCAGCCGTCACTATCACTCCAGTAAGCGCTGATCGTGCTTCTCAATTTTTAAAAAAAGGAGTTGAGAAAAAAATTGATGGAAGATTTTAATACGATAGTTCTCATGCTTTTGGATTCTGTTCGTCGCATTCTATTACTAGCCCACCGAGGAAGAGAGATGTTTTTCCCGTGTCTCAAAAAAATAAATCGGTGATATTCGAATTAAAAATGCTAGAGCGTTTAAGTGACTGCATCAATACTACCGAGATTGATCAGCGGTTATAAAAGTTAGTACTCCTAATGAAATGGCGAAATCTAAAATCAAACAGGTATTTCTCTAGTTGATGTTGTTTCAAATGAAGATATTATTTACGTTTGTTAAGGTGAGGTTAATCAGTTAATCGTCCACGACTAGGTTTCAGTGCTACGTTGGCTGCCATAGATGATCGAAATCGTTAACGAAAATGTAAACAAGTGGATTTTATTACAGCTTGGGAGATAATGTGGAAATTGCCTTCCCTATTTTTTCTAATGCTAAACTTGTTTTCATGAGCTAAACGTTTGATGTTTGATGGCCTATTTGAGCGATTTGTAAGGCTTGATAGCATTGATACTTTCAAGTGGACGATAGATAATGAAATATTTCTACCCCACCCTAGAAAATCACTGCGCATGGTATGTTTGGTGGTACTAAACAAAGATTTTGCAAATAAGATGTTCTGTTCTACTTCATATTAAACATTCTTCCCCTATCTGAGTCGTAAAGGATTTAATATTACTCAAAAGTTGAGCACAGAACTCTCCTAAGCTCCCGAATTTTGACTCATTCAATTTATTGCAGGCATAAATAACTTTACCCTCTTCTGGCTACATTTTCTTCGCATATCTTGATGCTCATCTTGGATTTCCATCTCGTTAAGAGCACTAATTTTTTTATTTATTGTTATTCCAATTCCGTGGCAGAAGTGATGCAACTGCCATTTCATTTCAATTTTAAAATGTTATACGCGGCTTCTTTCAGAAATTCCATTATCTGGTTATATTCACCCCTTCATCGTAGGTGGATTATTTTCTTCTCAGTGTATTCACGCTCTTTCCCAAATTGAAATAAACCAGGTGTTGAGTGCCTCAGCGTCATAGCCTTGGAGGCATTGGGAAAAGTGAATCCCACGCAACAAGAGCCCCGCCTCGAAACAAATGCGAATGTCTTCTCGACACCAAGATGGAATATCGCGCGGGGAATTGAATTAGCAATCGCTAAAATATCCCTACGAAGCAAGGGGATGACGTCAAACATCAGATTTGCATAAAGATTGCGGTGTCGGCATTTTCATGTATATTAGTCTAGTTGCACGCATTCCCTCGTCATCCTTTGGTCGGCTCGGTGCTCTCTTCTCCGTCACGCTCCCTTTTAAAGCTTTACCCCGTGGGCTGGAGATGGATAAACCCCGTGCCACTGAGGCTTACCCACTGAGTGTGTGCCGCGAGATCGCATTTGCATCTCTCGGCAGCGCGTTCCGCGGCGGCCCCGGCAAGCACCGCGCCGCTCGCCGAAGCTCCGTCGTCGCCGGCGAGATCAAAGGGCAAAGGCGGACGGCAACGAATTGGGATGGGATTGCGAGTGACGTGTTTGGGATGGGCTGGGGGCGAAGGAGAGGGAAGTGGGTGTGGAGAGAGTGCGGATGAACGTCTTGGAAGGAGTTGCGGAGGGAGGAGGATTTGGGGCGGTCGTGGGAATGACTGGGAGTCGTCTGTCGAGTCGCGAGAGTGAACGAGATGAGGCCTCCTCGGGAAGAAAGAGAGTGGGACAAGTGGAAAGCGGAGAGTGGTGGGAGGAGTCATGAGGAGTGAAGGAGGGTGTGGAGAAGAGTATGAGGAGGGGGATGGGAGGAATGGGCCTGTGTTTGGTGTACACGGAAGCCAGGGAATAAGAGTTTTTATTATTATTCGGTATTCAGCCGGTTTGTTGGAGTAATTCTGGTTATCTCTTCTTTGCTTCTTCTTACCTCACTACTATACTGTCGCTCACTTTAGATTATCGTATTTTACTACTCTTCGAATCTCACCATGGGCACGGATTTTCCGTTTGCTCTAAAATTAGGATTAAGGTTAGGTTTCTCGGTGAGAGATTTATCTTTGCGGAGTGATTTAACACAAATGTCTATGATTAAATTAGAAAAACGTAGGGGTATCTAAAGTATTTAATAGGATCAGCAAAATTTCTTCCTCTCCTTATCCAAGGAAAACTAATGCAAGGTAAGGTATCTTTTCTCCAAAGTCCGCCTTCCTTCATGCTTGAGGGGGAACTCCTGATAGCGATTACCGCGCAGAATCTCCAACTCCTTCGACCTTCACTCATTACTATCTCGATCAAACCCTTCCCCCTCATTACCCTTCTTCCTCTTTCAGCCCGCTTATGTGGCAGGTGGTATCGTAAAAATATATCATGTAAGGCAAATTATACCTTAAATTGCCTATTATTGCAAAGGTATTTCAATAAAAATTACTAACATTCTTTTTGATACTTCCAACTGAGTGTTCATGATTGCAACAAGAAACTTTCTCTATGCTGATCGCATCAACTTTATATACCCGAAATATTTGCCCTCTCCTTCATTATAATTTCGATGAGCATTTTCCTAAAAAAATTCAATTTTACCGTTAGAAAAATATGGAGTAGCGATGGACGACGTATTTTTGAAAGACTTTTCTATATTCCGTTGTTAGCATAATATCTCGGTAAATTGTATGGCGTTGGAAAATAATATCAGCTATGGTAGTACAATTGCCAGAGAAAATTTGCGATTAAAAAAATATTGCGAGAATTCTACCCCCACAAAGAGGATCCTTTGCACAAATAATATTATTTTGATTCTTTAATTACTCAATATTCAGTACTTTCGCTCTTATTTGGTTAAAATGCCTTGGAGGGCGGTTTACCCCATTGTTTCCATTGTGAATGTTTGTGTACATTTTGCTAGCGTGCGCCTTTATCATCTCCGTTGGCGCTGTGGCTTTGTCTAGGATCTAGATAACATCCGCTATTGTTGGTTAAGTATTAAGTTCCATTTTGTCTTGGTTATGACTTTCAGAATATGGAAATAAATTTCTCGTTAGCAGGTTGCGGGAGATCAAGGAATTTTTTTAACCCCAATATTTCGTACCACTCATCAGATAATTTCTTTAATAAACGAGATAAGCCATAAAAGATAAGTAATACAGTCACCCAATGGAGAATCGTGGTTGACTCGTATTCTTAGTGGATTTGACGAATCAGCGATGGACGTGAAAGGGAACCTCCGCTAGTTTCCTGACTTGGTCACCCTTTCAGTGGGGACCCCTTTCCACTGGAGCCAGTTAGCATTAAAGTCAACAAATAAATGATGGTCATCCAGTCATCCCACAGAATCAAGCAGAAGGAAAACAGAAATTAAACCGCAAATAACAGCCAGTGCTGTGAATGTTACAAGTTCATTTGCGAAGTTTTCCCTGAAATATTAATATACAGGCATGGAGAGAAGCCACGTTGTGTGGACTCTGTAATTTGAAGTGGAGAATGGGAAAGGGGGGTTTGGAGGGAGGGGGTAGAGAGGGAGGAAAAGTGAGGGGAGGGTGGCTGCAGAGGGGATCGAGTCGATGGTGAGGACTTTGCGGAGACAAGTGGAGTGGGAAGAAGATTAATGGGAAGGGAAAGAACTGAATAGAGGAAATGCCTTTCTGGGAGGATGGGTGTTCATACCGAGGAATAGGACTTAGAAGATTGGCAATTAAAGCACTGAGCATTGAGCAAGGGATTCATTGGCCTGATAAAAACGCTACTGTAAATAGTGCAACGTCAAAATTCATTTTAAATTAGACAGTAACATATTTGAATTAGACATACCCACACTGAAGCCCATATATGTTACATATATTTCCCATATATGTCCCATATATAGGCTTCAGTGTGGGTAATACAGCAATCACTTTGTAACTTTGTAGACCCTTATCATCTAGTTGCGCGTGACTCCTATACCATACTTGTTTTCATGTATAAGTACCATCGCACCTCTTAATTTGCATGTCAATATTGAATATATGGTGATTTTCACACCCTGCCAACACCCTCACGGTATCTCACAGGGTATTACGTAGATGTAGGTTAGTTTAACTTCTCTCTTACCTCTACTTACCTGCCGCAATGCATTCCCTTAGCGTGCCTGATAAATAGACTTTGAAGGGATTTTAGTCTCCGTAAGTCACACTCTGACATCTCTGACGTCTCTTAGTTATCTTGTCTTTTTGATGAGAGCAGTGACGATGAAGCGGTAATATTCTTACATCGAAATTGTTACTTACTCAATCTTAATGGTATGCCGGCCAGCTACAGTCATTTTTAAGGGAAGAAAATATTTTGAGACGAATCACAAATATAGATGTAATGCATATTTTCCATAGATGCTGCTACCAAATTATTTTTACATAATTTATGTTGAAAAATTAATATGCTTCCCGCTAGGAACTATAATTAAAATAAACGCAGATTGAAGGCGAAATCCTTGTTGAATCCTCATTTAATTCACGCCCGTATATTTCGTTCATTAATTCACGCCCCACCACCAGCACGCCACCTTCACCAGCTGTCAAATCGTGACACACCCCTATCTACCAGTGTCATCAATACCATGAACCTAAGGAATAACGTGCTCAGCACCATTTACACAAGCAATCAAATGTAGCATATTTGTGGTTGACCTTATTAATTATTCCCACAAGTGTTCCCACAGATTCCCTTTTCTCACAAGTTCCCACAATTATATCTCACAAGTCTCCTATTTCTTTTTTTCCAGAGTTATCTGAGAGTGAAAATATTTTCAATTTAAAATTATAAAAAAAATGGTCAAGTGAGCTGGTGAAAAATATGCATTTTATTTCAATTTAAATGTCACAAGATTTTTTCCTCTCCACTAACTTAATTTTTCCCTCTCTCTAACAAAATAAGGTATAATCATGAGAAAAAATTGCTGCATCTACGCAATGAATATCCTTTGGTGCTCCTTTTTCCATAATGACCAAGTTTAGGGAAGTAAATGCCCCCACTATCTTCGATTACCGACATTTGCTCGGTGGTGATTTTGATGAGCGAAAGTAGCCTCCCCCCCCTCCTCCTCACCCCCTCCCCTTCCCCGTGTCGATCAGGGGATGTGAGGGAGCTATGGGGTAGACGGAGGATAGGGCCGGACGTGCGAGGAGAAGTAAAGGTGTCAAAGGCCCGGGAGGGGACGGCAATGGCCGGCATACAAATGGGCGAGGGCCCGGGTCGTGAGGAGGAAGAGGAGACACCCCCCCCCCTCTCGGACGAGGGGGAAAGGAGATGTCACGAAGAGCCTCCGTCTCTCCTGCTTCTTCGTCCTTTTCCCCTCCTTGAGAGGGCATGAGGGTGGGAGATGGGGAGAGGGTTTTCCTGACGGAAGGAGACTTGCGCCCGGACGAGAGCGCACTTGCGCAAAAGGGGCTAATGTCGCCTCTCGAGAGATTTCTTCTCCTCCCTTTCGTCCCATTTGCCTGCCGCTCCTTTTGTGCGAGCCACTTCGAATGCGCGAGTGGAAGGAAGATTAAGAGAACACAAGGCTGTGAAAGGGTTGAATAGCTTTTAAAAAATATAAATAACATTAATGCCTTGGTCAGAAGGACCGGAACGGTCGTTTTAATGATACAGTTCCACTCTTACATTTCGCGAGGGTTTCTCTCTCATTATTATTTTTTTTCATTTAGTAGTGCTTCAAAGATAACGGGTTCCTATGTACCATCGCCGTCTTGAGACTGCTGTATGGTATTACAGAATATGAGGAAGATTGTGGGAGCGTAATATTCTTAATTTAAAATATTTCAAATTACCTGGAAGATATTTAAAAATTTTGCGCAGAAATGAGATTATTTTCTTCTCGTGAAGGAATTATGTCTCAAATTTCCTGAAGTTTTTTTTAAATTTATTAAAAAGAGTAAATTTAGAATACAGTAAGAGTTGTATCATATTTAAAGTCTGAAACAAATACCCCTGTAAAATTAATAGCAAATGTAGAGGAATTACTAGTATCAATGTTGGAAAACTGGAAAATCAAAAAATCTACTTCCATATATTGCATGAATATCCTCATATATTTTTAAAACTCGCAGATTAATTACAAATTTTACATAATTGAGTGATTTTAGATAATTAGGTAAAATATAGTTGCGTACTGCACAAAACATGTTTGTTCGAAAAATAATTATATATTTTAGCATTCATAACCCATTTAAATAAAAACATTGTAACTGTTTGTTAATTATAGTAGCAGATGCGGAGGGGAACACCGTTTATATGTAAGAGAAGCTTTATGACAGTGTTTACGCATGTGTTTGAGTTTTCTTTTTTAATCTCTTCGTGATGTGAGGAATTTCATTTGCAATATTTGCAATTTTAAAATATGAATAAGAGCGTGGCTTTTATTTTATCTATTTATTGGATATGAACAGCAGCACGACTATTTTTAACACAGTACCGTATTACCGATCGAAGTTACCTTATTTTACCTTTTCCTTTTAATTCCTTACTTATATATGGATAAACAGATAATATTTCACATTTTGACTCCAACTTTAAAAGTTTCTTCCTATATTTCTTTTTGCACTACATCCACTCTAAAATGAAAACTCTTCATTTTCTTCAAAGTACTCCACCGCCACTTTTTAAACCTTCACCGCCGCTGTATTTAGCTGGATAAAAACATGGCACAAGGACATATTAATATTTATTTATTTTCATTCATGCTGCATGATGTCTTATTTTCTCGTTTACTTAACGACATAAAAATTTACGACTCAATTCTGACTATTGACTTCATCATCATATCTCATGGTTTTTTTAGACTGCATTGGCAGCCAAAGTTTCTATCTGCTGTGCTTTAATGATCAATTCCCTTCCTGGGAATCTGGAAATGCAGCTCAGTAGTTACTGATAATAATTAATGTAAATTTGTACCTATATAAATTTCATGAAAGCAGTTTCACTTTGTCTTCTTCAATAATTGTTTTAAAGATGATTCACCCGCTTAAGGGGCCACCCTCCGTATCGCTCAGATGGCTTTGTTTCCTGCTTTAGGTACTTGCTGGAAATACTTTGTCGCAAAGCAGCCGTTATTGTTCACACAACGCCACCGTCCAAGATTTTAATACCGTTGCTGAAAACTATTTGCAAATCGAGTAATTCATTTCATCACATAGATTGAAACCTCTTGATATAAATATGGACAGCGCTCATAAATTGGGTTTTAATCTTCTCTGTAGCGCAAAGAACACTTTAAAAAAAGAGTGAAGGTAGCGCCAATATTACCTCTTAAAGAAAATAAGGTCAATGAGAAAGCCCTAAAATATATCCTCTGAAATATAACTAGGGAGTATTTTGTATGTAAATAAGAGGATTTTAATAATTTAGTAGATAAAGTAATAAAAATCAAGCAGCATAGGTGCTGTCATATTTAGTTATAGATGGTTTCAGAGAGAAAAACGTTTTCCCAGGCACAAAAGTTTTCCGCAAGGCTTGTGTCAGATGTAAAGTCTTCTTCCAAAATTCGTCCCAGGAATTCCTCATTAGATTAACATTTGCTGCTCGAATTTTCTTTTCCCTTGTGGTTTATGTTTCTTACAACTTCATTTCTTATTCTCAAGGTGCCCAGAGAGGAATTAGAGCCCCGAGGTTGTTATTTCCTTATTTCCTTACACAATCATCCCACATAGCAGTTTTAAACCCGTAAAAATTATGATCGTGATGAAAAAATTCTGTTTTGCACTAAGCCTCCTTGTTGCTAAGGGAGGTAATGTTTTTCCTGCTATATCTTCATCAGAAACTGATTTTCGGCGACTTATTTCACATTTTGGTCTTTGTCTTGGTGTCCTTGTGATATAATTCCACGCTCTGAAATCCACCCCCACAGAGAATCTCTCTCTGCCCAAGCTGCCATAAAGTGGTAATGAAGCCAATTACCGCGACGCCGGCGTCTCCTGGTGGGAGGTGCTACTTCCTTAACTACAAAAAAAGGTCCCCTACGTCCTGACAGTTTCTGAAACTTTGCCTCCTGCTTACTAAAATTTAAATAAAACATAGCTATCTCCGTTCAAATTGTTAGTTTTCATAAGTTTGTATAAACTCGGGTAAATTTTAATCAAATATAATTTTACTTCATTTTTAGGAGTAAGTTATCCGTGTTTATGTTATTTTCCACGTTTTCATAATTGAAGCATTATTTGCTATGCAGTAATTTTATTTCAGGGAAAGGAAGGAATTGGTGAACCCGCAATAATGATGCGTGTCCGGCTCCGAGCAGAAACTCCGATATAACGGCATTTCCCCTTTCTTCGTATCCACGAAAATACCACTGCCTCGTTAAAAGCCGCCTCCGTTACCTCTCTTACTCCCTGCGAGATATGATGCAGTCTTCCATTCCATCCCCTCCCGTGACCCGTGTGAATCGGCTCTCGTTATGCCTACTCGTGAGGATGAAGAAGTTCGGTGGAGTTCGTGATGCGTGTGGGAAGTGGGTCGAGTCGGTGAGGAGGGCTGTGGGTTTTCCCCTCCCTCGTGCAGTCCTTAGGGTGGAAAGGGGAAACCAGGACCTGGGGTTTGATCGTGAATCCTTCGCTATTTGCGTCTTCTCTATCGTTATCAGTGACGCAAACTCATCTTCAATGGCACCGCTCACGGTAAATGTCCCGAAAACTTGCCCCTCAAACTAACATTAGTGATTGGAGGCACCAAATACTATGTAAACCATGTAAACAACGGTATTTTCTCCCAACAAAAGTTTAAAAATAATAAATACGCGAGTGAGCGTTGAAAACACCCTTCAGCGAACCCCTGGAAAAACAGCGTCGTGACTTGTGAGATTGCGCGAGATTTGTTACAATATTGATAGTTAATATCCCTCGTTCCTTATTTATTTATTGGTTATAAAATAGAGTACATCATCATCTTCCATGTAATCTGATATTGGGTTAAGAATAGAGTTTCTACATGATTGGACTGGTTGAGCCTGGTACCAAATAAACAGCTTACTTTGGGTTTACTTGAATGGTCCTAAGGTTTCTACTAACTTATACATTCCAAAATTAACACAGGACTTCAGTCTGGTGAGGACAAGTATCAATAAGAGCCTTGATGGGAGTAAAGAAAGTGATGAGTCACAATTGAGCAGATTGACCTTTACTTTACTTTTTGACAGGTTTGATAATCAGTTACGCAGCTAAAGAAAAATATTCTTTTGCCAGTCCTACACTATTCACAAGACAATTTTGGTCAGTTGAAGTAATAATAGGATTTTCAACAACATTTGTGACTAAAGGCGTGGATTGTGTCATTAAATACAGGAGAGAACGCCTCGTGCGTCGGCTTTTTAATTTGGAGCGAACAAGGCAACGTCCGCACAAGGTCAAAAGAGAAAGGAAAAGATCGTTTGGTCCGAACGAAGAACGTGAATTGGTTCGATTTTCGACGAAACTGAAGCCCTAATCCCATCCTCCCCTCCCCCCTAAGAAGGGACCCTTTTTTACGGCGGGGTAAAGGAAGGATGTGAGAAAGCTGAGGGACGGGTGGGAGGGAGAGGAGTATAGAGGAGAATGGAATAACCCGATGGAAAGAGGGTCGGGGGAATTGGTAAGAAGGTGGAGAGTGCGATGTCGGCCTCGTCTCGAAAGTCGCGATGCGGGGAGGGGGTGGAAGGAGGAGTCGAGGGAGGAGGAGGTGGGGGAGGGGGCGGTGGGAGGTTAAGTGGGTCGAAGACGTGACAAGTCCCAGAGAGGGGGGGGGCGGAGGGGGAGGGAAGGTTGCGGTGGCGACTGAGGCTGCGAGGCACATCGTCGTCGCGGCGGAATTAATGGTCTCACACAATTCGATGCCTTGAGTATCGATTTATCCTTTCGTTGTGCGTTGCAAAACATTTGAAAAACGACGTTTCATCATGCAAGGGGAGGCAGACTCACTCGTATCCCTTCGAAATGAATCGATTTACTACACCAACAGTCTACTCCGTTCTGGAGACCGATTAGATTGACATCAATGTCCGAATTCAAGAATTGGTTGAGTTCTTATGATCACTTAGTACGTTTATGGTAATTTGTACATTTTACTTGCTGCTCTTTTTCTGGAATTTTCTCCATTTAAGAAATATTTTGCTATTAGATGGTATATGACAAGCATTAAACGTGTTTTGAATCTTTTAAATCCGTTTTGAAGTTTACGAGTCACCATTCAAGGGTTTACTTTCCTCGCCTCGCATTTAAATATTAGGAGAAACATTGTTAAAATATCCAAGAAAAGATTACAATGAATCGTAATCGGTTGAGCGAAGAATAATAAGCTGAGAGTGCTGTGCGCTTTAAACTGGACGCGTAAATAGTGTTTATCTTTGGTAATATTAAATCAATATCCCAACTCTGCAGAGGGAGGTTGGGGACGACGAATTGTTGAAGGACCTTAAAACCCAAACCACTTCTTACAAACCTGGAATAAATGTGAGGACAATCTGTGGAACTTAAGTGCTATGAAATGAAACTACCTTTGTAATGTTCCGCAATAATAGTAATATTCCAGCAATGTGTATTTGTACAAAGTGTGATTCATTCCAAACTTGGACAGATCGAAAAAAATCATCAATTATTCCCAAGCAAAGCAAAGGATGGGAGTGGTGCTGTCCTAATGTCTCATGCCAATGTGGACCAACGAGAGGAGTGAAGCTCATGTCTCACTCTATCAAAAGACAAACATCGGAGTATCGGTGGATCATCACGTACAGTAAAGCAACATGGAAGCAAGTATTAGTTCCAGCAGTCATACTAGCGGCACGATCCCTTTCCACTTGTCAATTCCCTTCCACTCTCGCGATGAGCTCCTGCAACTTGTCGAGGGCCACTTGATGTGAGGGGAGTGTAAATCTCTGACTGCAAAGTTGACGTTTGTGGTTCGTTCATTGCCATTGTTAACGAAAATCATAAATACTCACTCCCCGACAATAAACAAATATATAACACGTGTATGTAACACTAAGACGGTGTTCTACATCACTTTCATAGCGTTCGTAGCTCTCTTTTTTGCGCGTGTCCCTTCATTCCGTCTTCAGATTTACATTTTTAACCAATTACATCTACTCAATATCACCCACAGGGGCATGTGGCCGGAGGTATTAGGACACCAGACATTCGGTTAATGGGAAAGGGAGCAAGGGGCAGGGGATAGTTGATCGGGATAGGGTATCGTTGAAAATACTAATGTTTATCCTTACATATTTGAGTTATGATCGCGAACTGTTCGCGGTGAAAATGATTCGAGTCCGAGTTGCCTTGGTAGCCATATCAAAAAGCAATTTCACCTCTCTTAGAATTGAAGGAAGGTGAATAGCCGGTTATTCTGAGGTCTTATGAGCATAACTATAGGCTGGACATGTCACATCAGTTGACTGTTTGCAATTGTCTTGGATAATACACAAACTTTACATTCTTTGATAATAAACCTCTTTGTAATCACTTCTGAATTTAACAACTTTTGCATCTTTGGTGAATGTCTGTCGGGTTTGTTGCTTTCACTAAACGTTTGACTTCTTTTATTTTGGAGTTTGAAAATTATATTCTTAGCACAAAATTTCATTGGATGTGTATTGTCTTGAATGAATTCATCCGATTAACATTTTTTAAATGTTATTTTATAAATTTTTAGGGGGAAATAGCAAAGGATGTGGAGAGGGGATGGAGAATGCGTGACGTTAACAGAATTGAATGTTTAATATGAATGTATTAATATTCTTATATTGTGCGTTAATAATGTTTTGAAATGTTTCTAAAATCAAAACATATTTTTGCGTTTGAAGATAAAACAAATATTACATTGGACTACTTATATCTTATGATCACTAAATTTTTATATAATATATTTCTCGGAGTTTGCTTTATCGCAAAACTTACTGGAGTCATGGTCATCCTATTTTATTTGGGCACTTTGTAGTGAATAAAAAAACTAGTATATAAGATAAGTTTTATTTTGACTTTGGACTTCGGCATTATGAAATAGGTTTTATCTCTAGCTCATTTAACATGCTCTGAGTTATGCAGATCTGGAAACAAACTACTTACAGTATTTAGACATGCCCACAGAAATACGAGTAAGTTGGGCTAGAAAAGATTTTGAAATATAGATAAAAATTAACGTTGTCTATAATAGTTATGACACCTAGGTCAGATGGAATAAAATTTTTATGTCATTTATTTTCTATCGTGGAGTAAATACTATACTTTCTATATGGTTCTATTTTTAAATATTTTATTTCAATTTTATTTACGCTAATGAAATTGGAAATACTAACCCATTCAATTTCTCCGGAACATATGTTTAATTCTGTGCATTCCAGTTTTGGTGGATTTATATTAAAATTCACAGTATAGTTATGATGAATATTTTAGCGCTCCTTTCAAATCTTCCCTTAACTGATAGCTAAATACATTAGAACGTAGAAATGTAACTTTATTAAGATCTTTATATAAGTGTTAACACATAACAACATAAGCTGCAATTTTACGTAGTCATTATTCCAAGCTTACAATAAATATGTTGGAAAAAATTCATTTTAGGATTTCTAATCATGTTCAAGATTTTTTTTGTTCTACCCGCTGAAAAATATATCGATTTCCCAAAATACATACTCCATTTATTATGCCAAGTCGCCTGCTGTTATGTCCGCTCTGCTAACCCATTCTTGATCCCAGTAGGCACGGTATAAAAATGTAAATATTTATAGGGTTAAATATAATATTCACCTTTTTTTTTGAGTGACCGTAATTTCCACCCTTTACTTAACTCATTGAAATTTGTCCTTCAGGTTTTTGTTGCATAATAATACTTGGGCTTTTCCTTTCCCCATTTCTCCCTTCGTTTTTCGTAAGTGTATTAATAATAACATCCAATATATTGGCACGATCACTGAGAACGGATTTGCTTATCGATATCGTAAATAAAGGGAACATTAAATCATGTGCCGAGGAATAGAATGCTTACTCCTAAGCAGAGAGAGCAATGGGTCCTCGCGGGTCTATTTCTCACTTCCCTTTCCACCTTTTCGGTGGATGAAAATCGAAATTATCTCCGCTCAATGGATTTATTAAATACTAGGGTAACTAATTATTACTGCCAGTTTGCTTTAGTGACATTATCTGTACAACGGATTGCTTGCTCTTGATAAAATTGTCGTGAATCTCAATGTATCTGGAATGAATAATCAATTCTGTTATGCATCTTCAGATTTACGTTTCCAACATCCAAGTTTCCTTGGCTAGCATATCAGGAGACAAAAGCATGCGGTCGTTTCTTAATGGAAAAATATCTTGATTCTAAGTCATTGCCATTGAATTTATGAAGCTTTAGAAGTTTTTACAATGTGCAGGAGAGTGGAAAAAGTTTGGGACAGAAAGTTGCGTGAGTGAAGAAGTAACATGATTGGAGAGCGCTGGGGTATCAGCAGAGGCAGAGACTTCTCGTGCTCATGAAACAGGAACTTTAGAGCAATATCGATTTGAAGTTTGCTAGAGATGATAGATTGGTGAGGTAATTATTGATATCACAAATAAGGGTGGAAAATACGCCGATTTGATGAACGATAGCGTAGAGAAGTAGACGATAGATGAATGGAATGCATAATAAGGGTTGAAACTCTCCGTCAAAACGTACCTTAATCGGTACAAGAATATCAATCGATTACATTTAGCACAATTTTCCGCTCGTCAATTGCAATTTCGAAACACACTAGTGCCAAATGTAACCAAGAATTTGCCTCCATTGATTCGAATGAATTTTTTTATAATCTGCGCCATCATTCGGATAAGGGAATCATGGGTATAGCTAATATCCGGGTATGAGTTGCCTCTATCCCATTCACAGAATGAGGTTACGACTTCAGCAGCCCTACAAAGAGCGAACCCATGTGAGCTTGACATGGACATGATGACATAAACTGAAACCTTTCAAAGAAAACCCGAAACATCAAGCAGTAAAAGTCTTTATTTTCCCCCACGTCCTTCTTCCCTCTATCTCCCTTAGACACTGGATGGCAGATGTTTGTTTTCTCAGGTGTATAATAGTAATTATAAAGCTTCAAGTGTATTTCCATAAATGCACAATTTTTAATTATTTGCGTGAGCAACATACGACACAGGGACCCTAAAAATAGCACCAAGAGAGAGAATCCCCACATGAACACCCAGTCATACTGGCTGTTTGAAATTAGCCTATGGTATAAAACGGCAAGAAACTCGTTATTTTTCTGATGAATTTAATGCATCGTATTGGCAAATAATTCAAAATACCAGCAAAATATGTATTTATATTCTATGATTCATTAATTACCTTCCGTCGCTGTAGTGGCGGTAGTTAGATAGGAAAATATTATCTAACCAGAGGATTTCCGTTACGATAGGATTCATGACTAGACGTCGGAAGCCTTTTAGTTAACCTTTTGAATGTGTTGAAATATGTTTTCGTATATTGGAGTGAAAATAATCCGTAAAAAAGTTTTATATTTTTCGTTCTGGGAAAAATAGATGGGCATTTTTACCGTTATTCCATTCACTCAGTGATCAGTTTGACTCTTCTCGGGTTTCATTTTACGGTAGTAAATAAATAGCCTAGAAAAAAGAATCACCGCCAACTCTCTCGGAAGACAGTTCGAAGTAAAATAAAAGCAAAGATTTTATGTTATTCTAACAATACATTTTTGTGAGTGTACACACATACCACGCTCGCGTTTGGACGCATATGCATTTGTTTAAATATAAAACACCCAACGGCGAAACCTTTCCCAGTGGCCTGCCCTATAGCGTGAAAACGACCTTCGAATTGACGAAAATAAAATGAGGGGAGGGGAGGTCGGGGGTAAGATGTGCTTAGCGCCGGTCTACTGGCCGATCAGTCGAGAGTTAAAGGTGCCGAGTGACGATGTCGCCCACACGTGAAAGTGGGGGAGGGGCTGGAAGTTTCTCCTTTCGGGGGCCAGAGCGAAGGGGTGGAGCGAGGAAAGGGACGGACAGGTGAGCGTGGGGGAAAGGGAGGGCGAAAGGGCTCGAGAGGAGGGGTGGAAATTTTGGAGGGAGGGAAAGAGGTGTGTGTGGCGTGGGGTGGGGTAGAAGGGGGTGGGGCACTGGGGCGAATGTGACGTCACGCGGACGTCATAGCTGTGCTTCCCATCATCGACCATCGGATCTGAGCCGCGCCTGCTCCCTCCCTCTCAAACTCATCCCACTTCCCAACTCCCCTCCCCCCACTCTCCGCACACTCTAAACAAGCCCACCCCATCCTCTTTCCTCCCCTTGCTGCACATTCCCGAGCTCGCTAATATGGTGATCCAAAGAGATTTAATGAAGGCTGGTTTCCCGCAACCCGGCTGCATCTCCCCTGCACTCTCGCACTGGATATTGAATCGCTATGAAAGTGCGCGTGGGATTTTGTGTTTGTCCCTTATTTTTTATTAAATCAATCTCCGACAGTTTTCTCGCTGATGAGTCTTAGTGATATGAGTGTCAACGTAATGTTTTGGAGTCTGAGTGAGTTGAAGCGAATCGACTCGTTCGCTTCAAAATGTCATTCCGCGTCTTCAATTGATTTTTCGGAACTGGATGCCGTCTTCGCTGTACATATAATAAGAGATAGTTAAATGACGATAAGTTTTCTTTTCTCTTATTTGCAATCTTGCTTTTCTGTGAGGTATTCGTCATTGAATCATTTAGCAGAGAACGTCATTACCTTTCCCTTAAGGGTTTGAGAACACTTCGAGCTCCGGAACACATTGCCAAGAAACTCCATTCGTTACCATATACGGTCCAGCTTTGAGTCAATGCTTAAATTGCAATGATGATTAGTGTACTCATTTCCCAATTCTGAGATCCAGGTTCAGTTAATGGATGAAGCCATTGATGCTTTAATATTCTTCATGGATCCCGTACAATTGTCAACACAACTGAATTTACTTATGGAGCTACCTACTTGAGTATTAAATTCCGGTAGTTTTTCTTTGACTCATTTCAATGCAGATTATGATATCCGCTTCGGTGTTCCCACTCAATTTTGGTGGTTTTTGGTACTTAATTAAGTCCGTCTCAGCCTTTTATTATTTTCATGACAGAAATATACGTCCACCGAAATTAAATGAACGGCAAGTCTTGTAGTGTTCCACCCTTGGGTATTTTAATCTTGAAATACGTCCTGTTTTACGAATTTGCCTAATACAGAACTTTTTGGCATGTTAAAATGTGGCTTGGATAGAATATCATGTTGGGGTGAAATACGAGCCTGATTTTAGCATTTACCTATTATAGTACTCATGACAAGCCAAAGAAAGCATTGGTGATAACCCAATAAACGCAGGAAATTCTCGTTGAAGTCCAGTCACTGATGATAAAATAAGCATACTAGACTTATTTACTAATTGTTTTTGGAATCGTTCAAGTGAAGAAATGTTTCCGGCTCCAGCGCTGCCCATCTTTATCAATAAAATTTCAAAGAATGATAAAATAGGTCCAACCTTGCGTTGATGAAACCACTGGAATGCCAAAAACGGTGTGCGGTTTGTTCCTCGTTCCGGAGAAATTAATTACAGATATCTCTATCCCCAGCCTCTCTGAAAAGATTTAAAAGCGCTCATTCCTGGCGGCCCAATAATGTGGATTTTATTCTTAACCGTGAAAATTGAAATTAATCCAGGCATTCAGCAGATCTAAATTGGGAAATATTTCTCCGCATACTTTATTGGCAGCTTTCCCCTATGGTATGATTTTACCTTCAATTATATGGAGTGGATGGATCCTGTTCACAGCAATTTCGGGACGGGACAATATTTAACCATTTACTGAAAACTAATTGTTGTTGAAGAGCAAAACTTTTTTTGTTACAACAAAACTAATTACTAGCTACTAATTTTCATTTTATTGTTATAGCGGTAATTTTATAATTGGAAAACATCTGAACTCAAATTCTGTACTGAAAAATCTGATTTTTCAGTACAGCGCAAAAAAAAGTGGTTTAGGAAAGTTATCATCGCAAAATAGGTAGCTTATTGTCAGCGTTAGATTAAATTCCAAATGAATTTAGGCACTAGCTATAAAAGTGTTTTCCATGGAATTTGATGCCCTAAATTATACGCATATTCACAGTTACGGGATTTACCGAGAAACACGGTATGCAAAGGGTAGCCTATAGACAATAGAGGTAGGTGGACAACAGAGCATTAACCCTAACCTTAACCATTCTTACGTAAAAGTCGCTTTTTCTTTGACCGGTCTCCCACCTATCCTGAATAATTTTTTAAAAGTTTATTTATGATCGTGTACCATTTAAATTTTTGAAGTTGTACTCATGTTTGAATTCACTTTATGAAAGAAAAGAAATATGCAAATATGAAGGGATTAGCTGATGGGAGGATTAATTGGAGAGCTACGTCAAACCAATCTCAGGATCGTTGAATGATGAATGTTTTTCTTAGGTTAAATGCATATCCACCCAACATTCCTTCCACCCCACAGTTAGTTGCTGATTTCCTGGAGTCTTAACTGATTTCCGTTTTTATGTATTGTAATCACATGTAGCAATTCTATGTGCCAAACATTTCTCATGTTCCTTCGCTCTCCGGTTCAATTTATTCTTAGCTTCATAATGAATTGCATGCTAAACAGGAGGTTCATTAGAAAAATTTAATGAAAGACATTTAAATGCAGAATGTTTATAGGGTAATGTGCATTCAATCAAGGTGTTGCATTGATGGAGTAGTTTTTTGTTGTGAGGCCATATTACTGTATCAAATGCAAGTAGGTAACGATAAAATATTTTTTAAAATGTGTGGTCTTGGTGATTACGATTTTCAATCACTAGCCTTTTTTATATGTTAAAAAAGTAATAACGATAAACGGTATGCTGTAAAACACATTGTTCTTTCGTTATCCAGGTCTTCCTAGCTATTTCTTTTAAATTCCATGGCTAAAATCTTAATTTAACTGAAATTAAAAGCTACCTCTGTTCCTTGTACATCATTGAGTCTTATTATTCCACTTATGTTCGTATTATACGGCGCAAGAAAAAAACTGTTCACTGGTGTCAACCTAAATGTTCTTCATTCTCTTCCCCACTGTGGCATTCATGGAAAAGATTTTCTGGGTACTTGTTATCGTGCTTGTGCACATTTTTTTGGGCTTGGTGCTAAGATAAAACATTAGAATGTAAGAAACCCTTAATAACGATTACTCTCTTGTATTATGGTGCATTATCTAGTAAGAGGTAACAAATTGATATCGCCTTTCCTTAAAAGAATAACCGTTTTAATTTTATTTTAGATAGCTGCTGGTTTTATATTGTCTTCGTTTTTTTCCCATTGCCTCGCCCAAATCATTAACTTTTATCCAAGACATTTGTATTCTTTAAGTACAATATTTAGAACATATTTGTTGACTTATTTGTTGTAAGGTTAGCGTTTATTAGAAATAGAATGTGGGAAACTGGCTCTACCGTTATTTAAATGTTTGCACTATATGATTAGGCATGCATTTTAACTGTTTTTTCACGTCGGACTGAGGAAAGCTAAGACCTTCAAAGTGATAATACTCTCAGTGGCAGTAGCTGAAAAAAGTCGCCAAATTTTATGCACGTTATTCATACATTAATTGAAAGCATTTTGGCATCAGACCGCAAATAATGGAAAGGCTAAATTGAGGTTACTTTGCAATTACTTCTGATTTTTGTGCGGCATACAAATCTGTAGGTAATAAATTGGTACACAAAATAGTATGAGGAATGAACATGCTGAGAAAACCTTTGCTTAAGCTTGAGTCCAGGTCAAATGTTCCGCAAAACACCCTTAGAGGTTCTCCTATCAGCTTCTAGACTTAACTTTCGCAGAGCATAAATTATTTATTAAATAAACTTGTGCTTGATCCCTCTCTGGCGCCTCGCATTTGGAATGTAGTGCCTTCGGTGCTTTTAAGAAATAGCTGTTGGGTGAACGGCTGTATCATATTAATGAGGACTGCGGAGAATGCCTTGAATCACGCGGTAATAACCGAACCCCACGGAGAAGTTAATGCATTAGAGCAGATTGAAATAGGGTGGGGTTTCAAGGCGTACACTGAATACTCACAGTGACTGCAGCGGTTCATGTATTCGACGTAGGCCAGATCGTACCTCTGCATATCGAATGTAAAATAGACATTTCTCCGACAATGATCTCCGTCTGGGTTTCTCCATCCTTAATACCATCATATATCGTGAAAGATGCACGTGCTGGATATATTTTCCCTTCTCCTCCTTCCCAGTCTGCACTGAGCATCTCTCCTGACCCCTCTGTGGCTATTGGTCGAGCGTCGGCTGCCCTAAGATCCCCTAGTAACATAACCCCAACTCCTGCCCTCTCCCCCTCTCCTCGCCTTCAAGTAATCAAGCTGCCACTTGAACGTGACTACGAGGAATGCCCGTGCCTTATTTATCGAACATTATCATTTATGATTTCTTCTCCATCAATACGTGAGGGACTCTTCGGAGAGTGGAAACCGAGAAGGAGATATATTTTTGATGGGGTCTCCTATTTAAGATGTAGAGCTAAATATACATTTGCGCAATTTTTTAGTGGTATTACGTGCATTAAAATTTTACTTCAGGGACAAATGTTGATCGGCACCCTAATCCTCGCGAAATTGTTCCAGATTATTTATTTCCTGCTTTACCAGTTTATTTCGAACACGAGCGGACTGGGAAACAGAATTAATTCCTCATCAATGCATCACTGCAAAGTGTTCTTCCGCAATCCATATGTAGATAATGCGGTACTATAATGGGGCATGTATTCAGTTTTTACGTAAATAAGGTGCTGAGTTTCTATACGGATACAAAATAAATATGCTGTGTAAATATTTTTTCTCATAGGTGTCTATGCAATATGAAGTAATAATTGTGCAATTTTCGACAAAATAATAAACATATTTCGTGGAAAATTACATTGTATTACTCCAGCATGTAAAAAGTCTACTCGATATCGCGAGAATATTTTATTTTTTATGTATATGTAATGTTAGATTTAAACTTGTGATTTGAAGAAAGAAAAAGTATTTAACCATCAGATTTTTAATCATTGGAAATTTAAATTATTAACAATAACAAGGCAAAATCAATTCAAAAAGGTGTTTACTTAGGCACGTTGTGCAGTACAATACAAATAACAAGGTTAATAGAGTTACAACGTAGCCACCCTACTGTAGGCAAGTGTAGCCTCTTCAGGGTTGAGAATTGAAAACTATATACATAAACAATATAAGAAGCTCTATGCAGTGGTAAAGGCAATTGTTTCCCATCTACTTATATTTCCATTGCTTCCGATGACCTTTGTGTCTCCTTTGTGGCAGAGGAAGTCAGCGTCCGTTGGGGCTCAAAGGCTATTTCTGGCTATAGACCCGTATCAAGCAGTCTTCAAAGGCTTCCTCCGTTTCCATTTGGCACCTGCTAACGTAAATCAAAGCTTATATCGCAGTATTTACTAAGATATTTATTGATTGAAACTAGATATCTATCATTAGACAGGTTTTTCAGTGACTCAAAATGTTTTTGACGAAATTAGAATTTTAAGATGCAGTTGTCTTTGACGACTTTTGTCTGACATTGCGAGCCATACTCAAGTAGGCAAGAGATATAGTCCATATTTTTAAATAATGTAAAGATACTAAGCTGCGCAAATATTTGTTCTAGTAAGCAGTGGCGTACTCAGAAATTTTTCATGCGGGGGCCCGCCAAATGCCCGATCTTTTGCCAAGTGTAGCCAAAACGTTATTTTGATCAGTATATTTTGAATGTAATGGTACGCCATTTTAGTTATTACATCTATGAATCCTATAAGTAGCCATATCATGTTTACAGACAAAAATATTCATATACTTTTAAGCCTATGCTAAGTTAGTTGTGTGTCACATCACAGGCAAAAGAGCATTTATTTTATCTTTGGTCTGGTTATACTCGAGTAAAATGATGTAACCAGTTATCCCTATTTTCCAATTACTGCTACCATGTGACTGTGACTTGTCAATTTAAAGATTAATTTGGGTTTTTTAGAGAGCTAAGGAGAGGGTCAGGGCCCCTTAGGCCCCCTACATCCCCCCGTTGGTGCGCCACTGCTAGTAAGGTTATAATTAGATTTTATGAGAATCTCAAGTATATGGCTAATAACTAATGCGTTTTAAGCGATAAGAGAAATCTTTAAAACTTAAATTCTTAAATATATCACTAAACTCTCATATATAGATGGAAAAACGAAGTTCTTGAATATGTTCTGTTCTTTTTAAGGTTTATTTCTTATTTTATTTATTTATTGGATAGGTAGGCATTTTGCCTTTCCATCAATATCTTTGCCAAACCCTGCTAATTTTAGTTTTATAAATTTAATTGTTGAATTACATTTACGCTACTGATCGGCCTCTTGATAATCTTATGGTCAAGGCCTTTTGCCTGCAATGTTAAATTGAAAGTTCTCAAGATAATAAATTAAGATAATGACAAAACCTCAGTATCACTACAATATATTTCGCAACTTCGTCTGGCTGGAAGTGAACTAGCTTTCTTGTAGCATGCAATAAGGTCAGTTTGCTTGGAATTCACAAACTATACCTAATTGAAGAAAGCCCTCTAGGTAAATAATTTACGCATAAAATTGTTCAGTTCTATTCTTTCAATCTGGAAATATTTTAACTGTTGGCGATTCACCAGGGGACTTTGGAAGGTTCTCATGCCGTGGCGAGTGATTCCAAGAATAAAATTATAAAGTCTAAAAATATTTGACTCTATCACCGCGAGTCTTTCTCGTGCAGATAAGTCCAAGGGATTGGATAAAATGTTGTGGTTATCTTCATCAAACACATACGTGTTCAGACTAGAAACATATCAAATGTTTAGTGAATGTAGGCCAATTTGGTAAATTTTACTACGATGAATAACTAGCTATTACATAAGACACTAAGATAATATTAGCCATTCTCGTGTATAAGCTCAGCTAAAGTATATTGGTGTTGGCATCAGCCTACTGTTAACGAATGGCGCTAAGGAGTTCACGGCTTAACTTCCGATGATAACGACGGAGTACTTATATCCTCTTCAATATTCTGGAGTACTTGAAGTGATTTTGGTTCACAAATCAAGTAGGGTACGTCATACCCCTGAAAAATCGCTGCTACTCCCAGGATATTTTTTTGACGAAAATTGAAACTTAAGATGCGGTGACCTAGTGAACTCTACGCAAGTAGGAAATAAATATAGTCCATAATTTTTAAATATAAAGATACTAAGCTGCGAAAATGGTCACTTTCTAAACTATTTTATAAATACTAAAGAAATGCTAATTAAGATCTCTGCTGCTGCCAGGATTTAAACTCGCGCCCTCGGAATGTGAAGTAAGCACTCTTAAATGCCACACAAAACCAATCCTCTCGTATCTTAAGCAACAATTTCACTTGCCTTAAATGTTCCCAAAATGCCACTCTTCCTATATTACACTCCCAAGAGCCGTCGAAATCGAAAAATTGCGAACCAAAAATGAATAAAAATAGAGACACCACCCAAGCAAGCAGGTGGGAATGCAAAACTTGTTTTGATTGTCCACACATTTTGTCCAAACGCCGAAAGCATCAAAGTGGGCAGAAAAAATGAGCACCGTTGCTATGATTCTTTTTCGGGCCTGCGGGAATAAGCGGGACCAACGCAGGAACTCGATCGCCGCACAGGGACCAACTTCCAGCCGGCCGGCCGTTTCCACTGCCCTTCCCGCCTCAAAACTTTCGCCATCACTCCGCCCCTCTCCGCACCCATCAGGGGCAGCCCTCCTCGTCTCACTAATGACCGTGTGAAGTGGGGAAAAGGACAGGGTGCCCGCAAAATAGTTGTAGTGGATGAATAAAGTTTTAAGTTGCTCCAAGTGCTAGGGTGCTATCGCGCAGTCGAAGCTATCTACATCCACAATCCACCCTGCTAGGCACCATAATAAGGATATGTTACAGGAACTGCATCCATTCTATGTGTAGAATATTGACGAGCAAACAACCATAATGTTTATATGTAAACTACAGTTTTTACTTTTAAACACGTATTTACCATGGAAACATGGAGACTTTACATGCAATGGAAGGGATTGGGTTGGTATTGTTGCTGGAATACTGGCCTCCCATCCCGAGGGCTCAAGTTTGAATCCCGCAACCGGCTTTCATTCTTACACCGGTACCTACGTGAGTGCTTTCTGTAGAGCACTTTGAGTCCAGTACCCCGTAAGTTAAGCAGTGGTTCCCTTGGCCCCTTTCGTAAAGAGCAGGCTAATGCTGACGCTGTGCTTTTCTCCACCATTTCTCCGTTTCTCAAAAATGCCTACCTTTGCCCAGTACCCCACCTATCCTCTCCGACACAAATTACCTCAGTTGTTAGTCGCATTCCTAAATAACTAGATAACTGCAAGCAATGGAACTTAACCTTGAGGTCTTTTACATGAAGAAATTAACTGTTCGTCTTTTTCATCGTAAACTCATGGATATTGCATAGATGAACGAATGAAAATAGAACACGGTCTATTTTCTGCACGGTAGTTCGTGCATTTGGGGAGTTTTACTGGCAGTTCGTTGATGTAAACGATGCAATTATCACTGCGCACTCCCTCCAGAAATCAGACTGCACAATAACAAGCATAGTGTAAAACTGCTTTGAATGCAAACACCATCCCATGCCCGAGGAAAGATTCGAACTCGTGGGTCTTTGAGTTCTGAGGACGGCAAGTTGCCAACCTGACTGCGGTAGTCGATTTTCCGTGAAATATATGGAAAACTGACGTCGGAGGCATTGTGCCCTTCGTCCTCTATTCCGTTCTGAGAATACCTCTTGAGTGCTTGGTCCTCCTTGTGCCTGCAGTGCGTTAATACTCCTTCCGCCTTACTTACCGGCGTTTCTCGACAAGAGACGACCCCCACCAACCCCTCGACACGAAAATCATCCCCCACCAACCAACCCCTCAACCTCTTCACCCACACACACACCCACTCTCTCCACTCTCCCTTTTTTTCCCCGGCCAACCGACTCTCCGCGCTCCCTTGCCACCCAACAATGCCCCTCTCCCTCCCACCAACCCCGGGGCCAACTTCAACACGGACAGAGCCTGAGCATCACGCAGACTTTAGAGGGAGAGAGAGAGAGCGCTAAACCACCGCAAGAGGGACATCCTGAAGGAGGAGAGAGGGAGATGAGGAGAATTTGAGAGGGGTGGAGGGGATGTGGGGGTCTCGTTTGGAGTAGGAGATGCCAAGTGGCATGGGGGAAGGAGGAGGAGGGGGATGGAGCTCAGATTGGACGAAAGCGGAGGAGGGAGAAAGGAAGGAGCGAGAAAAAGAGCGATAAAGGATGTGAGGAATGAAGCGATGAGACAAGACGGACAAATGTGACCTTTCTGATAGGGCATTGGGAACTCTGGTTCCTTTGTTTTCTCTCATTTACCCCAGACGAAAAGGGATCGGATTGGTGAGGTGGATGGAGTGCTGGCTTTCCATTTAAACGACAAAGTTCACATCACTGCCATGGCGTAGATATTTCATTGATATACCGGTCACTACTTAGTGGAGTGTGAGTGGAGAGCACTTTAAGTTCAGTGGTTCGTCCGTCGGATGGAACGTTAAATTGTTGACCCCTTTCCGCCTTGCGTTGCAAGCTGGGAATGCCGGTGCTGTATTTATTTCCATCAGTCTCACATTCCCTGACGGATTCCAACTACCTCCTTAGTCATGAATTTTTTGAATTACCTAAACTTACCGTAGTCTTCCCCGTATAACTGACTTACTCTGGTCAAATCATTGATGGGTGTGTAAATTTTGAGTTTATTGGAAGTTTCTCCGAAACATGAAAATGTATTGGTATGCCCAAGGGATTTAGATTAAGAACACGCTCTCCAAAATGGTAACTAATGTCTCTAATTTACCTTCCGTGGATTTTCTATCGACATGAAGCTCCCCAGGAAAAAGATTCAATAAAGCACTAGTCTTGAAGACTAAAGTCTATTTCACGCTACAGTTTCATTACTTAGTATGTGGCAGAGAATTTTGACGAACACGTCTCACCGTTTAAGTAAAAGTCATTTGAATACCATGTTTGGAGATGAAACATTTTAACTTATGTTCCTTATGAGTCACATTTTACATGTATTTTACGTGCATACGGTTTATTTCTGTCGTTGCGTGGATGATTATGGCCCAAGTCATTCGGTAAATGAAAGCACTAAAATTTCTTTGTCAATTGAATACTTTGCGGTATGGACGTTAAGCTGTTTTTTTCTGTTATCTCGTTAGTAATTTAGTTGAAGGTGTTTCAATTTGGTTTGAAATTTTACTAGCTCGTGGTTGATATGCCCAATACAAAGCGTACTAATTTTTTATTGATAGCTCAGAGGAATTTACAAATCAAAATTTATGAGAAATTATATCATGCTCTTCAACGGAGCTTGAACTAGACAACTGTTGAAATCAAGGTTAAAATCCTTACCGGACTTAGGGAAAGGTAATGCAAGTGAAAGTAAGGGCGTGCAAAACAACGGAATTTGCAAGACTGGTCTAAAAAAATGTGGCAAACTTCAGCTTAAAATGGAAATATTGCAAAATGCCACAAAATGTGTAAAATGATTCGCGTTGAACATTATTGAGTGATGGGATGGAATATTTCCATCTGAAATGTCTTGTAGTTCGTATTTTAGCTTGTAATAGCGCTGATATTTGTTCAAAAATCTCATGAGAACTTTATTAGCGTATAAAGAGGTCAAGTAATGCTTCCAATTGAAAAAAAGGTTTTTCTTAAACTAATATTTCAGCTGAATGGAGCCGGGAAATGTGTAACGTCATAGAAGGTATAGTAGAGAACCGTGTATATCAAGGGAGAGCGGAGGAAAGACCGGAGGTGTTCTGATAAAAGGGGAAAGGAGTAGAGAGAGGTAGAAGAGGGTGGATCGGATATTGGAGCCGGATGACAAGGGGAGGGGAGTGAAGGAGTGGGGGAAGAAGTGGCGATGAGGAGGGAGTGGTTGGAAGGGGGAACAACGGTTGAAGTGAGTAGGGGGGGAGAGAAGGAGAGGGAGGTGGAGGAGGGAGAAACAGAGCCGTGGATGGGGATCGACGCAGAAAAATTTCGCATTGAGCAGGTAGGGATGGAAAAGAGACCCTGATGAGGTAGCAAATTGGACCATATTGTTTAACCGTCTCGTCGACTGCTCGCCAGGAATTATTTGCAATCCCCATATTTCCCCGGCTTTCGTACCAGTGCCCCTGTTCCGCAACTCCTCAAATAAAACTTATCTACTTGGATTTCAATGGGTGGATTAAGAGGTAAATGTTATGCTGCTGATACTAGCAACTCGGCAGAATTTTCTACACCTCTCTAAAGCACATAATATATGAAATCCGAGGTAAATGAGATTTAAGCGTAAAACAACAAAACAAAAGACCTCTGAAGTTTTAATGAGAATATTGCATATTAATTTGGTCGTCCATGAAACTATGCATTTATTGGCATTGAAATCTGCTGCTTTAATAGGCGTTATTCTTAAATTAGCGTTACTATTATTATAATTTTGCGAGTCCACAAGTTCGTAAAATAGGGAAATCGAATATCGAGCTGTGATAACGAGTAAAAATTTTGCACGAAACGTTTTCATTGTGAATTGTAGAATAAGTAATCTATGATAATAGAATGAAAAATGTTGAAAGAGGAACCAATAAAGTCATTTAGGAATGGAGACGTTGAGGTGATTCAGCAGGATCCAATTGTATAGGCCTGTAGTCCGTCAACTATCCACTTTTCCAAATCCGATTGAATTACGAGTTTTGTAAATGGACTGACGTTGGTGGTGTGAAATTTCATTAGAAAACAGCTTTATGTGCCTCCTTAATTGTGTAAACTCATATATACATACAGAGTATACTGCTGATGTTCTTTATTTATTTATTAGCCTAAATACTACTTGTTCCTTAACGCTAATTTCTTAACGAGTAAGGGTGTGGTTATTCATTATGGGGTTCTGATGGTGGTTATGTAAAGAGAAATGCTAAGAGAGCAAGGAAATGGAGGGAAATACATAATTGGTGTGGAATTGAGAGAGATAAAACGTCTCCAAATTGAAGACATTAAGTATAATAGTGAATCTCCTTTATTAAATGTACCCTAATTGCCATGATATAATTTACTAATTGTATTACTAGCATTTAGCTAAGCCTAGGACGCGTCTAAGACGCCAGAGAAATAGATTTGTGGGGCTTGCTATACGCATTCACGCCTACATACCATTCTGAATACGGTTCCCGCTACTTTTTTCATAATGCAACATCGTCTCCAGTCGGTCGGGTGACTCGTCCATGGCAACATGCAGAAGCCTGATTTTTTTCACCTCATGCTTTTGGCGACGAGAAAATTTCCCTTTTCAGGCCTCGATTGCCGGAAGATTGGATCGTCGTAAAAACTTTATGGCACCCCACCGTAAGAGACTGCGGGAATGGCGACAGAAAGGGAATAGAATTATCCGTTTCTTATGAAATGTGATGGAATCGCTCTGTCATTTTTGGCACTGAAAATACTTTGAGCTGCCCACAAAAAAATCTTCTCGGCTCCCATGCGTCATATTTTGAGTGGAAGCAGTTATTTTAATCCTAAATATGAAAAAAAATAAGAATGGACTCTTTCTTTCAAGGCCAATGGTTGGGTGATGGGCTAGCACAACTGTGGGAAATGAAGTGGAATCCGCAGCATATTGAAAACTAGGGAGACCTTTGACTAAAACCAACGGCCATATTACACTTCACCACCTTCAAAAGAAAAATTTAGCTCGGTGACATCAGCAACGTTAAAGTTTGATCTTTTGCTTCCCATGGATGGCCTATAAAGAGAAGTTCTGGTGTTTAAGTAAGCTTTTTGTGGTGTTAACTTCACTTAACATTTTTTTAGTCTTCACCCTGTTCGGTCCATCAAGTTCTATTGTCGGTTAGATGAAAAGGCATGGTAGGAATCAAAATGTAGGAGAACCAATATAAATATCGGTCATGTTAAATGCTACAAAGTTATAAAATATTTGGATCTAGGCATGTATAATAGTGTATAATGAGATAAAAAAATTTAAAAATTGATTAAAAATCTTCTATTAACGATTATATATTTTCATGATCAGCTACTTGTATACTTATTTCAACATTAAATTGAGTTGAATACGAGTTGCTTCGTAGGTTAAGGCATTTAATTGAACATCTAAAGCAATTAAATCCTCTATTTATTTGAACGCCCATATCATCCACCATCGATACTGGTCACCAACCCTAATCTAGGTTTAGCATAGCTCTCCACTTGATTTTCATACGCGAAGCAACTCCCAAAGTTAACGAAATTATTCTCTTCTATATACTTCACTTACACTTTACACATGTTCTCATTTGCTGTTTTCCCGATATCTCAATGAATGTTTTAACACACGTGGGGACAACATATCTCACGATTATATTCAAGCCTTGTCTCTATTTCAGAATTTTGAAAATTTTATCATTAAAAATTACATTTTGTGGTGCCTGATTTTCAGTAATTCTCGTATCCAAGCATAGTATCCAGTCTATTAAATGAATTAAATTGGGAATCATTGTCAGATCGCAGGTTGAAATTTAGATTTAATCTCTTAAACAAATTCCAAGACCATATTTTCAGTGATGATGTTAAAAATATTTTGCGGACGCCATCTTACTATGGTAGACTGGACCATAAACATAAAATTAGAGAAATATTTTTGTATGTATGTTATGATATGTAGAGAAATATAATTAAATTTTTGCATGTATGTTATGCTATTTTTATCTTTTTTTAAATAGCGTAGTTTTGAACAGTACCTATAAAAGTACTGATCCTTTTTTTGTTATGCATGATATGTAGTGCATGTTTGGTGAGAGTTCACCCCGTGCCACACACCTTTATGGTGGCTTGCAGGGTATTATGTAGATGTAGATGTAGTATATTAGTAGCAAAATAGTTCAAAAAGTATTTCACGATAAACGTTTTGTCTTCGAAAAAACTGGTTTTAGATGTCCGCTAGAACGCAAAGTTAGGCTTAGCAATGATTCCCTTTGTTACAATGACGTTATAAAAATGGAATCAACTCCTCACTCTTACTTTCAAGGCTTTATGAGTCAATGAAAAGGACCTTAGAATGTACGTAAGGAGTACAATAAATAATATAAGACGTTATATTTCGAAAATGCCCCTATCTAGACGACGTCGGTTGTATGAAACTTGAAGCCGTTCAGGTTAATGACTTAACTTATTGTTCAGGCAAAATGCCATATACAATGGAAGGATTGTTTGGGTGAGGTATTTTGGATGTGAATCTGTGTGGAATGATAGCAGCTTCGAGAAAAGAAATGTTGTATTAAATAAGGGAACAACACCCTTCTTAAGCGAGGTGACCCTTCTTGGTGACACAAGCAACTTTATGCACTTTCTCCTCCATCTGATTAGCTTCCGTTGTAGCAATCGAGGTGAAAAGTCTTGCCACCATTTTTCACGTTCAGTAATCATGTTTGATGGAAGGATGTTTTTCGAAATGATCCTAGGCTCCAACTTTGCTTCTGTAAAATCCCACTATTTAACCCATAAGATAGTTCCATTTTTATAGCAATACACCTTGTGAGTACGTTCAAAATGTTGGGTATTCGAATCGGATCTTTGCCTTGCGGTTGGAATTCGGAGACGCAGAAACGAATCTACTTGCGAAGTAAATGGATAGTTTTGCATTACATACTGCACATTTTCAAACCCATTTGCGCAATACATGTGTAAATTGACCCCCTTTCGTTGCATTTGAGTATATCAGGCGTACTAATCGTGCCAGGCTCCTCGTAAACGATACATTTTGCTGTTGTCCTTCTTCATAAGTGTTAAATTTATCTCCATAATTTTGCATTCAGGATATTGCTATTGGTAATTTAATACCTCACATTATTAATGCCCTTTATCGTTCCTAGTTGTAAGTTATTATGAGAGATACGTGTCGCGGTGCTATTTGCTTTATAACTTCATTACTGCATTGAATTCAATGTACACTTGAATGAAAAGATTAAACTAATGGTACTCTCTTCTCTCTTATTCCACTTATAAGCTTATTTTTCATATCTTGCGCTCCTGTTTGGTGCAGCCTATTCATCCTTCTCTGTCATCCAAAACGCATTGCATTGCAAAACTGTTACCCTCACTGTCACTCTCTACCCAAGCATCTAAGACTCTGTAACGGCCTATTACCATCAAGTACCAATGGCACCCAACAAGGAACGTTTAACTTTAGTTGATAAATCCGCCTCGTAATTTTTTCACCACCATTTTCTACTTCCCAAACATACATGGCTCCGCTTACTTCCCCTTTCTATTCATCATACCTATTTGGCTCTTTTCCGAATACTCCTTCCCAAAGGTTATCCATATGCCACGCTTAGGAAAAACTAGTCAACAACCATTTCCATGCATCTAACAGGAGTTCCAGGTTTCACTAGTTGTAAGTTCACCAATGTAAACTGGAGGAAAGAATATATTCGAAGTCCAGCTGAAACACCCCCCTGCCACACACCTTTGAGGTGGTTTGCAGAGTATTATGTAGATGTAGATGAATAACTCTTACTTGAACCGGAATTGGAAACTTTAATTTATTCTACCCTACTATAGATTTTCTTAAGCATAACCGAAAGACTGAGTCTTATAAGCGGTCACCAACTTTCAGTGACTCCCTTACCTTCAAGCACAAACTAGGAGCGCATCAAGTGTTGAAATCAAAGTTATTCATTTTCATGACTTTATTCATAATATCGTATTTTTAAGACGAGTGTTAAAGTTAGGAAATTTAAATTACGTCATCATTAAAGTCCCATAAATATTCTACGGTCGGTTTGAAAAGAAAAATAAAATCTGGAAGGAATGTCGGGTTTTATAAGTGGACCATGACAAAAACGGAGAGGAGTGATTGCGGTTCCATGTCCTGGATTTAGTGAAGCCGTAGACAAGGTAATGTAAATAAGGAAAACGGGAAACAGCGTGTGGTTACGTAGCAGGCTGTTCTCCCTCCGAGTTATGGCCGGCTAGACGTGTGGGTTGAAAGTCGCGCACCTGTCCTCGCCCCAACCTTTGCCGTCGGTCACCGCACTGCCCCGGGCGCGCGAAAACGGTGGCAGCGATAGCCCCGGGACGGCGGCGTCGGCGGTCAGGTTGTGGTCCAGCCGCTTTGATACATACGTTCGAGAGGATTACCATGGCAGTGGAAGCGGGTATTTTTTCATGGCTCAAATGGCGGCAAATGGAAAAACATTTGGGATCGTTGATGACTCGTCCGGTTTTTCGATGTGTTACCTGAGTGGTTCCGAACTGCCTGGTCCATGGGCCGCAATTTTCGGTTTTCTCGAATGTCAGGGGCATGTAATATTTATACATGAAACTGACTCTTCTTGGATCGATAAAGGTACCCTGAGCGCCAAAACGTCTCCGACATAACTTATGTGTGTCCCCTTTTTTCGTGTCTACATGTTTAGTGTTCTGTTTTAATTTTATATGTGACTTTTTGTGCATCCGCTTATCGCGTTCTCTCTCACAGGGAAAGCGAAATGTACACCTGAGAGTACGCCTATGAAATGCGCATCAGATTGGCTTCTCTTCGAATTGTGGGTGGGTTAAAATGAGCTTTTTTACGGTCAACATGATCATAAAAATGATGATGACGGTGATCGTAAGACAACAAAGTTAGTTTGAGGACAGTCCTTGCTTCCTGTTCACCATCCATGTATGTATCTCGTATAATCCTCCTCTCCTCACCCATTCTTCATTTTCTACATCAAATCCCTGATCAAAAAGTTATATCTTTGGTCTGTCTTCATGCGCACTTAGTTTGCAAATTCTTTTTCTGCCTCTCCAAAGAATATCTAAATTTCTGTCCTTTAAACCCTATTCTACTTTCCAAAACCTCAATAGCTACGATAAATATGCTTAAATTGCATTATAGGAGTAGCGTTTTATAAGATTCGAAATTTACATTCGTATTTCACGTTGTCCTGAATGTATTTTTTGCAATCATTTCAGGAGTTGTCGAAAGATAACTCGGTACCTCAGCAAGGAAATGCAGTCTCTCGCTATCGATTTCATTAGGTGAGCAGAAAAGGAAGAGTGCTTTCGAATGCAAAGTTTTCCACGGTGAAGACGGAGGGGTGGAGGAATCCTCCACCTCTCCGTATTGCACTGAGTGCAGGGGTTGAGTGGTGAGGGTGTGAGGAGACGCGGGGAAGGGCTGGAGTAGGTGACGTCGGTGACGCCCGGGGGTAGGGAAGGGGTTAGAAGGGGGAGGGGCGGAAAAAGTCGTCGTATGGATGGTAAGGGACTAGGAAAAGTGAAGCAAGGGAGGGGGAGGGAGGGAATTCGGGGATTTGGAGCCGGGTGGCAAGGGGAGAGGAATTGGCGAAGGTATATTGCGGAGGGAGCGCGGCTTGGGGTGCGGGGAGGCGTGTGTGTCGGAGGAAGAGCGGATGAGGAGGAAGCGGAGGAGCGGGGAGAATGGAATGCAGCAGCAGCCCCGCGACCCCTATCGGGGGGCCGAAGGTTCACGGTGGGGGTGGGACGATGGTTTTCTTTTTTCCTCTCCTCATTCCTGGGGGGGAAAGGACGTGGGCAAGGGGGTTGAGGAGGGGTAGAATCCGCCCCAGTGGCTCAGAGAGTCGACGGCGAGGGAAGGCTGGTGGACGCGTCAGAGTGGTTATCGATCATGTCGCGAGGAGGTGGAGGGAGCCCGGCGCAGGGGAGGGAGGTTTGCGGTGGGGGTGGTGGGAGGGAGAGTGGACGGCGAAGGGGTTTGTGGGGAATAGATGGGGTTGTAGCGGCGAGAGAGGGTTGTAGGTGTGTGTGTGTAAGGGAGGGGGAGAATCAAATAGGGACGAGATGAGGACAGGGAGGATTTGGGGGAGAGGACTATACTCTTTTTTTTTTAAAAATCAGGAGGGAGGGTTCACGAGTTGGGGAAAGAGAGTGAGAATTCGCTGGAGAAGTTGAGATTCTCCTCTCCAGCAGCCAACCATTCCTCAACCCCCCCTCCCGAGTTGTTCTCCTCAATCCCTCCTACTCGAGTGAACCCCCCGTAGAAATAAAGATAAATCCTCCCCATCGCGTTACCTTCGTTTCTAACCTTTTCCCTTCACCCTCCCACTATTTCCATGCCCCTCATTTCGGGGGCAACCTCCTTCCCGCCCCCTCTCCTGCCCCATCTGCCCACTTAAGGCATCCACCTTTGCCTCCCCCTTCAATCTCACCCCCGCACCCTTGGAGCGACCACTTCTTTCTCCGCTGCTTACGACGCTCCCTCCCCCTGTCCCCCATTCGCCCCTCCCTCATCCACTCCACTCTTGTTCTTACTCGTCGTCAGCTCTTCGAACCCCCCCCCCTCTCCCCCCTCCTCCCCCCTCCCCCCCCCTCCTCCCCCCTCCACCCCCCCCTCGCCCTACAACTCCAGTTCCGCGAATCCATTCCATCCATCTACATCCACTTCTAACTCCTATATTCATATCACTCCGTCATTCCCCTCTCCTTTCTCCCTCTCTTTGTGTGCCTTCCATAGTTTTCTAACCCAGTCTGCGATTTTTAATACCAATGTAATTCAATATCGAGAACTGCGTGAGATAAAATTTGCTGATGGTTACCCCATCAAGAAAAATTCACGGGGGCAGATCATTCGTTTGGACAAGGTCTCGAATTTGGATACCTCATTATTGTGTGAATTGCATTTATCAGTTGATATACGGGGACGTCGTCCGGTATGGAAATTCCCGTCTCTCTAAAAGATTTTCCCACGTGTTTTTTTCATTGTGATAGGACTCTCGACGTTCAAATTATAACTGGAGATGAATATTGAATTAATGCCTGACACATATAGAAATCGTTGTACGTTCTTTATTCTGTGAGAGCTAGGAACCTCAGAGTATCTCTTATTGGCCTTTTTGTTATGGCACAGTGTATAAACCGTCTCAAATAATCCACTAATTAAAATTATGGAGACTTTAATCATTCAACGGTGGTTCTCACAATAGTGCAGTTGCTGATTTTTAGCAATCTTTCCCTTACTATGGTTGACATCAAAGCTTACTCTGGCATATATCGTCTTATAGCTTAACATAAAAGTATAACTTTACCACCATGATAATTCTACAAGATTATTTTCCGTTATTGCCTTATGTGATGCATTGAGAATTGTATTTAAATATGCTTATATGTTGAACGAGTAAAAAGTGGAATGAAGAGGAGAGCTGCTGCAGTCGATCTTAAGCTTGGGGAACGGTTATGAGGATGAGGTATACGCCTGTTAAACATCCCTTTGTCAGTCAACAGCACGTAAACCCGTGAAATAAATCTGCTCTACGTATCCAAGACATTCCACGTACACGATAAATTTTAATTAATGTAGTACCGTTTTCATTCAGCCGAGAATAAAGCTTCTCATACGAAGACTCTGATTAAAAACGCTACGTACCACCTGAGATAATGTTAAAGCTCTGTAAAAGTTAAATCACAAACTTTTTATCCTTATTAACTTTAAAAATAAAACTTTTGAGGCCTTAAAATACTTCTCAGGGTGACTTGTCATATTTTAATTTGGCTTTCGTGAGTTGTAAATGTATTCGTCCTCCGCGTTGCATCCCCCTTTCGATGAAACCGTCTTCATCAAAAATATGTACAAATAAAGTCAGTCTCTTCTTACATATTCACTGCGTCTCTTCCTTGTGTTTCACCCGAAATATTTTCATGCCTCATATTTCTCCATAAAATTTATTGATCCAGAGGTTGGTATCTAGAGTAAAATCGGAGCTCTTTAATTTTAACTAAATGGAGATTACATAAACCCTCATTCTCTTGTTTTGCGTACTCTTGCAGTATTTCCAGCAGCGCTGATTTAGTCAATTGTTTCGATAATCGAAAGATTTAATAACTTTTCCTCTTTTCTCAGTGCATTATTTGCTCGAAGCGTCGGAGGTGAACTCATTACGCGGGCATCGTCCTCGTCCCCATGTTTTCAAGCTCTTTGCATGTCCCGTGGATTTGGATAGATTTTCGAGGAATTCAATTTCGGTCGGGGTATCGATCATCGACGGACTCTTAGCGACCAACTGGAAATCGCTCTTTTTCACAATGTTCAATTTGATGTGTGACATACCGAAGAGAACGTCGAATTTGATCACTTTTTTTCAGGATACCACTGGGGCCTCGTAGATTAAGAAATGAACCTCTGTGTACAAGTCAGGATGAAACGGAGTTTTTCAATTTTACTTGATCATTATAAGACGACATTTTGAAGGAAAAAATTCACGGCTAGTGGGGACAAAGTTAAACTTTCGAAATTTCGCTCAACAAAAATTTGAATTATAATGGAAACTTGTATGTTTAGATTGCTTAGGCTTGGGAGCAAGCAAAAAGAATCAATTCTAGTAAATGTAGTGCTATATCCGATGCCTTGGTTTACTAATGTCTGCTATACTGCAAAATATCCTTTGCTGCCAAACAAGGTAAATGTTAATAGGTGCTTTAGTTTTAAAATAATGTACATTCCGTTGTTACCAAAGATGATAATGCTCAGGATTGAGCAAAATACTTCCAAACATCATTTCTCTATATGAAATAATGCGAGCTTCTAATTTGGCTAGAATGAAAATGTCCGAAGACTGGGAAATCCAATTGCCAAATTAATGACGGAAAAAAGGATGACTCCGAAATCTTTTACTCCCCGCTTGCCTTCCGACTGGTTCTGACCTGTTTCACCTTGCTCTCCCCGTCGATGATTGCTTGGACAATCGAAAAACTGGTTTTGGAGTCATCCTTTTTTCCATCATTAATTTGGCAATTGGATTTCCCAGTCTTTGGACATTTTCATCATTTCTCTATATTTATTACAAAGATTTGAGATCACAAAGAGTTTCTGTAGGGATTTTATAGAGCCAAAAGTAGGCGTAGGTAATAGGTAACTGCAATGTATTTTTTCTGTTCTTGATCCTTCATAAATTTTTAATGGATGAATTTTCAATCGATAACGTCGAAATAACCAATTAGGAAGCAATCAACTGGCCACTTTGGCAAGGCGCTCAAAGTGGGGTGTTGAAACTAAATGCATATTTATGAGAACTACGACATTGTGTTTCGGGCAAATTTATTGAAATCGTATACAAATTGAAGTCCAAGAAAGTTTTCATTGATGATTTAGGAAGAAAGAGTGATTTGATTTTGTTAAATGGTTTGGTATCCTTCCCAGTTTTGCTGACATATTTGATTTTCCTTCTTGTTTTCCAGGAAACTATATTCACACTAATCGATATCGCTTCGAATATATCCTGTGTTCGTGTAAATCAAGTGGTTTTCCATGAACTATATTTTTATGTTATTCACTCATGCGTGAAGTAATGTAAAAGGTTATAATATAACACTTTTCTATCTGCGATTTAACGTGTAATACACCGAGGATCGCAAAGTATTATAATATCGTCTTATGCAACATTTATCTACTGCATCCATGAATTACGTTATGGAAGGATGTTTTCCAACTTATTAAATTAATATAATTAGTAAAGAGCAGTTTACGCTGTAAGTAACACTATATGAACTAATAGATAACAAGATCGGATGAATGATACAAAATTCGTACCACATGAAAATATTGAAAAGTGGAGAATGGAAGCGAGTCTTTTTTACCCCAATAACCTTGGTTGTTTCGAATTTTCAATCCAGTGAAATAGCCCGTCTTCACCCATACACCCATTTTTTTCTGAAATATGTATTCCTTTTACACTTAACAACTTCCATGTGCTAATTTTATCTCACCAGTTGAATTAAACCTCCGTCCAACATATCATACCTCATTAATCTCTATAGATTGTCTAAGATCCTATTTCTTATCGCACCCGTCTGTTCTTTTACAACCTAGTATTTTTCTTCTGCTGACTCTACTTCCTCCTCTATTCGCCAAACTCCACACTATTTTCTTTCCGAAGCGTAACTTGGGAATTCTCAGTAACTTGCTACTCAGCTCCCTCGCTTCGAACGCTGCCACCCTGTGCCCTCAGCCCCACTCCCTCCGCCTCCCTCATTCCACTCCTATCCATTTCTGCTCGGATGTTGCCTCGGACGATCTTACCGCCCTCGTAACGAAGGTTAAAGGAGTTCCCCGAGCCTTAACACTCGCCCCCAGAACTAACTGCCAACCGCCTCCCCTTATCCCCTTTTGTTTACGGTAGTTTTTTACTCGTTGTTGGTTTCCTTCCACTTTATCGTTATTTATGCAGTGGTATCTGCGCATCCCTGCCAAGGAAACTTTTATTTTTTACCGTCACTGGGGAAAGGCGTCCGCTGCGTGCTTGCAAATACTGCCTCTTATAAATGCCTTTTTTTGTCGTCACATGAAGTAATGGCTGATCCGACCGCAGGCGATGTGAAGAAAATTGAATGTTGCAATAACCATCCCCCTTGCGATCAAAAATTCAAATACGATAATGTTTTACATCATCTTGCTTGAAATATGGTGAAATTGATGGTTTGAGGCGTAACTTGGTGAAAGCGATTCATTATGAAAAATGAAGAAATTTAAACTTTGTGCTTTTACGTGAAATATTTATTTCATGCGACCATCAGGTCATCGTCAGGATCAGGTCGATCACCTGATGATGACGTCTTACGTCAAAACCATGCTCGTGTGACATTAATATTACATGTGAAAGCACAAAGTTTAAATTTCTTCATTTTTCATGAAAAATGGTGTTCAACTCGAAGTTTAGTGAGGTTGGCTTCGGGTGTTTAAGTACTAAGACCAACGCGTTGCAACGGCGAGTTTATTCGCACATTAGGACAGGAGGGAAATTCCTTTCCCTGGCCGCCTCTAGATTCCATGTAGATTTGGAACTCAGAGAAATACAATGTTTGTATCTAGCATGACGTGACAATAGGTCTCTTTCGGGATAATGTCGTGGATTAGAAGTCGTATATTTAAGGTGCTGTTTAGAATATGTAAGACCGTTTAACCTAACTTAATCTTAATCCCAAGGCAAGCGTTACACCCTTGCCAAAGGTGGGATTCGAACCCACAAACTAGTTTCTACTTACAGGCCTGATTGAGGCAGGATTTCATACTCATTCAACGACAGTTCTTCCATCTACCGATGCAATCAGGCTATTTATGAACAAATTGGTGGCAAAAGGTGTTGCTTTAAATTCAATAATTCTTGCTTTCCAGTGATTTACTATAAATGTTTTTTTTCTGAATCTGGTCTCCGCTCTACATTCCCCCAAATAAAATGCGATTTGCATATTTTATTATAATACGGCGAATGAGTTCTTCATGCCTCTTTCTGGTTACAGAAAGGCTAGGCACTGAGAGGTCGAAAGGAAAGTGGCGTGAAGAATTGAGTACGAAGAATTAAGTGGGGAAACTTCATTCTTCCGGAAACCTTTTCCCATCCTCCATGAACACTTCGATAAGACTGCCGCGACAAATGGCGTACGATCGCAAAACTTCGAGTTGAGCTCTTTTCCCGCCACACAGCGAAACTTTCTCCGTCCGCCAGAAGGAATTTGGAAGAATGGACATAATGCTCGTTCTTTTATTGCCGAAAGTCGCAGCGGGGCTCATAAGCAATTCCCCCAGTCTAACCCCCCCACAAACCAACGCCTCTGCCATCCGGTCTCAAAAAAACTTCTCTCCTGGCGTTAGAATACCACCGAAGTTTGCCCTCGGCTATTCAATTCTGGATCTTCGAAGAAGACCGCGCACAACAAACATCATATCCCCCGCAATGGCCGGCTGCTTCGACGCGGGCGCTATCAATCCATCCAAGAGGCCCTGCAACGAGGCGCAGCGGGGAAGAGCCGGGAGTAAGAAATGGAAAACAGCGCGGCACAATCGATCATCGTTTTTCCGAGGGTAAAGGGGCTGGAGAGGGTGGAGGAAGAGAGAGAGAGAATGGGGAAATAATAAAATGCACGTTGAGGAGGAGGAGGAGGCCTGCTCCTCCAACCTCCCTCTCCCCTTCCACCCTCTCCCCGCCAATCATCCTGCCAATCTTCCATCCTTCGTCGTCCTCCCTACTTCAAACATCCTCCGCTCCGCTCTCAAACATCCCCTTTAATCCCCTATCCCGTTTCTTTATCGTCCCTCCTCCTTCCAATCCTTCTCTCCTCCACCGAAGACGCATCCTCTCACTCCCGCAGACCTCCCCCCTCGAACCCCATTCCCCCTTACCGCTCCTTTTCACGTTCCTCCTCCTCCTCTTCCCATCGGATATCTTCCCCTCTTTCTGCCCCCCCCCCCCAAAGCCATCCCATTTCTCCGTGCTCCCCATTGGAATCGCCCTCTGCCTCACCTTCCGCACTAATCGAGATTAATTGCCCGACTTTTATCCAATGCGTGCCTCTCGTTTTGTGCTCGCTCGGTCTTCGGTTCTTCGTGGCTTTGGATGTCTTGAGTGATGCCAGCGGTGGTAATTTCAACCAGTATTATCGATTGCATTTATGTGTTGGAAATATTAGCGACGCACTACATATAATTGTAATGAGAAAACGATTATATGGCCCCCAGCATGGTGAGGAAATTCAAGGATTACGACCTATTGATGAATAATGTTAACGGAGTTGTTCACTTACATACACAATACCAAAATTTCCACAGAGGAAAAGTCATTCTCCTTGACCAGGAATGTAACCCAGATACCCTGAATGCGTGACAGTTGTTATATCAAGTTAAATTAACCCACTGGGAGGAGGATTTTTTGGTAGCATCTTTGTGTAAAGCACTTGGCGATAAATTGGGGGATCTGGCTTCGAATTCCGGTAGAGGTGAACGATTCTCTGCCAAAAATCAACATGGTGCATACAAGCTAAAATTTACCGTGCATTTTTCTAACTGGGATGCTGTAGTTCTATAATTACATCGTCTCTGCTTTTATGATCCCTGGGTTCTCATCCAGATATGTGGACGACCAAGTCTAAAAACCAAGCATGACGAGTTTTTCGACACTGGAATATCTTGGCATATCACAGGTGGATAACACACTCTACCTCTTTTCTTGGATGAATATACTCCACTCAAATTTGGGCCTTGCTGGGTATGAGATCAGTCCCACGTCAGTGGGAAGCACGTTACTTTCGCATTGATAATGGAGAATGACTCCAATTCAACCTTCAACTTATTGAATTCTACTGAACAAATAAGTTGAATGAATTCAAATTTATAGAGGAAAGAAATGAAATGGATCATCATCATCAGTCAACAATGCTTAGATTAGTTATACGCAGCTATCCACTTCACTATCCAACATAATACATTCATATTTAGATAATTCTTCTCTTTCGCTTACTTCGGAGAGCGCTTGAAAAAATCTTGATAATTATGTATTTCATTAACCAAAATGATTTTCATGTCACCTCAATTGACATTAAATAGTGAATTTTCTTAGAGGAAATGTTAACGAGATTTACATCGTCTCGTGATTTAGTTTCTTAGCGCGAGTGGTATTCATGATTGGAGCCTTTAATGATATAGCCATGGAATTGAAGGAAATGATGCGGAGAAACTAAGATAACGAGTTTATATCATAAGCTTTATTTTCACTTGAATACACTTGCGTCGCACCCTCATTTCCCTCCGAGGCTATAGGGCTTCATTAGCCATGCTGAATCATATAAAGTATATATACTTTTTAAATTTCTTCGGGTGATTCGATTAATATTCCAAAAATAGTAGATTATTCTCGTGAATAAGAGAAAGGGTGGAGAGCTTTATGTTTCCAAGTTATTAACGACTCTCTTTCGGGGTTTCTCTGGGAGCGTTGATTTCATTTCGGCCCATTTTGGGCCAAAATTATAGTTTACATATAAATGTTCTCACATTTTTTTCAAGAAATAAGTGCACATTTCTGTTCTATTATATTAATTACCTTTCAGTACATGATTATTCACTCTCATCAGTATCATTAGTAGCTTTTATATATGATTTTCCGCTCAAGAACAATTTAAAGTATCGATTTCTCTTCGGCCAGAAACTACATTTCATTCCATTATTCTAATAGTTTTTACATATAGTAAATTTTGCGAAGATATATGATGAGACTATTTTATTTATATTTTCACACTTTTTTCCTTTTCTCACAGTCACCTTTTTCTACTCGTACCAATGAGCCACCCAGAAAATTCAGAATGAGAATCCCTGCCATTTTTACTGTAGGTTAACATTTTGATTGAAACTTTTGGGATTGGATTAATCTATTTGAGATGTGGAATGTAAAAGAGCACATAGGTTCCTGAAGACCGTATATTTACAGCAACCAGCTACAGATAAATGTATTCTCCTTTAACATCTGTCTCATGCATTTCTAGAAAAATACTTTTGGGTGTTATTTACTATTCTTTACTGAGGACCTAGTTATATGTCCTTGAAAATGCATTTGGGAGGGTCGAGATCTCGATTATCTCAATAAATAGCTCATTATTGCGGCCACAATTTCAGTCGACTCTTTATTGTCATGCCGCAGGAATAACTGCTTTTTTGCGAATTGGATTCCTCTCTCTCCTTCAGTCTTTATCGACCTAACATTTATTGTTCTCTTATGCATTCAAAAAGTAATACTGATAAGTAGGTTTTTACATGCTGATGGGCATTTGAGCCCTGCACACCATCCTGTGAAGTTTACTATGGAAGTTAAAAGGAGAAAAGTGTATCTGTTTGATGTGCCAAATGGTGGATATTAACGTATTTAACGTTCTCTTCAAAACGTTCACATGTCGGTAAATGTGCGCGAAGTTACACAGCACCGTCTTTTACAAGGAAAGCTCTTAAATTAGCCAACATAACTTTCCTCTACATCTTTTCAATTCTGTCGTATCTATCAATGACACAACTTTGATGCTAAAAGTATAGTAAAATTGTGAGTTCTTTTCATGCCGATTTTGCCAATTGGTATCTCATTGAGTCGCCCCCCCAGCTTTGTAAGCTCCTTATTTTCATTGTCTTCTCCTCTTCCCTTTCATCTTTTCCTTACCTTCCCTCTGTTCCGTCCTTCACTCCAATCCTTGTATTCACCCTATCTTTGTCTCACTCCTTCAGGACCCCCTGCGTCCCTCATCCTTAACTACCATTCGCCCTTGCGTCCCACGGCCCTCTTGCGATAAATCCTCTCCACACGGCGGACGCTAAACTTTTACTAGGGTCGCTCGTATCCCTGCTCCTTCCCTTCCTTAAATATATACCTTTGCTAAACAATGCGGCAGGATGCAGGAGCGGGAAGCCCAGAAAATTTGTCCCTCCAGTATTAATGCTGTTAGGCTCCTGCTTAATAGCAGTAGTTTCAGCGGTCTCGGAACTCTTATAGAAGGTTTCTTTGTGCTCCCTGAGGGACTCTTTGAAGTGAATTGTTGCCATACTTCCACGGGAATTTTCATCTTCGAAGATTTAACAAACTTGTAAGGTTTCGGCATGTTAGCTTATGAACCATATTTTTTTATCATTTTACCTCGCGTATCCCTAATTATTCACTTATTTTCATAGTGAAAGTTAAGTTCTTCAAGGGTTCAGTTTTCCATTACCTGGATTATTAAATTTTACTCGTGTATAGGTACTCATTTCTCAGGTTGATGGTTATCGGGTAAAATTACGTGAGCGCGTTCAACCATTGAGTGAGATCTTTTGAACAGGATGAGGAAAGATGTCAAAACCGTGTCTTGCGGTATAGTCACAAGATTATCAAATAAGCTGTCGGGGTTATGTAAAATATTTACAACCATTTTTAAAAATAATTATGTATTGGTAATTTTTAAGATAATTATTGACGAATACCGGTGAAAATTTTTGAGCGAAACGGAAAGGATGTATTAGACGCAAAACTAATACACAGGAGTTAAGCCTCATGCAGATGTTAGCGTAGAAGCAGACTTTATTCAACATATGACATGTGAGTGAAAAAAGCGAAAAAAAAATCTGAGCTGCTTTGATGCAGGTTACATGCGCCTTTTTTCTTTTTTGAAATTTAAGCCATTACACCTACTTTTGAGTGCAATGGATTTTAGGCCATTAACATTCATTCATACTTTTACTCACCCTCATTCGGTTACTAAAATTTATTAGTACGTACTCATTCATTATCCGGATTCATAAATGTTATTCATGAATACACATTGCTTAGGCTGATGATTATCGGATTGAATTACATTACCGATTTGATATTATGTGGTGAATCCTGTAAGAGAAGCTTTGTAACCTCATCAAGTGTCAGTTGTCCAAATGTCTTGCTGTCTAATCTCAATTAAACTCTACACACTGGGAATCTTATGGGACCTTTGGACCCCCTGTGTGGGATCCAAAGGTCCCTTTGGACCCCCTGTGTGGGGTCCAAAGTCCCCAAATCTGAGTGAGAGTTTAATTTCACCCGTTCCTTGGTTTCACTGGTACAGTGAAATATTAGAAAACAAGGAACGGGTGAACCCACTATTCGTTACTCCAAAAAATGTCCTTATGGAATTTTGATTTTGCATATATTTGTTTTGCATGTCTTTTTCCTGCAAATGTAGGGGAAATCTGCCAGCTATTCAGTGAATGAAAATATCTTTTGGGGTCTCCAAAGCATGGTGCTCGCTAAGATCTTCGGGCAGAAAGCACGTGATCCGCATTCCCCTTGTCAGGTTCCTTACAAGCGCTTTGACCGTGGTTTAATGAAGTAAGGTGAGGAGGGATATTGGCGCACTGGCTTTTGCCAGTCTCCCAAGTGGGCGACCCTGATTCGATTGCCGTGGCTATTAGGCTTGCCTCCGGTCATCCGATTGCCGCTTGTACGTAGCTCGGGGGTGACAAAGTGCAGTAAAGCGACCGTCGGAAGGGTTATTAAACTACTTCGCAAGAATCCCCTGGCATCCTGTTAGGATTTCTGCTTTCCCCGCCTTCTCCCCTCCCTTCATTCCCCTCGTCAGTGTCTTCTACTGCTGTGCTGAAACGGGACAATTCGCCGCGGCGAATTAATATGGGTAATACCTGCTATCAGTAAATTTAGTACAATATCTAGGTACCCATTTCATTAATTCTTTATTTTCAAAATACTGCCAAACAAGCTGACAATAAATGTTTTGGCAAGTTTTGTGACATTTTGTATTTTCAGTCAAGTAGGTCGTCTTACCTTAGTTTTCTACCACGTTACGTCTTCGCGTAGGTAAAATAGTGATGATCCCCATCTCGCAAACGATGCAAATGCGATTACTGGTGGTGCATAAGATTACGTTAATCATGCTACTAAAATTACGACAAAAACCGTATTACGGGAGAGAGAAGCGACACTATAAATATATATCTTGTCTTGTACCATCATAAGCGCATGGAAAAGAATCAAAGAATATTAATTTCTTGCGTATTTATAAGTACCCACGCGTTCCAGTTTACCAACAAACGACTGCGTTCTTCATCAAGGAGTAGCCTCTAGGGCGTGTGGATGAATTTCCACGTTTGGCTGAGTTAGCTCGAGGCAAATGTGTTCTGGTACTGTGAATGTGATTGAGAGTGAGCATTGTATTAATCGCAATGAACAACACAATATGTAATGTGAGCCAGTGCGTGGACAAGTGTCTTCTGGGAATGGAGAGAATGCTATGAGACGAAAGCAAGCGTTGTTTGGTGGATCAAGTTTTGCCCGGCGCTCGGAAATCGGCTTCTTGCGTGTGTGTTGGGGGGGGGGGTTGCAGGGAGTGGGGGAGGAGGGAATTATTGTGAGGGGGCAGGGAGAGGGGAGGGGAGGGGAGAGAGAGTGAGCAGGAGGGGGTGGGGTATGGGGGGGGGAGGTGAAGAGGAATGCCTACCGCCGCGCCTCTGGCGGCGGGATCGGAAGCTCACTTCGCCCCTTCCCCCACCTCCGCTCGCCCACCCTGCCCCCGCCCCGCCCTCCTCCCTCCGCCCCGCCCCCCCGCTGCCTCGCTTCGCCGTGTGCCTGCCTACCCCTTCGGTCTCGTCGAGGGAGGCGACTTGTAGTCGGGGGAGGAGAGAGCATTAAGTGGACACATCCCGTGAGTCGTCTCTCGTGTTTATGTTACGCGATACGCGTAATCGTGCGCCTTAACCTTGTAAGCGTGCTCTCCCTTTAAACGCGGTCGTCGTCTTCGTCTGCTGCCCGAGCCAGGGGTGGCTGGGAGCAGGCAGGCTGTCGCTCGTATCTTCTCGGTCTTGCAAGTCTGCACCCCCCGCGCCCCGCCGCATCTCCGCCTCCTCGGCAGTGGCAGCATACGGTTTGGCGCCATCCGCGGCCCTGCTTCTTCCGTCGCCAGAGGCGCCACCCCACCGTGCCTCATGGACCTCCTCCCACACGGATTCTCGCCGCAGATGACGCTGCGGCGGTTGGAAGCGTTGCGCTGCCCTTAGCTTGGGCACCGCCGGAAGGAGGTGCAATCGCCGTGTCGGGATGACGTTCTGGTGGTCGGGGGCGGAGGTCCGCGTCTGGAGGCTGTGTTGCGAGCGTTGCTAGTCCGCCTGCCCCCGCGTGGAATGAAGAGGTCGCTCCTTTGCGAGAGAGACCACGGCGGCAGGGCGGGGAGGGTGCAGTGAGTCTTGTCGGAGGAGTGGAATGGGGTGACGTGAGAGGGAAAGGCAGACCCTCCGTCTACCCTGTACGCGTACTTCTACACCCCTTCTTTTCCCGCCGTCTCGGAATTCGTTTCCGTTCCGCCATCGCGCGCTATCCATGCGTCTTTTTTTTACGCCTTCAGCCACGCCTCCACACCGAGGGGGACGTTAGCGATACGCAGTCGGCTCTCCTGTTTGAGAACGATGCCTTCACGGAGAGACTCGCGACTTCATCCAGCGTGTGGTTCCTCCTAAAACTACGACTGCTCTTCTACCACCGTCTCTCTTGTCTTACGTCCTACGGAATCCCCTGCCTCGAATGCGCCTAGCGATGCCTTCCTATCAATGTCCAAGACTCTTTCCTTGCCCTACCAGCTGAGAGTTCGTCACATGCCATCCTCGGATCGGTTCAGCGTCTTGGGAGGAGGGAGATTCGAGGAACGCCTCCCCATCCTTTCGAACGGACGGAGGACCGAGGGACTCGCAGGAGACGACCGGAATTTGCATCTCAGCCTCTCCTTCCTCTTTAAATTTGGGAGCATCGACGGATCCAAGTCACGTGCCCCGTGGAGGGACGGCTCTCGAATCATCGTCGTTATTGCTCCGTTGAGGGGGTGGGCTGGGTGGGGGGGGGGAGCAGAGGGAGGAGGAATGTGAGTGAGGGAGGGGAGGCGGACGGAGGCAGTATTTTCTTTCGCGAAGACGCTGCGGCCGGCGCGGCGGCATTCTGAGCGAGCCGTGTCGAGCTTTGGAAGTGGGTGTGGCGACCCAGGGCGAGATGACTGCCAGCGGAGAGCACCCAGTGCGGACACTGGCATCGACATAGGAGCGCGAGCAAGTGAGGAAGAGGGACAGTGGTGTCTCGAATGCACGCGGCCGTGCCGACCATCCCACCCACCACCTCATCGCTATCAGATGAAAAACGAGCGTACGTGCGAAGTGCCGGATTTGAGAAGCAGGAATCGATGCTCTGAACCCTTAAAATCAGCGACGGCGGTATCGCGGAAGTTACGGGAGTGCTTCTGGTCTTCCGTTGTCAATCAGTGATTCTTCAGGGTGCACATTCTTCCTCCCACCTGTAAACTTACATGGTCACCAGTTCTTCAAGAAGTTATCGCCCCTCCCTCGCTGGACAAACGGCGATAGAAAGGAGGAAGGAAACCTGGCGTGGGGTCGCGTGAGGGTTCTTCGGTGCTGGCGCCGAAGGCGTTCCGACGAAGCGACCCTGTTGTTCTCAGCAGCAATCGCCAGCGACGTGTGAAGCGTTAAAAAGTCGACGCCACTCGAAAGGAGGAGCGGAGGTGTCGAAACGAACGCGGATCGGATGGCAAGTTCCTGACGCCGCCCAAACATCAGCGTCGGGCTCCGCGAAATCCCTTTCCCGCCACTCAAAGAGAGTTTACCTGACAGGCACGCTCGTCCCCCACGTGCGAGCGGTGCCGGTGCGTTTGTTTTCCTGCGGAAACCGCTCCGTCAAGGACGCGCGTTGTCTTTGGGGTGGGCGGAGGTGGTGAATCGGATCCCAAGGGCACCTCCACCGCGCGCGCGAGCGGACGGTGGGGCGGGCGGTCGAGCGATCCGGTGGGCGCACCCCGACTGACAAGCGTGTGCTAATCAATTTCCTGTCCCGAGGAATACTCCGTCATCCGGCAGACATAACCTCAGTGATCCAAGGTCGCATTCAAAAGACGGGTAGTCTGCGAGACCCTTCAGTCTGCTTACACAAGTCGCGGACCGCCTCATCGGAAGTCTGTTCGGTGTTCAGTAGGAGTCACCCGAGTGTGCATCTCTGTTCCTCGAGTGAAAGCACTGGAATCTCTGTGCTACCTGCTCTTTTATTCTTCTCTTTACCGTACATGCTATGGATTTCTCGATGCGGAAGTGATCGCATTGGCAGCCTTGAATTATTTTTCTGCGCCGATACATTTATACAGAAAAAAGTAGTGTCTTGTATCACTTTGGGGTGAAAAGGGTAGATAATGAGTGATGGTTAAGAGTTTAAGGGTCCGAGAAAATGTCGTAGTGTCGACGAAGGACAGAGGTTGACGACCCCTTTTCTACTGGAGGTGACCTTGTCCGTCGCAACAGGGAAGGGCAAAAGGGTGGGGAAGTGGATTTCTAAAGGGCCAAAGGCGCTTTGCCTGCGTTAAGGGAGGAGCTGAGGGAATTGAGGGCGGTGAAATCCAGATTACGTGGGTGCTGGCACCCTAGGGGAGATTGATCAGAAGAGACGCCAGAGGCAGGGGCGAAGGTGCTGCGACATAAGCACAAGGGACAGCGTGCAAGAAACTTACGATGGATGCCAGGAGGACACTTCCTGCGTCACATCGATAAAGTTGAAAGAAAATGCCCCGGAGTAAGAGGGAGATCTTGTTTTTGAAGTGCGAGGGATCTCATTCGTGAAGCTCAAGCGGTGGCTGGGGAATTCACTTACGGGTATTTATGAATGCGTGTGCGTATTCCGTGTACCATCATCTGCTTTGTGGATGTGCATTCTGAATCTGATGGACGACGCTGTGGCACACAAACGGTGAATGGTATTGCGCCTTTGTGAGAGGAGGGAGGGAGGGCGGGTGGACGTGGTCGGATTGTGGAATGTCTCGGGAGAGTGGATTGGTGAAGGCGCAATATTTGCAAGTGTGCCTTTTGTGCTTCTCTTCCGCGTGTGTGCTTGGTGCGGCGGCGGTGGCGGTGTGAGGTGGGAGAGTGCGCCAGTCTATGAGTCGAGTGAGAGTGAGAGGGAAGTCTCGAGTCTGTGATCGGGAGAGGGAGGAGAGTATAAATACGCAAGTAAAAATAAATTCGAGTGGTGGTGTTGGTGTTGCGGCGTTGACCGTGGGCGCCGGAGTGGGGGGCGCGGGGCGATGCCTCCACACGACCCCTGCAGCATCCAGGGTGCGACCCCGATGCCACAGCTGCAGCACCACGCGCCCGTCGCCATGTCATTCTTCCTGCGCTTCCTCCGGAAGAGGAAGGTGAGACGGGGGAGATGCCTCTGGCTCTATTCCTAAGTGCCACGCTGTAAATTCTCGTGCCTCAGAAAATAGCCCACTTGCCTAGCTCTAAGTACCTGGATATTTATCACATTATAAGAGTTTCATCGGCATTTACTTCTATATAATACTCTTCAAGTCATCATACAAGTGTGTGTCCGGGGTAGAATTTTAAAAATACAATTACTATCTGTCATGCTTAATATGGATTAGTGACTGCATTTTAGTCGAATTATAAGGATTTAAAAATATTCAACAGTTTTCAGATCGATCGAAAGTAGAATATGGAAAAATACCTCAAATAATTACATTCAATAATCCGTTTTTACCACTCAACATTGCAGGTGACGATGGAAATTGTTTTCTTTAGACCAAAATAAGACCCGCTCATTTGTTATCTCCCTGCCTTATTTCCCTACATTCTTTTCTTTTTCATAGTGAGTTTTTAAGCTCCTCTTACTGATGCTCGTCGCTATGGCTCAAGGGTGACTTGTAGATTTTCATTTTCATTCCCTAAGAAGATGACGTTAAGATTTAGGAATAATCTATCAATGGGGAATTTCAAGAGATTCTTTCTACAATAGTCATTGTACGCACTTTTGGTGTCTTCTTTTAACACTATATACACGTTTAACACATAATATAGTATTAGATTTAAATCCCAGTTCCTGACTTCATACAATATAAATAATAGGTAGACAGATTATAATACAGATTTATTCAAAAACTTACATGAACTCCCTTCATGAAATATGTAAAGCAAGCTAAATGCAACTGCCAGCATTTCAATGAAGTATGCGGAGAGAAATGGCGTAAGAGAGAATGTCTGCGATTATGCATTAGTTCGATCCATCTTGCATGTGCTGAGAGTTTAATTTCTACTTAAAATAAGCTGGTTAAAAATGGGCATGATACCAAGGATATTTAAGTAATATCACCATATGGGAACTAATCCTCCCGGAAAGAGAAATATTTTATAGTACATCTGGGTTCCTCTCACTGTTATGTTAATGATAGGAAACTTTGCTGCAATTTCAAAGATCTGATACTAGATTAAATGTAACCCAAACAAAAACTATGTCATTATTTACTTCTGACGTTCATAAAGCAATTTTTCAATATAAACCTAAGTTCCTCCCATACACTATTTTGGATCAAAGCCGGAGGACGGTTGTCGTCGCTTTATCCTCACATTGAAGCTATAAATACACCCCACAGTTATACACTGTGGTTCCAATTTCATGACATATATGTCAAAATTTGTCTTATGTTACCCTTCCGTAAGCGTTCTGATGAACTTGTGAGTAACTGTTTAAATGCAGATGAAAGAATTTCGTCCCCATGCCAGAGTGGAAACTCAGACAGTAATGACCAAACAATAGAGATGGCCTGTTCCAAATGTGGATGTATCCTACATTATAGAATTTTCCTTGAACTGTTCACTGTCCACATACAAATTGTCTCCGGCATGTAATAATAATAATATTGTACATGAGGGGGCACATTGGGTGACATTGAGACAAAACTGCCCCTTCCTGATAGATATGATAGATGAATATTCTCCTTCGAGGAAATACTCCTCTCTTCTCATATTTCATGGCTGCGAACATAGCCCATGCGGCTTTCAAGTTATAAGAAATACAAGTCATTCATAGGGACACGATCAACAGATAAGACAATTCCCTCCGGCTTTTAAAGTTATAAAGGTCATTGAGTAGTAGTGGAAGGCATTTAGGTAATGAAGGCTGGATGGAGAAAGAAACACGTTCGGCATTAGCTTGTTCCAACTATGTTCTGATTAGTCCGTAACTAACAGAATACTTAATGCATCCTAAATTATCTCTGTATATTTTATGAATAATGCTAAAAATGGTAGTCTTGAACTTATCACTCTTCATAAATCTGGAAATTTCTTAAACTTTTAAGCAGACCAGCCATTCTGTTGCTCCGTAGGAACTACATTAATATTATGGAGGGAAAACTGTTGGAAAATCAGTTGGCTGAAGAATGAAATATGTGAAGGGAAACACGCAATGAGAAGACATATGTTAAAGTTATATTTAAAGTATTGGGTGAGATATCGGTTTAAATTTATAAATCAACTATATAGCATAAATGGTAAAATAGCGTTTTCACATGCGTTATTGTTCAAGGTTCTCACGAGAATTCTCTTAGAGCATACATACGTAACTCTAAGGGATAGCCGCAAGTGCATCATAAATAATCTTTAGAAACCTCATTATTTTTAGAAATCATTTCGGTGCTGTCTGCAGAAATTCTGTTTGACATTTTGACGTTCGCAGTAACGCAGCCGAATTATTTCAATTGCAAACATTTGAATGCCATGTAAACGTTCATGTATATTTTTTACGTGCTTCATAAGAGTAGTTTGTACAGTTAATATAAAAGTCACTGTTATTCTGTATTTTCCCGCAGTCCATTTCATCTCGCTCATGTAAGTTACACCGTAAACATTTCTTTAAAAAAACTAATGAGCCGATGGAAGGACAAAAATCGCAAAAAGGACTTTTATGAAGTGTTCTTTAAAAAGGTGAGGAGAAAATATATTCATCATCATAAACTGTTGGAATGAGTTCATATGGCTAAGAATTGATTTGGCACGGTTTGGTGCGATGTGCAGTCTAGAGTTTAGCTAGTTATGAGGCTACGTATGGCATCTAGACGAGACTTATTCCTCCTGGTCAATTCTCGAAAGGATACCCAAATCATTTTGGAGGAAGCCAAGGGTTACATTATCCGTTAAGATATTAAACTAAAGCGCTAACTTAGCAAATCGAAATACTTGATACAGCAGATACGCTCTGCTTATGCAAGCACTTTTCTGCCGCGTTCACTCTCAGCTACAATAAATTCGCAGTTTTTATCACATATTCAATTCTTGGAATAGTACGTCTTCCGGTGGAATGGTTTTTAAAGCGATTATGAAGGGAATCGTTGCATACAAACATAATATAAAACGAAAAAATGTAAATTTAGATATTTTATTACGTTAGTTCCGTAGGTTTCGTATAATCTATATGCCGTTTCAGTTATTTTACAGCAAATATGAGCGTGAACAAATTTGGATAGGTGCCGTTTGTAAATTCATGCAGAGGTTAAAATGACACTTTTAGGGCTATTAACGTATACTTTGTAATCTACTAATGAAAACTTCTGGGGTAGACAAATCTCCATGCTCCTCAAAGAAGCCTGTCCATTAGGAGTTTTGACATTCTTCAGTGGCACTATTAAGACTCCCGTACACTCAATAGAATTTTTTTCCTTATGTAGGACATTTGCTATTACATTCCTTTAAATTGTTAAGACATCCTAAGGATTGAGGGAGCCCCGAACACTTACGTTAATCTGTGTGTGGATAAGGAGGAAAGAAAAGCGAAAATATGAGTGTTTTGTGGATTGCATAGAGATTGCAGAGAGAAATAATTCGTATTCTACGGAAATCCAGTTCATGTTTTATTAGTATGAGGTCCAACAAGTTCCTTTAATGAAGTATTATAAAACGTTCATAATGTGTCTAATATTATTCCTTAAAAAATAATAGTAATGGTAAAATTATATTCTGCAATAATGGACTTTGTTATCTTCTACAGGTTTATTTGGTTCATAACACGTTTCACCGAAATGAGGTATTAACATTTGCCCATTAAATCCATTTAAGATTGATATCTGAGTACTTTATTTCAAAAATGAATTCTTCCAAGTTAAGTGAATGCAGTGAATTGTAATGATAAAATTAATTATGAAATCCATTAGATTCTTCAAATCGAGAACCGTTATCACTGATTTTGCAGATGATGTGTTTCCTGGTTCCTTCAGTTGTTATTTTGAATGTGACCATTGCGGACAATGGACGAGTGCAGGCCTTCGAATATTGAGTGTAGAGTAAAATGAAGACAGACTGCTGTATGAAAAGTAGAATGAATGAGGAAGTATTAGAGAGGGTAGGAGAGGAAATTAAGAAGTAAAAAGTGTTTTATAAAAAGCAGTATAAGTAAGGAGGTTGTCCTAAGAGGTATCTTAATTCTAAAGAGTAATAGCTAACGCGGAGTAGAATAGTAAAAATAGATGTTCTTGATGGTGTGAAGGCAGGTATCAGATATGGTTAAGTTAATAGGAATTTTACTTGTGAAACGTGGATTGGTTAGGGATTAGAGGGGATTAAACTGGATGCATCAGTAGAGGTTTTTTTTAAATCTATCAATATTGGCGCGATACTAATCACGATGGTTATCACCAAGCGCATATTGATGTTTCCTAAGATACCTACGGACATAGCACTCACAGTCAAAATCAAATTAGCTTTAATAAGATGAGTTTGACTATACTTAGAAATCCAACATTAGCTACGTTGGATGTGTTTTCGTTCAATGCGATGCATTTCAAATGCTTCTCCAAAGACTTCTCTTGCGATATTCTTTCTTTATTTTCATATATTTTCACTTTATTATCATGGATTATATTTCCCTCCCAAAGCATCTCGAAAGATGGTTCTTTATATTTTAGTCATATTCATCGTTTCCCTTTCAAAAGTCAATAGCCTCTATTTGGCGATTCAAAGAAATATCATCGAGAGTAAAATCTCCCTGTGTGGCAGTTAAATCCTAAAGTCTACCAATTAATTAATGACTTTCCCATTTAGGGTACTATAGGAAATAGCTCTTAAAGATGCCACGTTAAGAGAGGGGACTCGATGGGTTTTCAACCCTCTTAGGCATATGAATTGATACTTCAGTGCTCCGTACTTAGAGACACTCAGGTCTTGCTCCATCCAATTAGCGATGTAAGAGAAATTTAGTTGATGTCAACGTTGAATCTGTGGATCAGGTCCAACATTCTAGTGCACTTAAAACAAACCCAATTCTTTCATAATTATAGCCCTGTTTGTGCCGCAAAGTAACGTATCATATATTTTGGTCAATAAAAAATAATTACTGAACTAAGGAGGCAGATTACAGAGCGTACGTTTCCTATATAAAATTATATTTGTAATTTTTCATATTTTAGGTTGGAACAGTTTTCTAAATATGATATAACATTGCAATTAACCTTACTATTTTTAACTTAACTGTTTTTTTTCAAATACAAATCTAAGATAATCAAATGCATCACGTTTAGTCAAGATCTTCCTATTTTAAATCTTACCGTTTTTGATTTATTTAACTTTAACTACAAGATCCTACGCTTCCGACAATCATAGCGTGTGTGCTCTTAATAGGAAAAGATGGATAGTTTTGAAATTTGTTCGTTATAATATATTGTTGTGTATTTAATAGAGTTCAAATTAACACTGACGAACTACATATGTTCCATCTCTCACCATTGTACTAAACTAAATTCATCACGGTATATGAGATAAAGATTTAAGTTCCAATGAACTTAGTTACTTTTTAACTAAACAGCGTGAGCCACTTTAAACGATTTCAAATATGTATACATTATTTGAATACCAAATTCCAATAAAATATGGTCTATATTCCGAAACTATTTCTATTTCAACACAATTGGAGCCATTCTTGATAGATCTGCATTAGGGTGGGCCGAAAAAAGGTTTTTTTTCCGGATCAAATTTGCCCTATGCGGGAAAGTTGTGTACTGATATCAGGATCTCGCATGCAAAATTTTTTCGAAATCGGATAATATTAACCACTGCCGCCCGAGCTCTAAAGTTAAAAATTTTGCGAAAATTCAGGCGGAAATGGGAAACAAACGGTTATGGAGAATAATTTGTTGTGAATATTGGAATATTGGTAAATATCAACGATAGATACATGCTTTTAGATTACAATACTGAAATGTGAAGTTTATTTGACGAAATCTATGGTTTATACGATGCCTAAGAATAAACAGCTAATTTAGAGTGTAGGCAACCCGCACAACGACAAAAATTTTTACACGCTCCAAGCATCACTTCAAATAGATCACTTTTGGGAGCCGTATTTTGGATAAATTAATATTTTTTCGAATGCAGTTCCTTTATAAATGTCTCATGCTTCATTTGGGAATAGATAATACATTAAAACAGACGAAAAAGCGGTACGTTTTGAAACTAACTTAAATTATGGCGAAGAATCACGGCCTGGTATTCATCACAAAGGTGATTCAAACATTTAATTTCCTCGATATATACTGTAATATCCAATAATTGGTTCTTGCCCCCGTGAGCTGCAGATATTCTTCGCAAATCCAGCGAATTCGTGTGTCGTAAATGCCTGTGAATTAGATTGCAAAAGGAGTGGGTGTTCACTCGGAGACAAAGCGGGCTGCGCGCTGGTAAAGATACTACGAATCAGACATTTTAATACACTAGTGGAGTCCAAACGAATTCTTTTGTTAAAAAAGGCTGATATAGCTACGATCTACTCATCAGAAGATAGTAGCTTTTTCTAAGAACTTTGATAAATTGTGGTGGTTAACTGTAGGAAATGATTTATCTCTGTGTACGGCATATACGTGCTCCTCCAACCGGCACTTTCTTGGAAAACCGGGAGTTAACTAGTCCCTAAGCGATAGTAGGTACAGCTAGTTCGACGTGAGTCAGGTATGATAAAGATAGCCAGTGGTAGAGCTAAGGAAAGTATGAATGAGACGGAGGACGGAGGTTATCCTTATCTGGCCCCAGCGATGAGTTGACCGTGAATACTTCGGTGATAAAATGGCATAGAATTCTCATACAAGACATATTCCATTGTAAACCCCTATAACTGATGTTAAACTCCTTCATCTCATGCTGTTACTATCGTTACTCATTAACTCACCATATTCGTTGCAATATTTTATTTTCCTTGGGGATTCCCATCCGTTGTCAGACAAGATGCGTATTTCACTTCATAAGCTTGAGGTAGTCAGTCAGTTGGTATTCATTGCTGTGAGTGAATAACTACATTGTGCAGCGTACTGTGGTTTCGGTTGCAAGAAGATTAAAGCAATGGCAAAAATACAGAAAAAGCTTGAAAGGTGTGGATAGGAGTGCCTGATATTTGGTGCACCCGTAAAGTTCGCGGGTAATGTTTTGCCTTCTTATGAGGAGATGATGAAAATGTATTTGTACTCTCGGTACATTCAAGAAGAAAGTGGAAATACCGATACATCTGTGCCGGGAATCGCGGAGACGGTGGATTATGCCATTGAAGACATTTGGAATAGATCCTCTATACCAGTTGTCGGACAAAAGCAAATTGTGAGACGAATTATTCAATACTATGGAAAATACCGCAATAATCTTCGATCTGTCAACAAGAAGACTTTCGTTGATCTGAAGCAAGACTTTCCTCGTCACGCGTATCAGCTGTTTGATGTTGCGGCATGTAAATTCTAGTGGAACTGATTGTGCTTGTGATAATACCACCAAACTACCATTTTTAGAACGTGTATTCCTTCAGGACCAGAGAAGTGATAGAAAACTGAATATCAATGCCATTGAGGTCCAGGAAACTAAAAAGAGGGAGAGGAAATAGAATAGGTTAGAGAGAAAAAGATCATCAGAATGAGCCACACTAACTGAGCAAGAAGTTCGTGAGATTTGGAAATACTCAAGTGAAGAAACGTCTGCAGATGAAGAATTACGCGACGCAAGTGATGCTGATGATTTTTTTGGAAAAAATGTTGGTGTAAATAATTTATATTTGTCTAGATTTGCGTCTGCCTGTGAAAGATTCTGTATATCGAAACGAGCTGCTGCATCACTCGCATCCGCGCTTCTAGTTGATATCGGGATTGTTTCTCAAGGAGACCACGTGCTTTTTCAAGTGGAGAATGCCTGGAGAGTCTTTCAGCGAGAAGTCCGGGGAAAATGTTTCATTCCAGGTGGACCACTACAGCAATTCGTATTCTTCGATTTTATGTTTCAACCAAAACTCCTTCAAAAGAACAGATGACATTGGCAACTTCTGTGATGAAAGTATAAACTCCTATGTGGTTCGCGATAAAATTAAGACCACAATGCACGGAAGGCTCGAAGAATATCATTAACATGATACATTTCATGAAATATATGGATCGAGACATCAAATTACGCCTTTACTCAATCATTCGGTGAAACGCTTTTTTTGCTCGCCCAGAGAATGTTCTGCTTGTAATGTTAGCCGAAGAGAGAAGACCGATCCGTGAAATGGCCGTCGAAAAAATATTAAAATCAGAAGAAGGAATTTAGGAAATTCGAACTTCCAACTATGAATTTTGATGCACAAGATTACGTCTACTTAGTTGACTGGAAAACAATAGCGGTAACTCAACCACCTTTAATAGCTGATATCATAAGCAAAGATTTGGGAGATATTCTGAAGGAAGGGGCTTCGTTGAAAGTACCTCCATTTGCATGCCACACACAAGCAGTTGAAGGGATGGTACAAATGATCACGGTGGCGTCAAAATCCGTGTGCAGTCCAGAAAACAGGCATGGATGGGCATTATCATGCATAAAAGGCCGAAAACTTCAACCAAAATTTGAAAATAAAGCACAGCATAAGGTATAATAAGAACCAGTGATAGGCAGATACCTAAAAACGTGCCCTATGGAAGGGTGGTTTGGGAGGGAACGGGTGGAACTCGATAGTAGCCACCTCCTCGTGGTGAGTTCTGGGTAGTTTCTCCACGAAAATAGCAAAGAGCTACTTAAATAAATACTTGGTGATCAGGCTGTGCCTTTATCCTACCTTGATTAACTGATTTTTTGTGATAATAGCTCAACATGCATAAAATTCTTCGTCGTAATTGAGGTTAGTTTAAAAAAATTTAACTTTACCCTCTATTTTAATGTATTATCTATTCCCAAATGAAGCATGAGACATTTATAAAGGAACTGCATTCGAAAAAATATTAATTTATCCAAAATACGGCTCCCAAAAGTGATCTATTTGAAGTGATGCTTGGAGCGTGTAAAAATTTTTGTCGTTGTGCGGGTTGCCTACACTCTAAATTAGCTGTTTATTCTTAGTCATCGTATAAACCATAGATTTCGTCAAATAAACTTCACATTTCAGTATTGTAATCTAAAAGCATGTATCTATCGTTGATATTTACCAATATTCCAATATTCACAACAAATTATTCTCCATAACCGTTTGTTTCCCATTTCCGCCTGAATTTTCGCAAAATTTTTAACTTTAGAGCTCGGGCGGCAGTGGTTAATATTATCCGATTTCGAAAAAATTTTGCATGCGAGATCCTGATATCAGTACACAACTTTCCCGCATAGGGCAAATTTGATCCGGAAAAAAAAACCTTTTTTCGGCCCACCCTAATCTGCATCTATTGGATGTAAATCTATTGATATTTTATGCATAAAAAGGAAAGTTGTGATACTTCTATTGAAAATTTCCCCACGATTGAAGTATTACCTCATTACCAAATAATAGTTAATGGATGAGAAATGAAAATACCTATAGAAGGAGCTTAGAAATTATACAATGGTTATTGCTGTAAAAAATAAAACAAAGGTTCACACTGACCACAGTACTCGAATTCTCTGGATTTGCATTGAAGACATACTTTAGAATATTCATTTTGTGTCATTTAAAAATATATCGTTTCCAGGACTTGAAAAAATTAATCTCTTGGAATCGTCCATATTTAAGTCCAATATTCAATCACATTTTGTCTATGGCTAACATACTTCAAATTTACTTTCATTTATGCAATTCTGATAGTTTTAACTAATTCATTTACAAAGTACGTTTTACCAATTAGAACAACATTTCTATACCGTACTTTTATTTTCTCAATGCTCGTTTAAGTCCTCTGGCTAATATAGCCAAAAGATAACAGAAAGGATAAATGCGTGATTAAGTTTATTTTGGATTAATACAGGTTCTGTGGTCTTTATTATCTACAATAACTATAATAGTTCATCTGCTTTTGCGATGGGAGAATTTCCAATATAATTTCTATACATGCACGAGTGACACAGTTTCAACTGATCGTGGACCTCATGTTCAATAGCATTTACACAATTTTCTCCTTACCTCAGTATACATCCCCAGCTTCTCCTTTTTCGTCACCTTTTCTGAATGACAAGTATATCCTAAACATTCAGCCCATTGCACAGGGCCTACTATTCCCACACCTGGAAAGGTCACGTAGCGTAGATTTTTATTTCAAGTTTTCTCTCATAGATTAAATCAGGCGATTACACTTCCTTTAATATTAGGTACTAGGTTTATGTTGCATTTAATTTCTTCGCAAGTCTACAAATTCGACTGAAAGGTGAAAAATCAAAGTGAAATTTTCATCTCACCAAAAAGAGTAACTCCCATACACTCTAAGGGACGAATTTTAGTTCATTTTACGATTTTGTTTATACGTTTAGGCAATGTAAGTTAATGCATAATATTGTATCTAAAAATATATTTATAGCCGTGAAAGATATAAATTTGCAAGCGAAAAAAAGTTGGATAAAAAAGATGCTTTGTTCCTTGATGCTTATGCTTCCCGCGCAGCTTACACGTGTTGGGTGAACAGTTGAACATCAGGGTTGAATTATTTTGGTAAATATTAATTGAGGAAGAATTCGAACGAAGCTGTCATAGAGACGTAATAGGCAGAAAAGTCAAAGAATGATGGTCGTAAAAATTTCTCGAGTTTAATACTTGAAAAAAACATAAAAATTCGTTTATCGTATTCTAAGTATCTTCTGTAGACAATATATTACCAATGTGGCCAATTATACAAGTAAAGTTCCAGAGAGAAATGGAAATACATAATTTTAAATAATCACTAAGGTTATTTACGATCATTTAATCGTTGAAACGTGCTTGACTTGGCTAGGACTTCAATTTTTGCATTAATACTGATCGAGAGGAATGAACTTGATACCGATAAAGTTAATTGCTATAAGTAATTCAAATTCATGTATAGACATGAGTGTAGAATAGAATAGTAGAAAATATAGTGTCATCGTTTATGTGGGAACATTACTATTGATGACTAGGTTAAATCAAAAAGATGAGGGGAATTTTAAGAATACATATTAAATAATTCTTCGACACTCGAGGTCATTCAATAATTTTAATATTACCATTCAATTATACTCCAACTGATTTTAAGGAAACTGTTCTTCACAAAATGATTACATGATGTTCTTTTATACCTACATGTTGGATATAGTGCAATAGAGCTTTCAGCATTTACTGCTTCAACACAAACGGATTTGTTGTATGTGGAATTTGAGTTTGGAAGTCATGCTTGGAATTTAAAAGAAAAAGTAAACATTTTTATTATTATCATTCATCTTTAACATCACAGAATAGCAAAACTTCGGTTAAATGCAACAAAAGCTTAGGTAGAATGTCTTTAACAGATATAAATTTCTCGTCTTCTTAATAAAAATTTACTTTCATCACAGGGTATGAGAAAACCTTGTTGGAAAAAATCACGTTCATGCATCTGTTCCGAGAAAATAATAAAAATGTTGGTATTCAACTCTGTGATTACCTTCTTAATAGCTGATGACTGAACTTTTATGAACTAAACTTTATTCACTCCTACGCAACCAACCAACAGTTTTTGTGAAAAATGAATACATTGAGTTAGTATATCCAAAATTCCCCTTCAGTCAACGTGCTATTAAGTTCTATTCTACTCCAATAACTTTTATAATTAAAAACACATATGCTGTGCTCGAGTCCATATTTATACTCTTTAATCAAAAATTATCTGGTTATTGGTGTTCTAAAAGTTTAAGCTGCTACTTAGAGGGTCATTTATGTGCAGTATAATATGCAATTCCTAATGAATTTTATTTTTGTTACAGGTAAGCTCTACGAGTTCTACCACTCAGAGAGTAAAAAGAAGGTTCCGTCGCTTCCCTTGTAGCACTATGGAATTAAGGTACTTATGAAGCATATCGGCATAATATTATTTTACCCAGTAAAATCTTGCTGTGACATTTTTTCCATATTTCAATTACTATAATGAAATAAATAGCGATCATTTGGTGGATTATAAACTCACTACTTGAACAACTAGTGGTACCTTCAGACACCTGTATTCATCTTCCTCGGCATGGATCGCTACTAGCTACCCATAGGCTGCGTAATTGGAGAAAAGGTTATCCTTATTAGAACCAGCCATGATACTTCACTGTAATTCGCTAATTGTAGCAAAATTTCCGGTCCCTGTAAGGTGGAAGTTACTGTTCCTTTCCAAAGTAGTTCAACCCTTACCATTATTTCTGGCCGGCTCTTAGCTTCCAACTGTTTCTTGTCTACCGTCTCTTTTCCTCAAAATATCTCCCTCTCAAATCTTTTGAGATGCCTACATAACCTTACATACATTGTTTTGATTTAGAGCTGATTTCTTTCAAGTTTCGAAATAAGTTACTTGTAGTCCTATCATGGGAGATACCCTTGACACGATACAAAATAAGTCTTTTTTTAAGTGGAATAATAGATTATTCCAAGTTACTCAAGAATTCAACATAAAAATTATATTTTTCAGCTGTCGTTTCTTTGTCTTTAACCTTACTTTGCTGAATGTCTCCAATAATAACCCCAAGAATTTGGCTTTAGCCCAATCCTTACTTTGGGAATAAATATACAATTTTTTATTCCCAGGTCCACAATATGAACAAATTGAATTTACAACCATAAAATACTGATGATATTATTATCATTATTCAGGCATATTCCTAATTGACAAAAATGTTTATTATTGTAAGTGTTGGTAGAGATTTATTGGGGCTTTGATACCTGTAATTACACTACATTGATATTTCCGTAATATTTTTGAAGAATGATTGACTAAAATTCACCGGAGTGCCAACGTCTGTTGTGCCTGAAGACGGATATCTTAGAGCGTTTATCCCAATGAACTTGTGCAATCGATCCTTGGACAAAACCCCCGGACTAAGCAAAGTAATTTGAATAACTTATGCATTGACAAGGTATTTATTCTACTGTCATGATAGCTTTTCTATTAACTCCTACCACCGTCTCTATGTCTGTGAATAAACCACGGATTGTCCCGGACCGTCACATTTCTGCTCGTTGATCGAGCGCATAGCCACTTCCCCATCGGCGCAAAAACGACTCGTCCGTTCATTCCGCTTGATTTCCGTGGCGCGGAAATTGGGTTGACAGCCCCGAGAACCTCCCCCTCTCGAGGAGAACGTGTCTTTTGGGATGCAGGGTAAGGATGGTATGGAATCATCCGCGGCTCACAATTGGGCACGAACTCGTCGGCGTGGATTGCGAGAGGGTTTCCCAGGGAGGGAAACAGTGGCAAGCGCGGGTTGCGTGCGCCTTCCCGAAAAGCCGTGTCTGGCTCGGGAGGACGCTTCGTCTCCATTCCACCCCTGGAATGGGTCGCCGGGCCGCGCCTTCTTCGCCGGGAAGCCGGCAGCTCCCGCGGGAAACCCGCCCCTTCGAACCAACCCCTTCTTCCCCGACCACCACCCCTCTCGCCTCTCATTAACCTACCCCCCGCACGTCTCGTAAGCGGAGCTCCTTAAGCACCACACCCCCCTCCCCTCCCTCACGCCACCCTTTTCTCCGCATCCACCCTTCAGAGTCGGTCCTCCTTTCTAGAGCCAACTCCCGGCACCCTAACCCGCACCCATCCCATTCGCCCACCCCCCGACCCCCCTCCCCCCCCAACCACCGCCCAACCCCACCCTCCGCAGCACTCGCCCGGTTGTTCTCTGACGTCACTGCTCTTCCCTAGCGACGCCTCCCCCTCCCCCCACTCAAACCTTCATCCCCCCCCTCCCATCCCAACCGGCTTCTCTCAAACACACACTCTCCCAACTCGCCATTTATTTCTCTCTCTCTCTCTGCAACCTATACTGCTTCCCTCCCTTCCACATTCCTTCCTCCTCCCTTTCCCCCACATATCCTTCCTCTCTCCCCCTCTGCCTGCTCCTTCTCTGGTCTATTTCATTCCACCTGTCATCGTCCTAATGCGCATACCCTCTAGCATACTGCTTTTTCCCTTCCCTTCAAACTTCCATATTTTAAGAAATTCTCCTTGATTCGGTGAATTAATTAGGGTCTTGTTGCGTTACTCACATTAGTTTAGATTTATACATTTTTCCCGCATCACTAGCCATGTCTAAAATGAGCATGAGTTATGTCAACGGCGCGTATTTATTTCATTACTTAGCATTTAAATGATTAGCTAGCATGTGTTGCAGTTTCAATCCGAGCTAAATTAACATCGAACCTTAAGCAATGACGTCTTAACCTGACAGAAATGAATGTACTTCTTTGTGTCTGAAGTGGCATGGGTGGATCCGTACTTCATCCTGTTCGAGGAAGTAGGAAGTTAAAAATATATTTGATCCGGTGTTGCTTATCTATATTTTTTAAACGGGTAATTCTCTTATGAAGTATATATTTGCAAAAGTTCTTAAATCCCACGTTCAGTAAATCGAGAGGTGAACAGTTATTATATGTTCACGAATAAATATCTTCAAATTTTATATCATGTATTTTGCCACATAGGAAGGCTTACAGGATAGAGAAGTGAGGAAGAAATATTCGGAAAAAAAATCTTTTTTTCGGCCGAAGTCACGGGGAGATTCACCAAAACAATGTTTGTAGCTTTAAATTTCATGGAGATCCTGCAACGGATAAGGCATTAAAAATGCAAATGCCTGCAAAGGATCAGACTTTGAACCGTGTATCCTTTTAAGAAATCGTTGATGGCAGAGTAGGAATATTTTGTACTTATATTCTCCGAAAATCACTTCGTTTTGAGCGCTTTTACAATCATTTGCCTTAAGTCTTTGGATATCATTCAATATAGGTGAAAGAATTATTTTCACTGAGGATTTTGAACTCACACTCCCGACTCAGATCATTTTCGATGCTAACATTTCTGCATTCTAACTTCCAAAATTCAATTTCCTTTACTGTCATCATTTGCTGAAGTCCTACCGAAATTCCGACATTCACTGGCATAATTCAGGTCTCGGTAACTGGATTACGTGGTAACCTACCATTGTTCTTCTTTTCGGAGACTTGGCAAACGTGAATTGGTGTCAAAAAACTCAGTTTACGTCTTTGTAGTATTTTTGGGAAAGAATGTATTTTTAAATAAACTCCCTAAAATATTTTGCGTGCTTATTTTGCGGGAGTAAAATATCTTTATATTCGCGGTATTGGTTTCAGTTTTCTTTTAACTTTCCGTTCTTTTCTTCCACCTTCTTCCCTGTTATCTTGATTTTTCGCCTCGTGCAAATCCATGTTTCTCAGCCATGTATTATTTTTTCCTTCCTCAGAGCTCCATGTTTATTTATTTCCTTTTCTCGTAGACGATGATCCCCTTTCCTGACAGTTATATCCACGTCAGATGTATTATGTGATGGTATATTTTTTATGCTTGGTTCTTAATATATTCTGCTAGTTGCAGAAGTCATGGGCTAATAATAACGGCAATTCACTTTTCTGTCGAAAACTTCTGCCATTTTCATCTTCTCCGGTCTTCATAGAAAGTTTTGGTAGTTAAATAAGTATACTACATAGCTTGACATACATGTAAAGACATCTAGCAAGGTTCAATTGCTGGTATTAAATTTTTGTAGGCAATAGTAGGAATTATTTTTAGGTGGAATTCTAAAACCACCTATAAATTGTGAGGAAAACGAAAGAAAAAGCTATAATAAACGATGCATTCATTGTGTGGTTGGATTATATGGCAGATACCCGGGAACTGAGCTAATAGAAAGAAATATGAGTTATTCGAAAAGTATGTTTAGGCTTACTACTTGAATTATCTCAATTCGCTGACAATTTAATTCACATGCATATTCAATCTGCGTAAATCTTTGACTAGCATCCCTTATTCCATTCTGACTTATAACGTAACATTTATCCGTAATTATATGTATTACCAGTTTTCTACCGGTTAGAGTTGGTTTTGATTTTTTATACTCCTCTTTGCATTTTTGAGCGGCTTCATCCATACATCGATTTCTATATTTAATACCGTGTGAATATTTAAATTATTTTGTTGATGAGTTGAAATAGTTACGGCTGAACATTTGTTACTCATATACTTTTTTGGCCTGTGAATTTCTATTATAATGCTCGGAAATAAATGCGAGATTTATCAATTAACGTGAATATCAGTTAGAACTTTCAAATGCTAGGAGGTAAAATATTTCCTTGTGGATATTAACTATAGTAAAATATTTACTCTGGTAATTATGAAATACATACATTGGCAAATGTCTCCCTTCGAAAATGCCGTTATTTTTCGAATGTAATGCATTAAGACGAGCGTTAACAAATGCATTACCTTACCGCGATCAGTTTTCAATGGGCAGCAAAGCCAAGGATTCCAGAGTGTGTCCCTTATGAATGAGAAGTATTGCATCTTTCAGCAGTGAAAGAGGGAGAGGGAGCGGAGTAATAACTGGGAGGAAGACATATTTATCTTCTCCACCAAATTGAAATATGGATTCAAATCCATTTCGTCTGAAAACTTGTATTTCCCCAGTGATGAGATGAGTGAAATTATTCGTTTACTCGCGGAAGTGAATCCCGGTTCCCCCTCGCTCGTCGTGATCGGGAAGCCGCGGACAAGCCAAGTTTATTTTCCGAAAGCCCCCCCTCCCTCTGAAGGGGGTGGAGAGGCGAAAAAAAAGTGGAAGAATCCCGCTTCTATTATAAACTCCTCCTTCCTCTCTCCACATCCAAATGTTTCTCACGCATCCCCACCCTTCCCCTCATCTTTCTTTCCTCAGAGAAACCCATCGCTTCCCTCCGACCCCTTCCCTTCTTTTTCAACGGGATGAAACCAGCCTTTCAACCGAGCTATCACCCTCGACGAGAGCACGCACATGAGCTCTCTCACACACACACGCACTGTCCCCTGCTTTCCGTTCCCCTCCGAGGCGCCAAGCTCTTCCATGCGCCTTTAAAAAACTCTATTTCGGAAGAAGCGGCACCTCCTTTTCTGGATTCAAGGGATTTCTACCGCTGCGGTCGAAGGACTTCCCGCAGACGTCCCGGCTTTCTTTTGCTTTATTTTCCATTCATTCTCCGTATCCTTCGCGTTCACGGCACTGCTTCCTGTTCGCGATCGCAACATCATGAGGCGTTTAAGTAGCAGATACGCAAGCAGAGATTCGTGAGTTCTTGAGCGAGGTCAGAATTCTTTGGTGCATATTCGTGGCCTCAAGCCTCTGTTTTCTGGGGACATTCTGTCATTCCCGTGAGCTGTGTAATCCCAATAAGCATCCTTGTCACCTACGTAAATTCATATTTTAAGATCCCAGAATGACAATGAGCAAGCTCATTTGCCGTAGTATGTTCTTTAACTAGTTTCAAATCGTGTGAAGAACTATGTGCTACGTAAGGTAACTGAAGTTTCTTCATCTTCCATATTGCATCACTCACATACCGAGTAAAGATGTTCGGCAAGTATTTTTAGGAGTGAAAAATACTTTTACAAAAGGGAGGCTGTTAATGGATGAAAACATGTTTGAATGTCTATGATGAAGATGTCATTATCCGATAGTTCTTTAAACTTTGCATTATCGAACATGCCATTGTAGTGATTTTTTCATATTGATGAATATAACATGAAATACCTCCATCTAGGGTCAACGATGCAAATTTCCTACTGAATGTGGAAAATTTTCCTACGAACACCCCTTTGTGTGTAAATCTGTATAAAAGACACCTCTTCAAACACTATTGGTATCAACGGCAAAGTCCAACGAGAAAGTTGTGAGTCGGAATATGGTACCCAATTTTACTATTTATTTTAAATATCCTTAAGGGTCTGATAATTACAATCGTTTGAGGAAATTTGAGCGGGAAATATGTGAAAGGAATACCTCGTATAAAATATGCGCAGCAAAGAGGGGTGTTAAAGAGAACACTTAAGAAAATTAAGACATTAGTCACAAGGAGAATTGAGTAGATAGCTGCGTCAAACCAAGCATAGGAATGATGACTGGTGATATAAGTTTCTTGCCATTTCTTCACGTTTTCAAGGAAAAACGATCCATAAGACCGACTTAGCGATCTATGTACGACGGAGTTTGAATTATTTAAAGTCGCCGGCGCAGGGGCACTTTATGCCTCCACCACAAGTTTGTTTGAACAGTGAGTCAACTCCTTCGCTGAGGACCTTCACCAGTCACGCGAAGATTTTTCCTTTTCCTTGAAGTTCACTGAGCGGGACATGTATATGTAGAGTACAGGAGAGTCGGAAAACATGCAGGGTGTGAAAAGAAGCAAGTGCAAGCGGTGGGAAGAGCTTGGAATGCCGGTTGAAGCACCCTCTATGGCGCGAGATTCTGAGTACACGGAATGACGACCGCGTTCTCCTCGGCCGACGATGTCGAGAAACGGTCAAGTCTCACGTTATCACTCAGCTGCGGGCATCGTAAAAGTGTTCCTGAACGCGTTTCCGCGGGGGATTCGAGGAAGTCGGAGGAGGAGCACGCACCCAATCGGCGTGCTCGTGCTCATCCCAATGGCCTTTTTCTGCAGGGCTTGTTCCTGACAAGATCACGGAAGACAACGAGCGAATAAAGCTTATTCTCTCTTCGGAAGTACCCGTATGACATTTACTGTTACGGATGGAAAAGTTCAATGGTGAATCGACATGATAAGACACCTCCGGGTAGGTCAACCTCTAGCCGTTGCTCTCATATTTTTCCCAACCTCGAAGAACGCATGTTTCGCGTATGATAATAGGACTTCTTTTAGGCTTTACAGTATTGCTGCAGGATAGAAGCAGAAATCGTGCTGACGGAATTGAGTTTTCATTTGTTCAAATGCATAAACTACGTGCGAGAAAGGAGAAAACTTGGGTTCAGGGCTCATATCAATCTAAGCTACGCATCAGGCAATCTATTCCAACCATATTATTCAAGGAGTGACACAAATTGATAGGTCGGTTGGCAAGCCAAAGTTTGCTGGATCGAATCCCGTATCATACATGAACGTTATGTCTGTTCTAGGATTAAAATCTTGGGTTGGATAGTGTCATAAGACCCATGGTTTTGGAGCATCTATAACCAAAGCCTACTGTTACTGCGAACGCAACATCAAAGGCTGTTGCCTCTGGGTCGCGGCATTCCAGAATGTCTCAGGGTCGTAGATGACTCCTGGAAAGAAGGAATGGTTTCCACTGTCGTTAACCAACGCAGTAACAGCTGAAAAATGGAAGTTGACCATTTAATAATTTAATTGAGAATACACCTTTATGGTGTCAGCATACTAATTGTTCAAATTATGGTGCTCGTAACTAATTATAATAGCCTAGGGACTGAATAATACTATAGAGTAAGTTAGATATTATATACTTTCAGTAAAAACTGGAAAACTGTAATTTCCAGCCCATTTGTCGTAGATTTCTGTAATGGCATTTCTAAAGTCGTATTAACAACGATTTCATTCATCACAGAGGGAAACGTTACCTATCGTTCATTTCTGAATTAATTTCGGGCTGGTGATTGTGACTGTGAGGAAATCAGGGCATACAAATTCCTCTCATCCCTCGTCTCTTTACCGCCATCGCTTTATTTTGCGGCGTTCATTGGCGCCACACTGTTTGGGGATCAGCGGCTGGAAGTCCCCTACTCGCCTTGAATGCAAAGCGGGTGATGTTTGAAAGGCTGTAGCATTTGGCAGTTCCACGCGTTTGTTTAAGGTTTTATCCAACTATCGGCACCCTTGCTGATCGCAACCATTCCCTTTTCCTGACTAAGCAAAAAAAACCGAGTTCGTGTACCTGAACGACTCCATTTCCGTGTGCATGGACGTATGAAGGTTGTTTTTTTGTAGGGACTTTAACGTAATGCCGACATTTATCTCTTCTGGTGATTTTCTGTAAGCTCGATGGAAGTGCGTGGGTGTTATCCTAAGGATCCGCTGTGAAAAAAACTCAAATATGGCATTCGCTGTTTTCTTCCATGTTCATGCATATGTGGCAGCATTGCTCTCAGATTTTGTGAACTCACTAATTTATTGGTTCCGAAGTTTTTTATTCGTCATAAATAAAGTGAGGATGAATTTAGTCATTAAAGAATTATTTATTTTCTAGAGTCAGTTTGTGCCTAAATGGATATTTTGGATTTAAAAACACTTGTCTATTATATTCTCAACTTTAAATTTTAATTTATCCAAAACGACTATTCATGCTGTGTAGCCCAAGTAGGTGAAACAATGTTTATCATAACCACCTTTCTTCATTCTTTTTAATTCTACTCGTTACATATTCATCAATATCTCAAACTTCAGTGGTTACTATGCTCATAAAAAGCGTTGTATTATTTAATTGTCTAAATATTGTTTAAAAAGTTGTGAAATTAAATGTTGAGCGTTCATCATTGTGAAAAATAGATCGGCTCCATGAAACATTCGAAGTCAAAATTTTGCATTCAGTTGAAGAAAAATTCTTCGGTTGATAAATTAATGAGGTAGCTATAATTTTTTTCATTTCAGTCATTTCAAGGGCTTTCTATGATTAAACTCAAAGGATAATTTTTAGTTTGGATGTTCTTAATATCTTTATTTTTATGTTTATCATTTGAGATGAATAATCATCCTTATTTTCTCTAAAATATTTCATTCTTGCTGTTATATTTGTCAGTAATACTTTTAAACCGGTCTATCGCGGTTTCCAGTGAAGTTTTTTACTCGATAATTATTTACTGCTAAGTATTTGCTTGTTTATAGTTATTGTCCTGTAACTGATAAGTGAATTTTATTCTACAGTATAAATTCTGGTCACCGTTTCATTTAGAATACCAAAAAAATTCTGTTTATGCTCTGTGTTGATTATAACACCTAGCTGATAATAACACCAGGAACTTTTGTTGTTTCTATTATAGATAGCATTGTCTGTCAAAGTATCGGATCATACATTCATTTTTTTTATCAACTTTTAAACTTGCTGATTCAAGCAGTTTAACTTCGAGGATATAACTAAATGATGCTCTAGCAACACGTCCCTTCAGTTTTAAAAAGATTGTTAGAGGTTGTTTTAATGAATGAACTCAGATACAAATAATTTTCAGAAATTCATGAAACAATTACCTTTACGTAAACACTGTTTAATGGATAAAAATGTAATTGCATGGTAATAACTGTTCAAAAAAATAACTGCTTTCATATTGATTTGGTTATTGGTGAACATTTCAATTAATTGAAACATTTTTAAGAAATATGCCCTTATATTCAAACCGCTAACAGAATATTAATTTCCTTTGCTCGGCTTTTAGCTCATTATAAAATATGCTGGAAACATGCGTATAAACTCACCAGCGCCAGAAGCTGATGCTGGCATGTGAATCACGAACAGTTATTTTGTTCCGCATTTCAACGATCGAGAGATATTGGAAATTAAAATGACAAAAACGAACGCTTCGTCGAATAATTACCATCCAATTATAACGTTTTATTAAACTATTCTCCAAATTTTGATTTGAGTAGTTACACTTTTAGGCTTGCAGATGAAGGAATCAATTCAATTTCATCATTTTCACAATTCACTCGAATTCCCACAAAACTTGGATGTTATTAAATATTTCGGAGAAATGCTTGCTCGGTTGAAAAAGGGTCTGCTACTGGAACTTTCGCTTCCTACTAACTCCTATTCTGGCTGCCTGGAGGGCATCCCGTAGTCTCCCTCTCGTCCGCCCTCCTCGTGAGGGAACGCTGCGGGTCGAAAAAGCGCCCGGTGCAAATTTCATCCGGGAGGTCACGTGCCTTGGAGCCCCGAGTTGTTGGAAAGGTCGGCCCTTTGCGGCATCCGCCATGCCGTGGCGTGGCCGAGGGAATAATCCTACACCAGAACGAGATATGTATATGTATAAACTCGAATATATACATTTAAAGCACAGATATATATGAATATCTGTATACTTTTATGTGCATATATAAATATTCTTCCCCCCATGACACGCCATGCCTCTTCTTCCTGACTGACGCCTCTCGCATTCCGACGAACCGGATTTCAAAGACGCCTTCGCTCACCGGAAAGGGGATTTATCAGCCGTCAAGTTCCAGTTTGGATGGAGGGCGGGAGAGAGAGAGGGAAAGAGGGAGGGATTTTCGCACCTTTCGTCCGATGGAGGCTTAGGGGGACGAAGGGTTGCAAAACCATAAGAGAGGTCGCAGGAGAAGGGATGCTGTCACTCGCGCGTGGATTGAATGCACGGGAAATTGCAAATTAGGGCAACGGATAATGTTCCTCCGTTCCCAGTGCCGAAAGTCGTAATTGAAAACGAAGATTGATACGCGGCGGGCAGCGGTTTTGTGTATCCTCCCCATTTTCTTCCTCTATCCGGAGGCCAGGAATTCATTTCCCCCCCGAGTGGGTAGCATGCGGTGCATTTATGTTTGTCGGGGGAAGCCGGGTGCTCCACCAAACGCCCAATTTCCCGTACATACGAGAGCCGTGTTTGAAAGAGGCCTAATGAATTCTCTCTGCGGGATGAGGGGGAGAGGGGGGTGCGTGGCCACTCGCGGACTGGCGCCCCTGTGTGTTTATTTGCCCTCTCTCTCTCTCTGCCTGTGGGCACCCCGATCAAAAATCCTCCCCCGTCCCCCTCACTCCTCTGCACCACAAGCCGGGTGCATTCGTCGGTTAGCGAGCGCCTCCCCCCGCTAAAAGAAAACACCACCATCGCTCCTCCAAAGGTCATCTAGATAATAATGACGGGGTAGCAAATCTCACGGCCCTGTCCTTTCCCCTGCCGATTATTTTCATCCCTGTGTCCACAGGATGTGGTTCCTTCCTGGGATTTTCGCGAGCAATAACATTCAGTCTTCCGCAGATTTTTTGCCATCCCCTCATTTTCCAATGGATGCAAATTATGTTATTCCGTTAGAATAAAAACAAATGCGGCTCACCTGAGTTTTCATCCAATTTCTCAGTTTTAAAATTCCGAATTTCGATTATGAAATAAATTCAACGTATTTTAATCGACCCTAGGAAGTACTATTTTCTACCACTGCAAACTTCAACTTTCAAATCAGGAGTTGAAACTAAGTTTTTTTTTCTTTTACACTGATAAAAAGGAAGTAAAAATTTTACTGGGGTACGTTAAACAAAATTCAAAAGCCTTTATAAATGCTAGTTAATACTGTATATCCTTTCCAGTAATTAAACATTCCTGAATTTTGTGACAATTATTTGAAAAAAGCTTTTCTACTGAGTATTTGTGATATCTATTCAAACTATTCAAGGTATTTGCCTGCCTTGCACCTCTCTCTATGGCATTCTGCAGTGGGAAACTAGACCATTTCACATCTTTTTGGCACAGTCAGTCAGTTATTTACGTAACCCTCTTAAGGAGTGGATGCAATCCTTATTATTTCTTCATCCTACTTCCCAATCTGCTCCTCTCTCCCTTATTATTTTGAGTGCTTGTGCTAGTATTGGTTTTTTCAATCTCATAACTCCTCTTTGGTGAACTTAATTCCTCTTCCAACTATCTGACCTGCTCAACGATTCTTTCCACACCGTTATTTTCGATATGTTTCATACGAGGATTCGTGGATTCTTTTGCCCTTTTTAATTTTGAAAGTCTCTAATACTGCATATGTTAATTTTTTGGTCCAACATAGAATGCCGATGGCTATTTTTCTCTGAGTCAAGTTTCGGCTATGATGGAGAAGCAAAACATTTCATGTCATTCGATGGTCTTTCTCTTCGCAAGCTTCACAACCGCGTGCAGTTTAAACAGTTTTGCTGATATGGGGCGTAAATATATTTTTTAGGGTTCAAAAAAATATTTCTGTGGATTAAGATCCTCATGCTTCCTAAGAATCCTTCCTCCAAGCATTTCCTGTGTTTTAGGGAAGGAACCGGAATCTCTTAACATAAATATTGGTTTATAGCGACTCCCAGGCTTTCATCAGGAAACCAATGTAATGTCCTCCCTCCCTAATCTCCAAATGGCTCTTAAAAAGAAGTTCCTTTGTTTATAAGATCCCGAGAACACAATCGAACGCAGAGAAAGGGAGGACATGCCACTCTGCAAAAAATAACCTGGTGAGCATAATAAAACTACCACAATAATCTGCGCGATGTGATATAAAAGCGATGCTATTTTGGGGACTCCTGGGAGAGCGCTTCGTGGGAAATGGGGGCGGGAAGAAAGGCTCGGTTTTTTTCTTATTCTCCTCTCCGACCGCACCACATTGTGCTGCTGCGCCCTTGCCCGGTAAACAAGAGGAACCGCGGAGTTCCAGTGTTAAGCCGGAGGTGCGAGAGTACTCCGTTCCACCAAACCTCCTCCCGCTCACACCTCAAATCTCTCGTCCCAGGGACCGCTACCCCTTCTTTGGCCGCTCGGCGCTCCCAGCGCCGTCTTATCAATCTAACTGCTCTCCTCTCTCTTCGACCGACCAAACTTCCGCATTTCCTCGACGCATTACGACTCGTCACGCCGCCGCCGCTGGCTGAACGGGCGGTTGGGAAGTGAGTCTGGCCCGCATAAACAATCACAGCGAAGAAGACCGAGTCCTTCCCTCTCACTTCCTGCATCTCCACCCGGCGTCGTTGCGCCTTCTCCCTCGGGAATATCGCCTCCTTCCGGCCGCGCCGCGGAGATCCTCGGGTAAAAATCCATATCCCTCCTTCCCCCGGCATTGCCGGGATCGTATTCGCCATCGGGAGGACGAGGGAGGAAGTTTTTTTATTTTATTTTTTTTAACTTTCTGGCAGCATTCTCGCAATTTCTTCTTCCACATCGGTGCCCCTGGTGCATGCATCCAAGGTTTTCGGCGTCGGTGCGTGGGTGTATCTCGATGCTTACGGCTTCCTCAGTGCTGGAGTGTCCATTTGGCCGTTTCTCAATCGTGAATCCGTTTCCAAGGTTTCCATTTCGAGTGGGTAGTTTCAAATCAAAACTGTGAGATAAGTAATTTTTCTGGGTCGCAAGATGCGCGTCCTCTCATGGTCGCTGAACTGCAGAGCTAACCATACGAGATCGTTGTTCGTGCTTTCCCGGCGGATATACTAGGTGAAGACTTCTCGGGATTTCCACCAGGTCAGGTTCTTCATATCCTCCTCCAACATTTCGAGAGGTGACTTGCCCATCGTCTTCAGGGATTCTGGAAAGCAAATTCCGGTTCCAGGATCCCTGAGGATTTCAACGCCGTAAAACACTATCCCTAAAATATTTAGCTACACTTTTCTAGCCATAGCGGTGGAAATTACTTAAAAGCAACATTAGCATTGTAGCGTAACATAATCTTCCTTCTATTTTTTATATTAAACCGTTCTATTAATGACAGAAAACGATACAGGTTACTCATTTATCAAAAGCCTAGGTTGTTTTCCGTCGCAAGTTATATTCCTGGTCGGAAAAGTTAAACATTGGTAGCAGTCGTAAAGAATCTCCACTTTAAAAACGGGTTATACAAAATTCAGCATAAATTCAAATTTTCCAATCGAGGCCATTTTGTTTAGAATAGCAGCATGGCTTTGATGATTAGGAACGTCCCCTTCAACATATTTTGTATCACCTCTGAGAGTGCTCCTCCAGTTGTTATTCCACGTCAGGAGAAGCCGTGGAGAGGGCAGACGCACTCGTCACAGCGAGGCGAGATCTTCTCTCCCATGAAGAGGAAGGAGTATGTCAGGGCGCAATGGTCCAGCCACGAGTCAGGCTCAGAATCGGACATACTACTTTCTTCAGCGCATTTCATCACTACTCATGTTCAACCAGTAGTTTCTTCACCATTCCTTGAAAAAGTAGCGCAAATGTAGATCTAATATCGCCGCCAAAGAAGAGGTTTGCTTTAGTGTGCGCGAGTCACACCATTTCCCACCGCCAGATGTCGGACACTGAGAGGAAAGCTGAATCCGTGTATCTCACGAATGATAAAACCCGATCAATCAATCAAACCCGATTTTTAGTGACATAACTGATAATCTTCTACTGCCTATGGTGAATCGAGAGTTCCAGCTCTTCTTTACATTTCACTCGTATAACGGTTTTAACCCTGTCCTATTTCTTTATTCAGATCGGCGTATTTCCTATTCGTCTTAACACAGTTCATTATAACTTTTGTTTTTCGTCCTCTTCCTCCCTTATTCATCATTCTAACTCCGATACCGGTCTTCTGTATTGCATGACCCCTAAGAACGGGTTCCATGCACCTAATTCTCCATCTTCTTTAGCATTACTTAGTATCTCAACTACATTCTCACTTCTACGGATTACATCATAAAATTTCTATTGTGATTTCAAAATGGTATGCAGATTCACCTCGATATGGTTTAAAGTGGCCTACGGATACTGCTCAACGTGGTGCTATCCCACTTTCCGTTCGTCCTTGCAGCGCCACCCTACTGCGATCTTCTTCACTTCGATTGAAGTTGCACCTGGGCAGCTGCTATTCTCGTTTAATATATTTTCTTATCACTCGTTTGCAGGGGGATGTCGCATATACGTAGGTATGCGTTCCTATTACACGCTGGTCCTGAGATCAGTCGGAAGTCGGGTGTCTGAAGATTCCCCGAGAGAAAAGATGCTGAGGAGCCAATGCCCTTCATTTGATTCATTCTGTCATTTGTATTAATTGCTCACATTTCCTGGTTTTTTTATGGAAAGTGAGAAGTCTCTGTAAAAAAGCCTATTAAGTGTCGGGAAATATCCGTTTTATCTCGTCCTAAACGGAGTGCTAAACACGAATTTTCATTCGTGCATCATTAATAATTATCGTTTTCCTTCCAGTGTTCTATTTTTTGGTTGCATCACTTAAATGTTATATGTTAATTTTTATTGTTTATATTCCCAGTTTTGGCTTCCAAAATTCCATACTTGGCATTTAGATCTAATTACCTTCATTCCCAGAGAATAACTTTGAAATTCATTGACACGTATTTCCCATAAGTAGGGGAAAAGATGACAATTTCATGACCGAATCTAAAACGTAGATAATATCCTTGTACGCAAATCTAGATTCTTTTGGATTCTTATTTTCTTTCTAATCTGGGAAGCTCGTATGCCCTTATTCCGTGGGCGTTGTTGAGTACACGTCTAAGGGCAATCAATGAATCTGTGAAATACAATAGTCAGTAAAAACCCAAACGCTTTGGTTTTCAGTGTTTTGGTGCACAAATTTATGCTCCAAAGGTAAAAGTTTTCTTTGGAGTGAGCGCAGTTGATGATATTCCCCTCATTTGCATATGCGGAAAAGATCTTTGATATCTTCTTACCACCTGAATTTCCATATCTGATGAGGAATCGAATATTTCTCCACAACTCAGTACTTATTTCTCTTTCCAATCTTTTAATGGAAGATCTCCGTCGAAATGAAAGCATTAGCCAACGCGTGGGAAATTGCGAAAAGCGCACTTACGTGTACGAGTAAAAGAGGAATCGAATAGCGAAAAATAAGTGCGGCCGAGCTAAGATGGACTTCCTCTCCCTGATCCTTATCCCTCGCCTCCTCCTCTCCGGCCCTCCTCTCCTTGCCCCCTACCTCCTCCCCATCGCTCCTTAAAGAGAGGCTCTAGTTTGGGGGTCCGCGTGGATTCTTCCCTATCGATCCTCCGAGACCCCCTTACGTCCCTCCTCTACCCCATCTCCCTCCTGACCCCTTCCCGAATTCATTTTCCTTCGATGCCACTGCAGAACAAGAAGGGGAGGAAGAAGGACGAGCAGGAAGGTGGGGCCTGGAGATGTTGGTAGGCATTTCAGGGCGAGAAAATGAGGAAGCTCAGGCTCTAAGGGTATGAAGGCCCGAAAAACATAAGAAATCTTAGACATTTTATTCTCCAGACGTTTTTTTTTCCTATAGGTATTCATCACTGCGCAATTGGGTTTTCGATGGTACATTTTTGAAACTTATTAAAATGTGACATTTTCCATGTCCGTTTGATGTCTTAAGGTCAGATGTCTTCGCCAAAATGAAAGTATTATCACTATGCAGGAAGCGGTGGGATGACTATGGTGTTAACAGATGCGCTAAAGAAATCGAAAGAGCAAATAAGGTGCGTGGTCAAGGAGGGGAATTTTGACCAAATCTTAAACTTACCTTAAATCCATATCGCTCCCTTCCTATTTCAGAACTCTCCTTTCCTCAAGGCAGAGTTGGAGAAACATCGTTTACATTATTTCCTTTCGTGGTTTCCGAAAACACGTATTTACGAATATAATTACCGTAGGCAGCAGCCGTGCGAACATTATCGTGATCTGGTTTAATATCTCGCCCTCAAACAGATTTTATCGAATACTTGCTGCAATATTAGTTACCATTCAGGGAAGACGACCCACAGCTGAGTTCGTTCTTGCCATCTAGGGTATGCAGGTAAATGAGTGGAACAGAGGAATCAGGAGAAAACGGGTGGAGAGAAATCCGGCGTTGGCTTTAGTGAAAAGCGCCGAGGGGTACACAACTTAACGTCCCATATGGCAGATGGAGTACTGAACTTGAAGTACTCTTCACTCAACAATCAAGTAGGGACCGGTGTGTCATCCGAATACCTCTTTCACTGCCTCGAACCCGGTCACTCAGGATATGATTCAAATACTCTCTCCACCACAAAGACCATCCAGCTCATTTTCACCCGATTTTTCAAGTCTGTACCCGCAATTATAGGAGCTTCATATCGGAAGGAAAGGTATAAGGATGAAAATGGAAGGGTAAGGAGGAAGACCAGAGAGGGACTCGTTATCGGCCTGCTCTCCACAAAAGTGGCCAAGAGGACCACAGCGTAACATCCCATCCAACGGACGGTGTACTGAACTCGAATGCTCTCCACAAATAACTCAACTAGGAGTCCGTTTTACCAATGAAAACTAACTTCCACAGCTAGGATTTGAACCCGGGTGTGTGGTTAGAAGTCCTCTAGCTACTACACCAGCCCGATCCCCTCCAGCTGATCTTTAGCTGCAATGACTGCAAAATTATTTGCTACAACCATAGAGTAAGCTTGTATTGCTCTGTGGCACAACTTAGGTAAGGGTGGAATTTCTAAAGCCTATGCGCTGATTAACTAATCGTTCGGTCGATTGATATTATTCAGGAGAGTGCAGAAAGGAGGATGGAAGGCTTTGCGGATGATTTTTATGAGGGCCCCTGATTCCCTCCCACCCTTGTCCCCGGCCCCGAGGCAGTGGAGAACAATTGAGATGCAGAATGGTACGTGCCCCGTCTCACGCAAAACGCCCTTTCCTTTTCCTCTTACCCCATCCCCAGCACCCTTATTATCCAACCACTTCCCCTCGTCCCTCGGCCTCTCTCCCTCCGCCCTCTTCATCCCCCTCCTACCACCGACCCCTTTCTCTTTCCAATTCAGGCTCCCCTCTCCCAACCCCCTCCTCATACACCGAACCCTCGCGTCACAAACGTCATCACTTTTTTATTTTATCGTTTTTTTTTCTTTCTTGCTCTCTCTCTCTCGACTGTTTTTTTTCCTGAGACCGTGCCAAAACGAGCGGTCGCCACGCCCCCGTGAAATGGGAGTGCGGTGGTGGGGGATGGAGGCACACACACACACGTGTGTGAAAACCACATGCACAACACATGTGGGGGAGTTTGGGGGTGAGTGGGAGCGGGAAATGGAAGCCGCATGGCGCATTGAGCGGTCTGGAGCCACCCCACTCTCCCTAAACACCCCACGTCTATCCCCGTCCCTCGCCAGAATCCTTATCCGCCCTTTTTCAGAAACCATTTGGGTTCGAGCCTCCCTTCTCTCACCGCACGCTGACTCTTTCTCCCACATCCCCCTTCCCCCCACACACACTCACACATCAAACACGTTACGAGACCGAGATTCGTGTCACCATCTCCCTCGGATTGCTTGCTTCCCTTGCACGAAATGTCGCGAACCTGGAATGCTCTTAAACGTATGGACGATGCGTGTTACTAGTCAAGGAACTTTTTCCTCGCCTTGGTTCTCCGTGGGAAGCTTATTGTTCCATTCATTCATCAGGAATCAGAAAAAACGATTCGTGAGCACCAAAGAGTATGTCTCCACATAAATCATCAATAACTCAGTATTAGTGAGAAAAATTACTAGCATGAAGTGGGAAGAGAATTAAATATAATTGTTGTAAGTATGAAGAAATAGGTGATAATTTATAGGATAGGACTTTTTCCGCGGCAGTTCTGCATTATATTTCCCAAAATCAATGAATCACACTAATGAATAGTATTCTCTGTCGTTACGAATAGTGGAAAAATTTTAACCCTGCTTTTGAAATGTATTGTATTCAGGTATGATAAAATTTTGCTATCCGAACATTTAGTTGGTAAATGAGATACACAATACACTTGAAATTTGAGTTATAAAAAGATGAATGATATGAATAGGGCAAAATGTAAAAGTTTGATTGTGAAAAATATGAATGCTGAATAATCAAAAAAAAAAGGGTAAATGCGTATTTTTAACATTATTTCGCTGGCAATAGAGTATCATCACCAAATGGTGGGTAAGGAAAAAAGTCTTGGATCATTTGCATGCCAAAAGGAAAATTAAAATAGAATATTTATAATTATTGACGACTGTACAAAGAGATAAATAATAAATATTTCTCTTCTCTACTAACACCTGGAATTATTATTTCATAATAATAATGATTCTACACTCAAAATAACGATTGTCTAAAAAAAATGCTGCCCTGTTATATATTAATAGTGTAGGTAGTTTGATAAGGTATTTCACATTTCACAAGTCATTTTGAAAGCATTTAAATACTCATATCCCGTAAATTCTTTTAATTTATCTTTCTATTCATTGGTTCTGGAATTAAATATACATAATTACAAATTATGAACCTTTTATGGAGAATACTCCTATGTAATCGTGCGCACCGTGAAATGGATATCTTTCACCACTTTTCTCCTAAATCGACGTCAAGTGTCCCGGGAGATAAGTGGTTCGATAAGGAAGCTGTGGATGGTCTGGACAAAGCGATTTCCTCTGAACTCAGGAGGACTGACAAGGCCTTTCTTGTGTTCACTGCGGGAGGAAAGTACATCAGATATCGAGAATAGATTTCAGTCCACACATTTTCCTTCTTCACTGAGAGAGATTTCGCGTTCCACCCCTGGGGAGTAAACAGCCAAACACGTCGAGGGAGACTCATTGCGTCCACTGCTACATTGCTCACGAATCCGGCCGTATTCTTTCGGGAAATGAGTTCCACAGCGAGAAGTGCTTTTGCACATCAGAGGCTGGGAAAAGAATACAGTGTACGTACTTGACCTATCTGAGCATGCCATAAGCCGCGGAAGACATGGGAATGTTTTCAAGGCAGAGAAACATACAAACGCACTTACACTCTGAAAATGAGGAAAAATGGTCATCAAATACACTGACCATATGACTTATACGCATTTAAGTACCTATACTTTAAATATTTACAATATGCTCCTCAAAATTTGTGATTTCTTCCTCGTAGGTAACGACTGATGTTGCTAAAAGTAGTATTTAATGTATGTCTGAATTTCGTTATGATTGGTATTAATTATTTTAATTTCATCTCACCTGCTTCAAATTATAATAACAAAGTGATCAATGACATAGCGTCAAGGTTCTCAAAATAGGTCCGGAAATAGAAAGTGGAGGATTAGGTACTAGAATTTGAAAAATGTATACCCTCCTACTATTTCAAAGTAATATATAAAGGCAATAATGGCACCATATTAAATACACCATCCAAAGTGACTTGCATCAAAAACATCTAACTACAGTAAATACTATTGACCCGTAAACATGGTTATTTTATTCATTTATTGTAGGAGCTCTTTATCAATATGGAGTGAATAACTATGGTATGAAAAATATACTGGAAGGTCTAGTGTGTAAGTGCAATACAGGACTTCAATGGATAGATTTATTTTAAACTCCTACCCTAAGTATTCAATTTGATTGAAATCAATATGCATCAGCCTGTAAAGTAGGTAATCCCATTCATGCAAACGGATTTTTAAAAAAAAATTATTTCATGTCATACATTTACATTGGTATCATGAACTATCAGGTTATCTTATCTCCATGCACTTAAATTTTATTTCTCTCATGTCCATCACTTGGTTTCTATCGGGTATCCTTGTCGTAATCATGACGGCATTAGCTCTTCATCTCTCCAGGAATGCAATCATTTTATATGGCTAATATATTTCCAACTATTAAGTTCTTGATTTATCATCGGGCTACTTTATCAACACTCAAATACAAAAGTTGACTTAGTAGTTTAACTTTAAGTTTGAAATCAAGTAGTACGCGAAGCACCTAAATTTGGACATTACCAAGATGCGGTAAATATCTTTAGGTACATTTATGAACTTTGAAAGAGCCTATCGAAGGCTCTAATCAAATTTATGGTCTTCCTTTTATATTTAATTCTATCATTTTCCTCTCCCGCCTTTTTTATTTCATACGTCTTTTTCCTCATTGGCTCGGTACGTTTCTCCACGCCCAAGCTCATTGGGTTACTCTGGACACGAGCATTTTGTCACACATTTTAACTGCCTGTATCCAAGCAATCCAATCCAATTAAGTGGCAGAAAAAGAATGTTTCTAAAATTTTATAAAATTATTACTTGAACATTTTATACAAAAATTCTCATTGTTACAATAGCAGAACCGTAATGCCATCTATATGCAAGCCAACTTAGGAAAATGTGCATTAGAAACGAAATGATCATAAGGTTGGCAGGGCTACTTCAAGTAAATGTATTTTATTGAGTATTAACTGCAGTACCTACTTTGAGATATAACCCAAGAGAGAGACATTCTGTCGTAATGACCCGATAGTTTCCTTTGCATCTTTTTTATCACAGAGCAATACCTTCGATCGTGATTAACTTCGTAAGCGTGCGTTATATTCCGATTCTCGCGCAGTGCTCTCAAGCGTATCGCAGAAGTATTTTTTCAATGTCGTATCTTAACAAAGTATTGACTCGCATTCGTATTCGTATCAAGATAATACGAAAGATTTCTTCATCTGAAGCACAAATGCTCCTGTTTCTTCGTTCCACGAGCTTCCACGAGCTAGATGTTCGCTGAGGATTTTAAAGTACCTACTACGGGATTTTCCGCGCCTGTTTCTGGGCCAAATAGTCCAACTTATTTTGCAAATATGATTATTACTTCTTCTACAATGATTTTAATTGATGATACTCAACCAGTTAGACACTTTTTATCGCTTGAATATTTTTCTCAAATTTTTTTAGTACTGACGACCATGGATTAATTGTTTAAGATCGTATTACTTGGCACATTTTACCTATCCATGAAATTCTATAATATTTCAATAACTCTTCAGTAAAGTGATCAAAATAAACTTATATAATATTCTACTCATATTTCAAATAAATGAACTTCTTCCCGGTTTTACTTCATGGGCTGTTTCCTACCTTCGTGACTTTCTTAATCTTTCAGCACATTTTTATTACGAATAAACAAATCTGTACATCAGATTGCGGCGTTTTTTGTTTCAAAGAGGAATTATTCTCGTGCAAATAATTATTCATAATCTGTCGATGTAACTTCTAATGCATGATTTGTACTGGATTAAATTGCAGTATTTTATGTATGGCTTCTCTCCACTTACTGTTAAGAGATTTACGTAATACTAATCTCGTCCAGATTCTAGTTAAATCCCCAGTGTCAATGTAACTTCTAATGCATGATTTGTACTGGATTAAATGGCAGTATTTTATGTATGGCTTCCCTCCACTTACTGTTAAGAGATTTACGTAATACTAATCTCGTCCAGATTCTAGTTAAATCCCCAGATTGCAATTTCAATATATTCTGTATTGAAACCACACGCCTGAACACTACTTTCCAGTTGCCTTGAGATTTTGGACTCATGAACGTGACTGGGTAGCAGTGGCTATGGACGTCAGTTCCGAGTCCCAACAAGACATGTTTATGCGCTGCCGGGTGTGGGAGTCATGACTTGGTTTCCTGTCGGCCTATTCCGTAAGGTGCTCCTTGGATCGGCGTGTTTCTCTTTCGATCGTAAACTAGCCTTAAAGGATGGCCCTCCAGAACAGGAATAAATATTTAGTCTACGAGGAAATCTGGTTGCAGGTCAATGTCGTGGGCTGAGGATGTACACATTACCATCATTTTAATACCTGTCTTTAGAGCTGTCTTTCAATACCTTCGTACCGGCTTGTCCTATTTTCATCAATCAATCTGAAAAGTTTGCCATATTCCTCCTTTGAATTCCTCCAGGACTGTGGGTATGCCTGCAAAATGTTTGCTTACTTCAAATGTTGCGTTGCTCATTTTTGTGAGCAGTCGTTCCAGTATGTATGGAGGATATTCAATTCAACGCACCGCACCCGTTTGTGTTGCAGCACATGATGCCTCCATTTCTCGTAACATATTTTAATATCAACCTTGCCGCTTTAATATTCCACCCTTTTAGCACATAAGGGCAGTCCAGTGCAAAATTTTTGCCTTTGATCATTCTGTGAATCCGAGAAAAAATGACAAAATTCCTAATATTTTCTGTGTGAGATTTTTTCGAATCTGCGTGTCATTTCTCTGCGGTAAAGGTACGGCTTTTCCACTGCTGGGCTGAGATTTATATCAGCTTTGAATTCGTTTACCTCATCGGAGTAGAGGTGATTCAAATTGGAGTGACGCATAAAGTTTTTGTATGAATTCACATTTTCAAAATAAAAAATCAATCTGGTAATCAACTTCCTGTTGTGCGATACCCTGAAGGGCTTCCAGATTGGGTCAGTGGTCAGAAGTCCCACAAGGGATCATCACGGGGAAAACTGATAGTCATGGGATGGTACTCCTTCGCTTAAGCCCGCTTGCCATCAAACCTTTTCCAGCCCTTGTATTTTATTCATCTCCCCTTTTCTCGTCCACAAACGCCGTCCTGACTAAATATAGGCTTAGGGCCTTTCCAACTTTGGCCATCCAAACTCTCCATTTATCACGCCCCTGAAAACACACAGTGGTATCTCTCTTACCCTCAATTTTCTCAATAGTCCTATTGTATGGTGTAAAATTTGGTTCCCCAGATATGGCCAGCTGTCTAAGTTCGGGTGGTGTGGGGATAGCCAAAGTGGATCTGTGCATTAAATTACAAATATCCTGAGCTTACAAGGTTTACTTATGTATATTACTCCTTAATAACATGCGCAAGGTACAGGGGATTATTTTAATTACTTTTATTGGTGTGATATATCTACCTAACGGTAGCTCAATGGAAGGGGTTTTGGTGAAGTGTGTAAGATATTAATCAATGAAATAATCATATTTCTAAATGTATCCATTCAATGTTCACTTGAAAATCAGCATTCTCCCCAAATATGATGCGGCTAAGAGAATTAAGAGAAAAGAGGCTTTATAGAATAATTTGTGTCATTCTCGTAGACAGTGTCGCCTTTGATTTAGTCCCTTCAAGATTTACGATTTGCATTCCTTTCACTCTACAGTCAATAATCTTCTCTTTTTCATTCCAATTCAATTACCCCCCGGCACCTAGCTGTAGACACTGCAAGGTGCCTAAATGAAGCGTATGCAACCACCTTTAAGCACTGTTACTGTAGCAGCTGTAGGATTACCAATTCACTCAATATATTGTCTCTCTCTACCGATGATTACGGACGAACCTTTCGAGATGTTTTAGTCTCAATTTCTCACAAAAATTCTTTGCTTCACAAGTAAATTCACTCAGTCATACTCACTCATACTAATTGTCTTCGTCAAATTTCCCCTTCCTCGTGATGGAGTGTACCCTCAATTTGTTGATTGTGAGTATCGAAAATTCATTAAACGACGTCTTCGTTTACAAATTGAAATTAAAAATTAAGGGTGTTTGTAGTGATTCACTTGTCAGTTGTGCGGAAGAGTTCCTTCTGTTGGTGATCAGCCGACATTAGCCAAATATCGAGCAAATACATTATATTTATTATTCTTAGGGATAACAGTGTGTAACACAACATATGCTGCTCTAAATTATTTTTATTAAATCCTTTGTAAATATGACACACGTGTCGTTATCACGCCTCAAGATATTGAAGTCAGCTCACCTGACTGCTTGTCGTTCTTTTTATGGAATGATAACAATAATCCCTTTCACGCATGCGCAGTGACGTTACTTTTCGTATCGAAAATGACAGTCAAGAGAATACGTCATCCTGCACTGGTGGAAATTATCGCTTTGGTATTAATCCGTCAAAATCTCAGTTCGCGAGAGAACTACGGGCAGTGTTCATGCCTCTGGGTCGTGGTCGTTCATCTTGACGTCAGAGTGACCAGGGAAAAATGATTCATTTTCCCTGTCACACATCGAAAGAAATACTTTTTGTGGGTCCAATTAACATGCGCAGGCTCTTCCTGAAGAATATTGAACTATTCTTGCTATTTTTTTATTACGCATGCGTTATATTTTCTTAGTTATTGCTCTACGTCATTCATTTCATCATAACAGGAGCAAGAGCCGTGGTGGAATTGCCTTGAGGTGCCTCAACGGTATATATAATTAGCGTCTGCACGACGGAAACGTTATTAGCATAAGAGACACGTGAAGTTTAAGGTTTTACCGCGTAAATGTTATTTCGAGCAGGTCGTTTGATTTTTTCATCGTTGTGCTGATTCCCACGATTAAATTTGTACTCACCAGTAAAGAAATAAGTATAAAGAAAGGAGTAAGACTCTCTTCTATAATGCTTTATGTATACTTCGAACCATGGAAGAAATCAAGGAGAAAGCTTCAGAACTGATTTACTAACGGATAAAAATTAGCTTGTTGCTATTTTATGATGGCATTGCTGTTGTTATTGTAAAGACAGAAGAGATTGAAAAAAGACTGGTAAACACGGTAAAGACATTAGCCAATAGACATCACTTGAAGGTCAGTTATAAGAAAACAAAGGCAACGGTATGTTGTAGGAGAGAGGAGGCCAAGAGCAATGTTATATAAACTCAGGAAATCTAATCTAGGAGGGATTGAAAGTCCTGCGAAGTTACCAAGTAACCAACGATGGATGGAACAAAAAATTCGTTGGCGAACATTGCCAATAAAATGCACCAGTCAGCATGAATTCTACGCATTAGTGAGGGATATGAAAGAGACGTATTAATCAGTATGGAGATTTTAATCTAGAGATACTGAGATGCTGAGTGGAATGCTACATCGAACCAATCTTAGATTAATAACAAGTGGTTGACTAATCAGATTCGTCATGTTCTCTTTTACCACTCTACTCCCCAAAACATCGCAAAGCTTAAAAAATTAAGGGTGACGGAAGTTTCATTCTTGTTTCAACTCTCCCCAAAGATTATTTTGCAAACGCTTGTTCCAATTCATAAATCGATACTGATTCATAAGGCTCTAGAGAACTTTTTTCACTTCATTTAAATGGATAAGCTACATATCTACTTTCATCATTTCTCAACTATAAGAGGAATGAAGATTTCGGAGATATAATCAATAGTTTGTAAAGTTTGCTAAGTATACCGGGAAGGTCACATCACAGCTCTATAGAATTCGATATTTGAGAACATGGTGTATTGGAGGTCATAGGTTTTCCCTGATTCAGTGGTGGAGACCTTAACTTTTCTGAGAAATGTTGTCTTGGTTTGAGAAGTCGCTCGCTCCGGGAGATCGTGTGGTTTGCTCTGAATCATGTCTCCTCCACAACCTATCTTCTAAGACATCGATAACGTCTTCCCATCCGTCATAAGATTCTCCCTGAGATAAACGCCCACTCTCCCCCCCTCGGAGGTTCTGTCGTCACCAAGTCCCCTCAACATAAACAGTCACCCTTCCACCTGACCCCTTCCCAGGGCTACGTCACACGGTGCCACCCAGTGAGTGCTCGCCCCCTACACTACTCGCCCCCTCTTCACCCTCCCGTTTTCCCACCTCACTGCACCTCTCCCCCTCTTAGATTCCTCTCCGCTCGGCGGTTCCTCAGTGAGCCGCCCTTAATGCCGCGTACCGACTGGGACGGTGGCCTCCCGCGTCATCCGAACTGTTAATAGGAGAGCTCGAATCGATCCTTCGGGGTTGCGGGATGGTGTAGGGAGGGGGTGGTTGGACATTTCGGCCGGTGAGGTGGGCTATGGTTGTGGAGGGGGGTGAGTGGGCTGGGAAGCCCCAAGGGGGTGTGGGGGGTGGGTGGATATGGTGGGGGAAGGACGTTCGTGAGGCTCTCTCGGGCGAAGAGGGTGAGGTGAACAGGAGAGTGGGAGCTGGGGAACTGTGAGTTGTGATGAGGGCAGGGGGTGTATTGACATGCGTGACAGGAGTGTGAGAGGGATAATGTTGGCTGGATGCACCACACCCCATTCTTAACCCTCTCCCCAAATACCCCACCCCATCCACGCTTGCTAATTTTTTTTTTTTTAACTCACCCACGAAAAGTGTACGCGTCGGGATTTTAGTTGACGCCCGAGGTTTTACCTCCAGCGGGAGAAGACGATTCGATAGATACGGATCGATCGATTTGATCGAGCGGTGTTTCCTTCGCCGTTCGTTTTTTTATTATTTCGTTCTCTCGCTCGATTGCGTCGGTTCTACTGCGGCGGCCCTTCGCGCGCCACAAATGATACCGCGCCAGTTGGAGTTGAGCCGGCGGGCGCTGAAGGTATCGGCCGGACGCGCTTAACTTGGTTCGCCTTTCGAGGGTCTGTTATGTGTCGCCGGGGATGGCAGTCCCTCAGGAGAATGCGGGAAGTCGGAAACGGATTCATCGTGAGTACCACTCTGTCCCTCGCACCGGATTTACATTTATTTCACCGCATGTGAGACACGTCGAACGTGCGTTCCCATCACGGAGATCGTCTCGTCACGCGTCACGCTTAGCCATGTCCAACGGTCGATAATTTTGTACCCGAACTTACGATAGTATTTTCTGGCTCACGTAAACTTTAACTTCGGAAAAAACGAATGTGAGATGTAGTTGTCCGTAAACTGTTTCCTCGTGCAAGAGTGAACGATCTTCGTTCGTCTTTCTCTTTTTGAACGCTTGCAATCCAACGCCTGCATCATATAATGTTAAATTTAAATTCAGTTGTTTAAATTGGACTTGCTGTTTTCATGAAAGTGAGCGACCCCGTCCATTGGTGGAGGGTGTGTGGCGCGAAAATTCCCGTCCCTTTACGCTCGATTTGCGCGGATCGAAAAATAGTGAAACCAGAGCCTAAGTAGATTCCATTCGACTCCATAAATATTGAGGTGGTCTAGGAAACATTAATGTATTGTAGAACGGTTTCGACTTCTGTTGGAGAAAGGTGAGATAGGATGGAAAGAGGAAGGAGACTAAGCTAAAATGGGTGGAGGGAAGGAGGATGTGACTCATTCGGAATTAAATTGCTCTCTTTTCATAAAAGATAGTTCAGTAATTGATGGCGATGAGTATCTACTTCCTACTCAAAAAGTTTTTCTTATTGTGTTGTTTCCTTTCACAATTATTTGCATGGAAAATATTTTAATAAATATCGACAAGTTTTATCTTTATTTCCTTGCCTTATTGAACATTAATGTTAGTACTTTAATTTACTTTAGTTACTAGAACTTATTATTCTGAAAGAGGTAGGATGTTGTGACCGTGGTTTTTAATGTCGGATGTTTCTATTACTTTCCCTTTCACAGTACCATTATTCTCGATTTATATTCACGATGATTATTACTATAAAATAAAAAATTTATATCAGGCTGATTTCAAGAGCCTCAATGAATTAGCCAGTAAATATACATTCGCCAAACATCGGATTAATAAGGTATGGGTCAGTGCTATATATCTCAGCAGCTGATGACGATGATGAAGACGGGAATTTTTTCAATTTTTCTTCAAAACTTAGAATCTTAGAAACTTAGAATCACGTAAACACCACATTCAGAAATTTTAGCGAAAGATAGAAATTACTAGAAAAAATATAAAGTATTAATTTGCTCTTAACAAATATGGGATAGATGTCTCGTAATATTCGATGTTTAAATTTAAATGCTTTCAAGGATATCAATCGCAATTTTGTTAGCCACACCGAGAAACTACATCACAATTTTCATTTTCTGGTTAGGGAATGGTTAATGGAGGAAAGAAGGAAGTCTGACAAGAAGTTTAAAGTGTTTATTGTTTTCATGAACATATAAAAAAGACGCAGTGTTAACTGATGGCGATTTTCCTAACCAGGATTATTTTTTCCATTTTATTTCGTGTTATCTATTGCGTTTATAAAAGCTTATCTTCCTATTGTGAGCTTGCGGAAAACCATGAGTTGTACATAAACGTCTCAGCTACATGTAATTAAGTTAGGTAACCTTTCCAACCAAAAAGAGGGATTTGTTGATTTTTTCATAACCCGTATAAAATCCATTCAGATGATGGTTGAACTTAAAATACTCCATTTAGTTGTGTACGTGGAAAAAAATATTATCATTTTTTCGTTAAATTTCGTGAATTCTGTTCAAAACTTGTGATCATTCTCCAACATTTTATAAGTTAATTAAGCCCAAATAATTTTGCACCTTTGCAATCACTACATGAAATTATGGAATTCAGATTTTTTCAGCCGTATTCCTCCCCATTTCTCGTTGATACAACAATTTTAACTTTGGTATTGTATAATAGGAGTTGATTTTGATGTTTGGCAAGATATTTTGACGCTTGTTGCGGAATTCAATGAAGAAACGCACTTTTTCAAAGACGTGCTCGCATATGGGTGGAAATACGACGTGTATACGAGTTAATATCCATAGCGAGCGACATGTTATCATACGTGTGAAGAAAAAATGTGTGAAATTAAGGGAAGAAAAAACATTTTTTTAATGTTCTCACTGTCACTGGGGGCATCATTTGTGTTTGCTTCTCATAATAAAGTTACACGTCATGCACTTTTAGGCCCGGGGTTAATTAAGCCATGATGCGGTGATAATGTGGTGTCCAAAAAAACAACTGCCCGCCGTGCCTGGCATTCGAGATCCAACGGCCTCGGCAACGTTAGGGAGGGAAGGGAAAATATATATTTCTTGTTTGTCAACACAAATGAAAGGGGAGTGAAATAAATTGTAGTTTTTTTCGCAGGCATAAATTCGAATACTCATCTTAATTCATTTCTCCGCACGCCAGTTAATGAGTATATTTTTTTCCTAAAATTGAATTGAGGGTGGTTCGGCACTGGGCAAAGCACTTGAATAATTTTTTCCGAGAATTCTTTTTAAACGCCCCCTTTGGATCACACCAGATGGCTGGCGTAACGATGGAAGTGCTAGTTTATCAACTGTACTTGGCTGCACAGGACATTCTCCCAGCATAAAAAATGCAGCTTCTTATCTTGCTGAAGTGCTTACCTTTCTTATCACTGGCAATTCTATCCTCCTCCTCCACTGTAAGGAGTCATTTCAAGTATTCACATCTAACTTCTCTGTGTGAAAATGATGTAAAGTAGAACGAGGGTCAGGATTTCTGTCATTAATAATTCACATTGATGAATTATTTCAATCGCAGTATAACACTCTTAAGTCAGCATAAATATGGTAAATATCCATTTTGATGTTGGAGGAAAGGTTTTCGAAACATCTTCCAACTCGTTTAACGATATGTTCTCTAGTTATGGCTTTATTCCTGCTTTGCCTCAACGAGCAAGATTTTTAAGCTCAAGAGGTATCAAAAGTCAAAATTACGTTTTGTGGTGAATCAACCATTTATGAATATAATCTAATGTTCTTTATTTTTTATACGACAGCAATATATAATAATATATTTAAATCAATCCCGAAAGACGTGTAAAATAAATTATTATCATCAATCTTACTATTACTCATGATTATGGATGTAGGTAAAGAACCAATAAAAGGAAATTTATTTTCTTTTTTCGCGGCCGCAGTGTAGTGTTTTCCTGATCAGTGGGAAGTCGCGTTAGTCATGCCTTTGGTGATAAAACTCTGATTTGATTTTCGGAAGTAACCTCAATTCTGCTTATCTTCTACGGTAGAAAGGTGTCGTGGTGGTTCCTGTGCATTGAATGGAGACACGTAACGCCTTGGAAGGAAGGGACACGAACATTTCGGTCATTTCTTCGGTACCATTGGTCATCACTCAATATCTTCATGGTTTTAACTCACAAATGGCCTGAAATGAATGCAATTGAAGAGCGAACATCGCTGAAGAAAGAGGTGGCCATCGTCACAGAACAAAAGCAACAGACTCCCCCACCTGCTCGCCGTCAAGACAGTGCTTATTTAGTTCCTTCCTCTAATAAAATTTTCTTCTCTCCTTCCACTGGCTCTCACCCATTTTTCCCGGATTTGATAATGCCTTAGAACGATTCGTAGTATCTGCGGCGAGAGAAATTTTCTTGTTTGCCTGCGCTCGTTGTCAGGTCCTCGTCGCTGCCGGTTAAGCTCCAAATTGAAAAACAAACGAGAAATTTAGAACAGGTGGCTTCGATCTCTTCCAATTTGCCGGGCAAATAGAATCTGTCGCCTTCCCAAAGTGATATCCGCAGAATTCCCCAAACGGGTCGATTTGTTGTGCTTACTTTCAAGCGTCCACGGGAGAGCGGGCTTCTTCCAGCGTCATCATTGTTCTTGGAATCTGACGAGCCACAACGCACACTCTTTCTGGGCCACAAAGGCGAATCTCGTCTCGTATTTCCTCCCCTTAAGATGCTTCGTTGCCTACCCCGTCACCTTCCAATAAGGGGGAAGGTCTTGCTTAGAAAGCGTCCGTACAATCAACGCCGCGTCTCTAGCAAGGTTTCTTTCACACTCAATTGCCATTCCGTTACCTGCCCTCCGACCACTAATTGGGAGTGGTTGATAAATCCCTTCGATTTTACTTGTTTTCATATCTGATCAGATGATAGATAATTGAGACACGTCCGAAGGGAGCAAGTAGGAGCCTAAATGCTCCCTACCATGGTGGAGATCCATTAAAAGTGCAAGTGATTACATTAGGTACTGATTATCCAATAGGCAACGGACTCGAGCCCTCCACTTTAGAAGGGAACAATGGAGATGAGCGCGTGGAGGAAGGAACAGCAGAGAATGCCTCCCCTCGAGATAAGGGTGGGGCCAGAGAAGGAAGCGGTGCCGAGGGTTGAGATTATTAAGGGACCGACAGAGGTGAGCAAGAAGAGAGCGCAAGGGAAAACAAATATGATAGATAATAAGCAGTCAAGGGAGTGACGATTGTATCCTCGGGCGACGCCAGGTCTAAATTTCATCGTTCATACTGTTCCTACTTTCCTTTTGAACTCTTCTGAAAAGGTGCTGTAGTGGCATTGTGCATGGAAACATATTAGTGGCGAGAATATGAGACTGCCTTATGTGAAGGCCGATATTTGACCATAAAGAAATATATCACTCGAATACACCTATGTGCCATTATTGTTTTATTAGCCTTTGAAGTTGTTGACTAACGGTTGAAACGCGTCGTATCGACATAGAAATTGTGAAAAAAGTGCTATCTTGTTTTATTACAAAAATGTATACTTTCCACTACATCTCGCCTGCCTCAGTCAATTTTATTTGAAGTTGTTCGTACATTTAATGACAAATGGGAGTAGATCATTGCTGAGAGAAACTTGGAACCTGATTTAAAGTTAGGAATTTGAGTTGGAATAATACTAATACGTTTAAAAAAACGATAAGGTACCTTTTATTACACTAGATATTGATTTAATAAAGTAGAAAAGAATATGCTGTTTCATTGATTAAATGCAAAGTAAAATGGGGACATTTTATAAAAAATGGCCGTTAAACAGTAGGAAACTAGCAATCACTGGTGTAGATCACGAAAAATTTTAAGCTATTTGTGATACGATTTAATCCTAGTAAGCAAGTAAGAAATATTGATTAGTGATTGCGGTTTTACATAACCATAAGTTATTCTGTGTATAGGTAAGCTTTTGGCTTTGACGCACAAAGAACCAGTAGCTACCGTAAAAAGAACTGGATTTTGTAGCTCATTGAAATGATTACTGCGCTCTATCTTATCTTAATTACATTGTTGACATTTGCTTTCCAGGTGATAAGACAGCAAAATATCGCAAAAACCAATTTAGATGTATTAAATAATTATCTGAAGAGTTATCACTCTGATGCAAATTAATGTTTGCTGATAACGAAGAGATGTTGTAATATGTGACAAATTTATTTCTAGTTAAACACCAGCTCGTCTTAACTTGAGAAGTCACAGAGTCTCTCTCATAATTAGTCTCTCATAATCTGAATCATTTTGGTAGACTTCGTAGAACAAGCTTACTTCCTTCGAATCTAAAAGTGACAAGATTTGTAATACTCGTTACATTAATAACTAACTCCTATTATTTGTAACTTTTTCCATCATTCTTCCATTTGCATTGTTTCTAAGAATTTTTATCTCCTTATATTCGTACCGCTGTCATTCCACTTCATTCGAATCTTTTTTTCCTCATTATATTTAAAGACGCCGGGAACATTCCTTCGTGGCGATTTGTATTACCTAAAAAACCTCTAAGCCAGCATTTCGTGGCGGCTGTCCAGCTGTTTTTCTGTATATAACTGTATTGTTTTAATGTTAGAAGATGGTTTCAAAAATTTCATTTTCTTAGCTGGGTTAGGAGTTAGCTCCTCATTAGAGAGTTAACATTATAAAAGGAGAAGTTAACTTCCCCTTTCATTCCGAAATACATACACCCCAGACGTTTCTTTATTTATAGTTATTTATGGAAATATACTAGGTATCCCTTCGCTGCTAAATTTAAGCATAATGATTCGGTCGTGGTCCAAAGGCTAATTGAAGCTAAAAATCCGAAATCTTGACATGACGCCTTTAGCTGGCCTCAGAACAGTGTATAAAATTTTCGTACCATCGTTTCCATTGGCAACGACAGGTTAAGAACTCTTCGTTATATTTTCGATAAGGTTTGTTTGAGCTGCAGATACGGCGAGTAATCACTTTTGGCTGATCGCCCTATTTTTGTGGCACAGGATCGACCACCTATCTCTCTCTCACGCGCTTGCCTAAGAGTTTCTGCTTCACGATAGCTTGATGGCATTTCCATCCACCGTGTACTCAGCGACCTCGTCCTTCAAACAGCTCTCACCTTGAAAAGGAAAATAGAGGCAACTTAACCTAAATTGCCAAAAATATGGAGCAAGGTAGCGTGAACTTGGGAAAAAAGCGTAAAAAGTGAGGTGATACGCATAAAGGAGCTCTTCGTTACTCGCGATGTGTATTTTCTCACGGATATGCTTTTACGAGAAAAGGTCAGAATTTTTGCAGCCTCTATCCCCGCCATTGTGACTACGGTTCGTTATCGCCAATAAAAGGATAATGGATCTCTCGAAAGGCTAGAGATATGGTGGTGCATTTCATTGCCGTGTGCCTTGACCTTATAGAGTTTCTAAGGGTTCTTGATGCGATCAAAACAGAATAAACTATAGATTGTTTACCTACATAATTTTAATATGCATTTTAATTATCTATAAATTCCCTACTTAGGCTTTTGAAATGTATATAATAAGTTGGAAATTTGAGCTTTCTGTTTCAAAAGTTATTATTTCTATGGGGAAAACTTATTTTTCATAGATTCTCTAGAATCTGCTAATAAGAGGCTTTGTAATAACGTTCATAGCGAAACTTTGGCAGACATGAAGCAATACCGTGAGTGACAATGTGGATTTTGGGTGAGCTGATTAGATCATCACCTGGAGGCCTGTAAAATCGACAGGTCAAAATTCTGACACATCTCCATTTCTCCGGAAGAGCATTCACGAATAGAAATTGTTTTTAATCGAGGACGATCTATTCAACTTGTGAGCTTCAGGACAATTGGAGCATCTACCATTCCCGCTGTAGTTGCCACTGTGGATGGAAAATAAGCTTGCCTTTCTTCCCACTGGGTGAGGGATTTCCCTTTCTCATCGAGTAAACATGTCCTCCGCTAGCTCTCTGCTCTCGTCACTGCGACAACATTCTCAGTCACTGGCATTCAGTTCGGTTTTCCCAGTATCTAATGTGACGAGACCTCCCTTAAAATTGCCTCGGATTTGAATCCGAGAATAACATAGTTCGTATGTTCTTAGCTATAGTGGCTGAATATAAAAATATTTTTCCTCCTTTAAATTAATTTTAAAATAGCAAGATGTTCAATTTAAAATAAAGATATAATTCTCGTTCCCCGTTTCAACCATGGTGCTAAACCGGCCATTAATTTCTGCGTCAATCCGCAATGATTTCAGCACCCAGTTCGATTACATTCAATGCTTGAATGCAGATCATGTAAAAAAATACTCTCATATCCAAAGAAATGATATTATTCTTATGAAAATTTGATGTCGAAATGTGAAATTTTCTTTACGAAAAAACTAATATTTTGGTGGTAGGGTTTAACAGTGGTAATTAGAAGTGTATTTCGTGATAACTTTGACCGTATCATAATAGAATTTATTGAATCTAAAAAAAATCTGACCATCGAAAATGTCCGTGGTTACAGTACGGAAAAATATGATTTAATATTTTGGAATAATATTAAAGAACCACCATTCACTTGTACTATCGATGCTGAAGGAGTTTTTCATTCAAAATTTTGACACTCTTTCAAAAAGTTTTAGTTTTTAGCAATCAGTTTCACCTTATCATTGAATATTTATGGAAGAGGTCGTGGAGGAGTCATACAAAGCTCGGTGCATTCCATAGAGTTTGTTCGTGCCGTATGTTCTGCGAGAAAAGCGTGATGGTGACATCCCGGCGAAGTCTGCATCCGCCCAACATTTCCCATTCGCTTTGCGTGACATCGTTGTTTGAGCACGCAGTAAGTTCCCGCAACTGTGTCAACGTTGGAATTTCCGAATCGAAACTCATCCTGGAAACACTTGCCAACGACTAGGTGTTAGCCAATCGGCAAAACTAAGGAGAATTCTCCACAGTTGTGGTATCAATTTGCATAGATTTGTCCGGGTTCGGCCTTCCTTCCATCTACTATTGCCTCCAAGAACGCAATGCTTCCCTGAATATTCATTTATCCTCGCTTGCACGCGACCCAGGGTTTCCTCCCACTCACTGAGTCACGAAGTGATAATTTGAATGAATGGTGGCGTCGCAGAACTTTCATCTCAACCGTATCATTCTCGTATCTAGAAAAAGGTCATTTCGATCGCAAATGTGGGAGTAAAGGTGGGGATGATCGGAATTGCGTGTGTAAAGGATGCCCCTGAAGTGATCCATTAATTCTATTCTATCTAAAGATTCGTGGAAATGAATTGCAACGAATGCTAGTAGGTTGAATAAAGTGAAAACAATAAGTTGGAGAGGTAGATCCTAGACCGCACATTATTTTGAGCATATTTTGCAATCACAGTTAAGCTCTGAAAAGGTATACCTATAGTTACCAAATTTGATGTGTATCGTATGTACATTTTCATAGTTTCCTTCGATTACCCACTTAGGTCTGTGGCAGGAAATATTAACAAATAATGCACTCATTTTTACGTAATTATTTGGTTTTGCATCATCATCATCGTTCAAAAATCCTAGGATTGGTTTGACGCAGGTTTCCACTCGATTCTTCTATCGGCCAACCTCTTCATACCAACGTAATTCTTCTCCTTTACATCCCATACAACCTGTTACATGTATCTCAAACAAGACCTGCCTTTTCCATTCTACCCGTTCACTTTTCCCTCTACGATTGCCTTCATCAGGCCATCGTGTCTCAAGATATGGCCGATTAAGCTGTCCTGTCTTCTTTTTTGAGTTGTACAACATACTATTAATAAATTCATGCTATAAAACAAGTCTGCTTGACATTTAAAACAGCTTCTAATTTAAAACTATTGCTCTACTTTTAAGGGTAAATCAATGAACCTGGACAGAGTAAAAAATTAGGGTTACATGCCAAATATGGAATTGAATGTGCATATTAAAATAATAGTCTCAAATGTAGTATAAATAGTTTCATGTGGATTGGCAAAAACACTTAAAAACTACCAACTTGTCCTTGTTATCTATCTGCTCTACAATTCCAATCATATTCGTCATTTTTTCTTAATATCCTCGGAATAATGTCCTCCCCTACTGTCTCGCCGTCTAGCGGCTCTTTCTCTGAAATGTTGTATTTACTTATGGTGTAAAAAGTATTGCGCTATTGGACTTTCAATACTACAAACGTCTCCAGAAATCAACACTGAATAAAACATTCAAGATGTAAAGCATTTACTCAAGGCTGATTTCAGTAACTTGGGCGAAAAATGATGCTCTTAAGATTTCCCGTTATTTCCAAAACTAGCTGCTCCTTGTAGTACGGCGAAAATAACTCTCCAAATCCTTGGTCAAACCTAATATATCCCATAAACTGCTAAAATATTCTGAGTGTGGTCCAGCAGGTGTAGAGTCACAGCATTAAATTTCATAACTGAATAAGGCCATTTCACTTCAGTTTATTATTTTTCTATCCAATTGAAAGTAATTCCTCTCTAGACGCCAAGCATTGTCAATTGTCATCGTCACAGCTGTTAACCAATTTCTCCCGGGACATCTAATGTTTCGGCGATGGGGTTGCGTCATGTTTTCGTTAGGGTCCGAGGTTTTTACCACCAGGTGCCATTTTATTCCGATGGTGCAAGAATCCGTGTTTTTAAACGTGCTGACGTGACTCCCCTCCAAGTCGAGCCCTCGTCTTTACCGCACCCGGCCGACGCCGCGCCAGCCGCCGGCGTGTCCTATGCACCCGCCCGTCGAGGGCTCCACGTCCTCCGCACGCGTGAGTCCTGGGGCGAGGCACGGACGAGATAAGTTTTTTTCCAGCTCCTTTTTTATTTCCCCTCATTTCAACAGCTCCGCCACGCCATTTAATCGCCCGTGCCACGAACACGGAAGACCCCTCGAAGCAGGCGCTTGTAACGAGCACCCGAATATTTTTACGGCCCTCGAATGGGCGGAATGAAAAGGAATGTTTCCGCCGCCCGTGTTAATTGTGTCTCTCCATTACGAACCTCCCCCCTACCCCACCCCCCTCCCGGGCCGTCCCACTCTAACCCCCAAAACTCCTCGCCAGTGCTTCTCTTTGTGCATTCCGCTTCTTTTTGTTACGCGAACGTGACGCGGGGACATTGACCCCTTTCCCTAGGGTTTTGTCCATCGCATAATCCATTAGCAGTGCACTTTGATGGAGACGTAAGTAATTGGAGTTCGCATTGAAACAACGTTATCTACTACAACAGTGAAAGGATATTCACTGTAAAATACGGGTTCCCATGTGTCACGGTTGCTTCTTGCGTGCATTGACTTTTTACGGGCAGGTTAATGGTCAGATGCGACTTAATAACGCGTAACATAACAACACTGAATTTTCTTTGCTATTACTTATTTGTTATAGTTAAGCGTCTGTAGTCGCACTTCTGTGCTCCATTTAAAATGAACAGGATTTGATGAGAGAGAATGCAATTGGTTGGAGAAGCGAACAAGATTAATGAATGCTTAAGATGATTTCATCGTTTAGATACGGTGATAAAATAGGTAATTTTTCATTTCCTTATAGATTTTTAGTGGTTTTGGCTGTAGATAGACGCCTTACAAGATATATTTCTCTTCATACCTTGCCTGATTTGCTGTTTACTTTACTCGCGGAATCTGGAAGTGAGGAGCACATAAAAATATTAGATATGGAGATAAATTATATTTATTATCTTTTCTATTTTTTAAACTCCTTAAGCTTATAATAGACATGGTTTCATCAGTTAAAGTTGGAAAAGTATGTTAATTTTGTATCCTAGTAGATGCAAACATAGGTACAATAATTAATGGAAAAAATTATTATATACTTTCTTTCAATAAGCTAAATAGCTATGAATGAGAACTGTGGGCATTTCAATAAGCGATAATACATTAAATCGTAAAACCTATTCCATGTGAATGGCATGGTGAATTTCATAAAAGGCATTATTGGCGAAATAGTGACTTGATTATTTAGGTAAGTCCTTTCCTTAATGTAAGCTCAACGAAGGCTGATCTTCTGGAACACTGCAGTTAAAACCTTTCTGAAGGATTGAAAAATGTCTCGGATATTTTCCACATTATCATCGCAAGCTTCAATTGTACTAGGTATTCCGTGCTGTAAGGTAGCTTAGAGTGATTTAGTGAAATGACTTTTCAATTCCCCCTTTTTATCTTAAAATTAGAGATTCGCGTCACCATATTTTCGGAGGAGCGGATGCTGAAGGTCGAACATAATGCTGGATATGGGTGGATAAGGGAGAAAAAGTAAAATATTTCTTGGAGTTTACTAACTAGGGTGGGAAATATGAAGATTTGAAGACGCAGGAAAGGGAGTCGGCATATGAATGAATGCAAAGAAGAGTGGGGACATTCCATCAAAACCTACCCTTACCTTTAGAACACTATTCATCAGATTCCCTCGTCGCTACGTCCTTGTCTTCAAAATTGTGGTCCACCGGTATCCCCTCTCTGCATTTGAAAATTACCTCCCCAGTTCAGTCAGAGGTCCGAAAGAAATCACTTCTCTAGTACGTAAAAATTCCGTACATAAAGTCATTTTGACTCAGCTACGCCGAAGACACCTCTTATTTGGACCCATCCGAATGAAAGATTATCTCTTCCCTCATGAAGACATTTCATGGCCCCATGGGAATTCCTCCTCCTTCACAGTGCTTGGGAAAGATGACGGGTGGCTTCCGGAAAAAAGGGAGAAAATGTGCATCCAAGTATTGCGGGAAGAGGCGGGTTAAGTGGCGAATTGAGAAAGTGAACGGAAAGTGCATGCCCGGCACGAGACCGTTACTCGTTAACGGATGATTTCACTTGATGCACTGCGTCCGCCCTTCTTCAACGTTGCGCCCGAGGCCACACGCCTCCGATTACTCAATTGAAACTCGTCCTCGTGAAGGAAAAGCGCTTCGCTCTAAGCACAGTTATTGGAGAATTAATCCAGCCTCTGTACTGTTCTGTCTCCGTCTTGAGTGCAGTGTTTCTCTCTTTAAAAATGTTTATCACATTATTATTTTTTAATCGAGTAATATCCAAAAGCCCGGTGAATTACTTTAGGCTACCATTTAAGCCATTTACAGCCTGCTACTTTATTTTAAGTACTCATTATTCAATACATTCATGCCCTCATCTCTAACGTTTGGCTATACTTTAATCATCTTTATCGCCGTCTTCTTGAGTCATGGCCACCAGAATGTAACGATAGGGCCAATAAGTACCGAATTTGAGCATTGCTTCTATTGCTAGATATAGTATTAAAGGAACAATGAAAAGAGTGTATCTACGGCTGTAATAAATAACAAATGAAGATTAAAATCCACAAAGCCGTAAACATAAGGGGGCAAAGGAATAAAAAAAGGGGGAGAGAAGAAGGGAGGGGGGGAGGAAGGATACTCCTTCCTTCCCCTCTCTCCCCCCCTTTTTATTCCTTTGCCCTCTTATGGTTCGTCTACATCTACATGATACCCTGCAAGCCACCGCGAGGGTGTGTGGTAGGGAATGAAGACCACCAAGCATGCACTACTAACATGTTTACGGCTTTGTGGATTTTAATCTTCATTTTTTAGGCATTAAAGGACTTAAATAATATAAGATTCCCATCGTTAATTGATGCATGCCTGTCAAATGGCATATTACAAAGTGACGTATTTTTTCGTGCAATAACGTCTTAGGTTTGAAGGACAATCTACCGCTCTAAAAGTAAGTAATGTGGATACATGAGTGTGGATAAGTCAGTACTTGTGAAAGTCTGTCAATCCTTAGGCTCGAGAAGCTGAGGATAAAATGCTCACCATTCTAGAGGTTCGTCCCACCATGTAAATCAAGTAGGCATTCCTATTTAATTGGGGGATTGTGGAGTGTGGTAACTGCCGCAGAAGTACTTCCTTCGTAGCGGTGGGAACTCGCTGCCAGTCGAGACATGCATTCCAATAATGATTAGGCCCGCGTCTCGAGTGCTCGAGGGAGGATCTCGCTGCACCCGTGCCGACTAGCTCTATTGCCCCATGGAAGAAGTAAGAGCGGCACGGCGGGTTTATTGGGATGAGGACTCCTCCCCGAGACGCGACCTCTCCTCGGGATACGAGGGGTCGCGTCGAGGGAGGGACGGAGGCCTTCAGAAGTAGGAGAGCGGCGGTGGGGGGAAGGGGGGGGGGGGAGGCTGGATGGGGAGGGAGGGTTAAGGGAATGATCCCCTTCTCCGCCGAATCCGACCCGACTGCGAAACAACTGTCCCTCCCCCTTCGCATGTGACGTCGGACCTAAGGGAATGAATTCCCGCTACATCCCCGCCCTGCACATACGACCGCGAGCACGCAATAGGTGACCACGGGCAAGGTCGCCCCCTCTTCCACCGCCGCTTCTTATTCCCCGGCGGGGACGACCTTACTACGCCAGAGAAATTGCTTGACTGCTTTACGGCGGACCCCTCCGAGCGGTATCGATTCTGGGGGTCGGCACGAGGGAGTCCCCTTAAAGCCTGGCGCCGCGCTCGCCTCCCGCCAATCTGCCCAAGTAGACTCAAAATGCTCTCCGACCGGCTCTCCAATCAAATCTCCTTTACCCAACATTCACGCTGGAATACTGCCGTCTATGTGCTCCGTATGAAATTTTTGCTGTGTATCAAATTTCAAGAGCGAAATGCCATCGGAGGTTAAAGAAAAATAATCAATATATACGTTCATGCACTGAGGTTAGCATGTACTAGGTACTTAGGGAGAGATTTCTTTGAATATCATACAGGAGACATTAACATTTCTAATTTTTATCCAACAGACAAATAATCACTTAAGAATCACTACAAACATGCATCATACACATTAGTATTTCTTGAAGGCATGCTTTTAGTCAGTATTTTAAAAAAATAATTAAAAAATAAATGCAACATCTTAATTTCATCTCTGCTTGATATTCTAACCCGAATTAATGTAATGCGTGCAATTTCATTTTTATTTTAAGATAAATTTATTTTTCGAAAACATCCTGGTGCAAAAAGTCTTGAAGTGGTTATAGTTACGAATTGCTTGAGGAAACAACGAGTACTTGAATCTGCTTGCAGTACGGTATTAAACTATTTTCTTACCCTCGTGGTCGTGCCTACCAATGTGGAGTGGGGCTCTAATAATTAACTTGGTGTCGGAGGTGAACTCGTTTGCCTTGTACTTCTGTAAAAGCGGTAGCCTGGTTTGCTGTCTTCGTGTTTGAAGGTTTTCCCATTCCTTCGTCTCAAGCTACGAAATTACACTTACCCCCTTATCATAAATACTGTTCAGAAATCTAGCTGAGTCCCTCTAAACTTATTTGATTCCTTATCCCGTGGATACCAAATACTGGACGCATATTCCACTTTTGGCTCAGCTAATGCGAAGTAACACGCGTCATCGTGACGCAATTAATTACCAGAAACGCATGATATACTTCATCAATATCTACGCAATAACCTGCAAGCCACAGCGAGGGTATGTGGCAGGGGGTGAATATCACAAAACATACTCTATGGACGTGCAACTGGGCTACTTCATGAAAACATGTTATTTAATAGCGCCCTATGCAGCTAGATGGTTATTATCAACATAGCAATAAAGGGATTGGTTGTTAATACATGCACATACACTACAGACTACTCTAGCATTATTTCACCTACCTATGCGTTTATTATGGTGCCTATTGTGTTCTCTTATAGCACGGGGGAAAAATGACATTTTGAATTCTACGACAATCTATTTCTCTAAACTTGTTTATTTGGACGAATCTAGCATAATACGCTGGTGCTTGTTTATGTGTATCTAACTTCTTCAGGAAAGCTATCTGTTTCAAATTTCTGTAATAGATTTAATGTCATAGTCATTAAATTAATTTCTTGTCATTATTATTAACATTATATCTCTATTTATCTAATCCAATAAGATATCCCACGCACTATTCTTTTTATCACGAAGAAACATGAGCGGAAAGCCTTATCGGCATATTATCTCTATTATAACCTTCCATTTACATCATCTTAAATGAAACAGCCTTATGCCCAGCCTATTGTGTAATCGTGCACATGATACCGCGCCATATGATATTCCCCGTAACGTACTTAATTGTGTACAAAACGAACAATTTAGGTTAAATATGAATTTTTGAAGCCGCAGTAGCCTCGGTAGTCGCTTCTTAACCAATCAAATGTTTGTTATTCCTGAACAGCAATCTACAGGAATTTCCCGCGGGAAGCAATAAAAAGTCGGTATTAAATTTCGTTTTATGGCACCGATTGCTGAGGTCGTAAAGTGATAACGCAGTAGTAGTGCTCTGGCAAATGTACAATTGTGCTCTCCACGGATGTATCTCCGGTTATAGAGGCTCCTCCTTGTTTCTCCTGGATGTGTTTTCAATACAGGAAGGCATTATGCGTAATCAATGCAGGAATATATTACCTTAATGTCATTTGTTTCTTGCCGTTGATATAATTCTCAGCTTCATCTCAATTTGTATGTTGTTGATTCCGCTGTTAGAATCAGTTTGTTGACGTTCTCTTTGATTCCATTCCGTCACAAAGGGTATGGGTAACACACCAGTCTATCCTATTTGTAACGGATGAACTGTTCATTTTTTCAAAAATATTGGGTCGTGAAAGTAGCTCACCGTTACTCTTATTATTTTAAATTCTTCCTCAGAGAGAATTCTTTGGACGATAATAGTTCTGAAGTTTAATTTGAACATATAACTACTCTATTAAGCATTGGCATTACTAATTTTAACCTGAAACGGTTTAATTTTACTCTTTATCACTTACTTCTACACTAGTCGGTTGGTTATTACATGCCTTTAAGACGAATTTCAAAGGAAAAAGTACATGAGATTTGAAAGGCTAGACTTCAGACTTGCAACTTTCATACACATACAGTACACATACATACATACATTACCTATATTTGTAAATGTAATTTCTTCGTTAGCCATAAATGTAGCGCTTTCAAGGCTCTATGGATTCTACAGGGATTTTCATTGCCATTTTCCCGAAGTATGTTTCGTAAACTCTATTGGTATATTGTGTTTGGCTCTTTCTTTTCTTCTTTGAGAAATATTTTTACTTTTCACAACAGTATATTCTCTGCCCTTCCGTTACTACTGCTTTCAGTTTTGTGAGTCATTAAACTCACGTCAGCCCACTACATTTGCAAGCATATGATACGCTGTACCTTATGAACACTCGCCAATTTCTAAACTATGCGATCCATCTTGTAGCTCATGCTATCGGCGATAACCCGATTCACGGTTTGCTTGCAGATGCCACATCTCATGCTTTACGATCCCAAAGTCTTAAGCTCATGCGGATGGTGTGTGTATTAACTGTTAGGGAATAAAGCCATGACCCACGAGATTGAACTTTTACCATCCACTACTTTTTAATTTATTGTTCGATTCTAGTTTCAACAAGTACGTTCTCTTTGTATTAGAAGATCGTTTTTATGCATTAATTTGATTCCGAAAGTAATTATGATTGTCTTATAGGATTTTATTTTTATTTTCTTTCTTTAACCCTCTACTGCCCAATTTATGAAATTTTCAGAATATATATTTTATTTTCCCTTTATTATCTTTATTTTGATTACTTTGAAGCATATAATCAGTTTTTCCCTTAATTGTTATTACCATAAACAATAATTATTTAGTGGACGAATTAGTCCATTTGGGAAAGAGGAGGACATTTTGCATGTCCTGTACCTTAAGGGAAAATGAGAAAAAGAAAAGCTAAACGATTATCAGAAACTTTATTTTGTATGAAATTCGACAAAACAATTGTTATTTATATTAAGGCATAAATTTACATTACATTTACAGCACATAACATTTGTTTTGCCTTTGCAACCAGGTTTTTTTACAAATTTTTCTTATATTTTCAATTTTTGGTAAATGACCAAAATTATCAAGTCTAATGCTTTTCTCTGGAATTGCTTGACATGGTCTTCCCTTTTTGCACTTCTTTTCATTTGATGTTTTATCCAATGATGGTCTTCCTCTTTTTATATTTCCTACGGCTTTTCCTTCTTTCATCAGTGGAAATGCCAGCCGAATTTTGAATTGTGCTAGTGTAAGGATTTCAGATTTGGGCAACTTCAGATTGCCAGCATCTCGTCTATAGAGCAGCCAGCAATTGACAATTACCATATCAATCAAATGAAAGATTATACGGTGATAATATTTTTTTTACCTAATGTTTATGCGGTAAAGTGCTATTAGGCAATCAGCTAAGTCAACACCTCCCATTGCGCTGTTGTAAAGTTTTATAATACTGGGGCATTCAACTTCCACCTTGCACTTTTGTTTTTGATCGGATCTCGGCACTAATGACAAAGGATTTGCATTAGCAAATGTTGACACAATATTTACTATTCTGTTGTCGTACCATTTTACATAAGTTATATCATGTTTGTCCCCTACAGTCTCTCTTTCTTCATAGGAACCCCGGCCTTTATTTATTAGTTCTTTATCGGAAATCTTGTCCCTTGAAATGCCTGGTAAACGTGGTACACGCACTGTTCCACAACACCAAATTCCTCGATCAGCAAGATGACGCAAAAGTGGCAAGGAGGTAAACCAGTTATCAAAGTAGAGTAGATGGTTCTGATGAGACGGGATTGCTTGAGCTAAATGTAAAACAATATTTGAACTGGCTTTGAGATCAGGTACAGAAGGATCGTTCACAGGTTCTATCTTTCCTGTGTATGGAATAAAGTCATATGTCATATAGTTCTAAAATGCTTTGTAATTTATCTAATCACGAAGCCTATGCCATAAAGCTTTTTTTGCTAACTTAAGAAATCAAATATGAAGAAAAAACTTTAGTTTTTAATGGAGTAGAATTTTTGGATGATATATTGTCTTGAGTTTATCATCCAACAAAGATAAGCCGCTTCAGTTCAATCTGGTCACTACAGATTAATATTGTCAAGAAATTAGGCTTACTATTTTTGAAAATAAAATAATCACAAATCGGATGATAGTGATCCGTTACGCATTTTGTTCCGATGCTTTATATGAATATCTATCATTTAATATTTTTCAGTTTGGAGCAATTTTATACGCTTGCTCTACAACCTCTGCCCCTTGTAACTATAATAATAAAAATTCAAGTATTTAGTGAGGACATAGGGCATGAAATTATTTTTTGCATGCTTTGATATTAAATAACCGCTGTTGTCCCACAGTCCTAAAATTTCTCAGCAACTTATCCAAAAATCTGATAGAGTTGTAACATGGTGAATATCCAAGACTAAATTGATGCTTTCTATAAACAAATACAATTCGATTTTCCTCCACAGTTACTGTGCAGTTGTAGATTCATCTCGTAGTTTGTATTTATATTTAATGTTGCATGTCCCAAAAAGTATCAAGAAATTAATTTTGGTCGGTAAAATATATTCTCCCCGATTACCTTCCTCATTGTTAGGGCATGGAGCCAACCTCATGCTTTGAGTAAAACCTTAATTCCCAGAATGTCTATTTTAAAAGAAAAGGATTTTTTGGACGAGGAGGCTTCTTGGAAGAGGTGGTACTCACATCTTTCTCTTTCCCCGCCGATTTTTGGGAATGGGAATACTTCAAGAGCACTATCATCAACGCTCAACAAAATAAATTCCTTGTTTTCCGAAAGAGCTATTGTAGGAATCCGAATCATAAGGACCAAGTGGACAATAACGTTGCGTAAATAATTTACTTATGAATCTCTAAGGCTATACTTGTTAATTCTCTTTTAGCTACGGTTTAATAAGTCAATTATTTACTTATGGCTATTATTTTCTGCACTTATTTCGTAATTACAAGTAAGTGTGTCCCTTTATTCTGCTCATTTCAAGTTTTTGTTGGCTGGTCAAAGAAGTAATACACTATGTAAATTAAATTAATGCATACAATAAATATTTGTTTTTAAATTATCAACGCATAAATTTGTATTGAGTACCTACGTCAATTAGTTTCAGAATGTAATGCGACACAATTACAGAGTATATATTCTACAATATAATTTTTTGTCCCACTCTAGCCCATGTCCAGGGCGGAACTCACACTGCATTTAGCCAGGCCAATGATAGAAGATATGACTACTGCGACCAGCGTTTTAGTGTTGCGGGTTGACAATAGAAATAGATTTAGGCAAGTATGAAGGGAGAAAAACTTTACATTAAGCCGTTGTGAACAAACATTATGGGAAGTCTTCTCTTCATGCAAACTAAGTAACTCTATCCCAGAGAAATGAAAAATGCTTCAGAATTACATTTAAAATGAAAACACAACTAATAATTTCTCACCTTGGTTTAATGTTATGGATCAAAAGTTCCTCTAATCTTGCTAATTTTTAATCTTTGTATTATTGTTTATTTATGTTGAGCTCCTATCTATAACATTTAGATATCGATATATACTCCCATTTTACTTAATACTTCCCTCAAATTCTTAATTTTAACTGTCAATACTGCTCACTATTATGACTGATTTAATACCCATCCTATCCTCCTTTGAAGATAGTAAATATTCATTCTCCCCTTTAACGGCACATTCATACGCCTTCCACTAGTCAGGATAGAAACCCATTAATTTTTTTTACAAGTACAGGAGTGTGTTCAAATTTTGGTCGAAAGAGAATCGAGCAAACAATTAGAAGGCAATGCAATTTTCTTTTTTTACTTTCCATGTCGGAATGCCTATTCTCTTTCTAGATGGTTTGAGTTGAATTTAATTTCATTTGCGTCACTTTTATGTTGCGTTTGATAACAGCTTAACTGGTAAAATATTTTATTTAAATGCTATGAAATGGTGAATTCTAGTGAATAATCGTCAATCCTATAAACTAATTGGATCAAACATGTAAAACATTCGCGGTGAATCATAATTTCTTTTGAGTTATTCGTTTAGTTTAACAAAAATAGTTTTACCATCTTGTATCAAAAGTAAAATGAAAAGGAGCTCCTAGCTCTTCTAAAGTGTAAGCTAATGTTTACCATTGTGATGGAAAGGCTCCTAATGCTTGCAATTAAATAAGAAATTTTTAAATATCATTTTTCACTTCTGCTTGCATATTTCGGTGACGATGATAATTCTTAGACGCCATGGATAAGTTGTGGTAAATTCCTACTTTTCATTGCTATGCCTGTTTTTGGACTAGTCTATTTTTTTATTACTATTCCATTGGGGAAAACAGAATTTAAGGCTAGCTAAGACTACACAGTGATTTAAACATCAGTTAGGTGCGTAAAATCCATCTCCGTAATAAAATAAATCCCCACACTAACATCTAAAAAATTCCACTCTTTTTCCCGAATGCTTTGTGATTACCCCTCATTTTTGGGCTTAAAATTCTGCTGTGAAATAATTTAATGTGTAATCCAGTCTTCTTACCCTTTCATTTGGATACTGAAATCAACCTATAATCAACTTCGAGTAATATATAGGTAATTGAAATTTACCATAAATTTATTGATATTTTTCTAATTTTGGACTGCATTAAATCTTATAAAAAATCTGAAAACTCCTGCGTATTATAAAAACAATATCTTGGCTAATGTGATTCAATATTTTATTCTTTTATATCTATTCCATATTTTAGTGACATTGCACGTGTTCCGAGATCTTAGGAAATATATTACGAAAAAGTACCTCATGAGACCTTCAGAATAACAGTAATTTTCAATGATTTTACTGTTTCTCCGAAGATTTGCATCTTCAGTAGAGATATTTTTATGCCCTTAATATGAGTTGTACCACCAATTTAATCATTTATTTTCACATTCCCTTCGTTAGGTTTTTAAAGTATCCTCTTAAAATACCGAAAATTTTGAGTGTGGGAACAACTTAATCGAGAGATCGACGATCATTATCGGAGGGCGTATAATTCCCGTGAGGTGTATCAGAAGTGGAAATTCGCCGTATCCATGAGAACGTGACCAAACAATAGTCCGCTACTCGAGGGGTTAACTACCGGTGCCCACACACTGTTGACAAACACCATACAAGTTCAGAACATCGCATAGGTTCCGCGAACAGAAACGGTCTTCCGTTCCAGAGTATCCTTTTCTGAGAATCGTCCCCACGACAGAAATCACTGATGACATCGCTTCCTTTCTATTTCCCTCTACTTAGCGAGCGGAAGGAACGCCGGGAGTGGGCGACAAGAAATTATGAAGGAGTCTTTGGGGCATGGGTGTGGGTGGAGCGAGTGGGGAGAGGGAGGTGGCCTATTTATAGGGAGATGTCGTTTCCGGAGGGTGGTTGGGGCGGAGATGGGGATGATTTTGGCGCCTGTGTTCGCGTCTGTGTCAGAGTATGTGTCTGTGTGTGGCGAAAGAGAGAATGATGGCGATGAGTGGGAGTGCGTGGGTGAGGGAGGTGAGAATTAAATACGCGGCAAAAAGGTCCTCCATCCCCGTCGTACTAGGATAAGGAAGGGTGGGCAGAACACTGGGAATAGAATGTGGGGTAAAGGACGTTCTAACTGTGGATTGTCCCCTAAACTCTCCTTTCTGCCCTTTGGCATCCCCAAAACCCCCATTCCATCCTCTCGCTTCGTACGCTGTCACTGAACTCTCGGGCGAGCCAACCACACTGCGCAGCGGTCCTCATCAAAATAAAACGCCCGTAATAATTAGCCGGAATCAAAGGGAGTTGTACATACGTTGGTGTTGGAGGCGCGGACACTAAAATAAGAGGGTTCTCCTCTTTCGAGTCGCCCCTCTCCGCCGAGGATTCCGTCGCAATCGGCTCTTGTGTGTGTTCCCGAGTGGGCGGACGAGGGCGCCCTCGCCGGACAAGGTAGCAAGCAGAGGGAGGGGGCGGAAGGAGATGATTCGGTGGAGGAGGAGATGTCTTCGGGGGCTCTTGAGAGGGAGGCTGGCGAGTCGCAGATGGGGCTAAATAAAGAGATGGTCCTCTTTCATCCCCTCGTTTCCTTCGTTTTCTCTTCATTCCCCCTCCCCCCCCCCCTTCATTCTGACGCTCGCCCGCGAATGGCGTGATGCCACAATGTGGGTGATTCACTCGATGTGAATGGGTCCAGCTTCTTCCCTCGGGAGTGAGGGACAATTTTTTTCGCTGAATCAAAGGTTGCGAAATCAACACGAATTTGCTGAGACCCACTCTGTCTATTTTTCTCCGAATTGCGTCTCGTGTCCTTCCTCTTTTATGATGATGTGTTGCACACCCTTCACAATGCTCTTCGTTTCTTACCATTGGTTGGTTATTATTGTAGATTTTTTGAATATATTTCTAAAATACTCTTTGCATACTTACGTTGAATTGGATTTCCTCCAATATTGTTTCAGTGTGCATTCCTGTTTTTTTTTTAAGAATAAGTATAATCTAAATTTTTCAAATCTTACTCTGATTTCACATTACTTTCCTAATCTTCATCAAACTTCATATTATTTCACTTAATTAGGTTCACGTAGTTGCTCACCAGATGCCACTATGTGGGTGATTCCCTCGATGTGAATAGGTCCAGCCAGCTTCTTCAGCAGCTCGAGAGGGAGGGATATTTTATTTCGCCAAATCAAAGGTCACGAAATCATCACGAGATTTCCGAGACCCACTCTAGGTATTTTTCTCTGAATCTCGTCTCATGTCCTTCCATTGGCTGTTCATCCAATCAAAACTGAGTGAATTTAAAGCCCAATAGTCCTTTGCCTGGAATATTTTGTGATGATTTTCAAAATACCAACATATGTAAGATCGACGGTTTAAGTAAACGTGATGTGTTCGCACGTCTTATCGCCCTTATGTACTCACTCAGGTACCTGGAATCAGTCCTGTAATTTCAACTCAATCGTGATACATTAATGAAAGGGGAAAAAACTAGTCGTTAGAGATAATTCCGTATCTGCCAACTCGGAGAATTTCCTGCTTCGCCTGTGTTTGTATTCAGTGTAAATCAGGTTTTCAGCGTATTGAAGTTATCTATAACACGTGATTCTCAATCTCAAGATAGCTTTGTTCATGATATGATATCTTCTTGTGTGTGCCCATGTTGCCTGACTTTACTTTCAAGTTTCCTTTTGTAAAACAGAATTGAGCTCCGATCATTGTTTCGAAGATTAGTTGATTATATTAGCGTGTAAATTTTCTTTGTTTTGTGGTGCCTCTTCAGTTACCGTTATTTTGGAGGCATTTTATCGTGTTCACTCGAATTCCGTAAATAATCGCTTGACAAAAAGTATGAAATTGACATATTGTAGTGTATTCAATGTGCGCTAATGAAATATACTCGTAATATGACTCTGGCAAAAGCATGAATGGCCTCTCACTGGATTTTTCGTGTATCTTAAATATGGCCTCTACTAGTTACTTCAAGGAAAGGAACGGGCCCTCCTACCCTGATATGTAAACTTTATGTAAATGTCACTCAGCATTGGGCTCGGTCAGTATTTGGCGAGTTCCTCACCGATAAGAGAGGTTTCGAGTTAAACACAGCTTTACCTTGCCAGCAACGCAAAAAAAAAGATTGGTACTAAATTTATAACTCACCTACTTGATTTCGTGAGTACCACTGCAGTTTTGCAGCAAAGTTCATCGCAATTTAGAAGAGTCCACCAAAATGTATTTCATGCATGCTATCAGTAAGTGTTGAAGTAAATGAAATAAAAGCTATCTCGGGGGGGGGGGGGGCACTTGCGATCTAAAGTAACTATTGCGGCAATTCATGTATTTAAATTACAGCAAAAAAATCCGTTATTTCAATTTTTTAACCAAAAAATCAAACTTCATTTCAATCGTTTAACATTGTTTCTCAGCGTTACTCTTCGGCATCATTGATAAAAGATTGTGACGAGTAAGACGAAAGATTGGTAGTTCATATGTTTTGCGAGGTTTACTTGCAACTTAATGCTCATAAACCATGACTACAAATTACTGTAACCATTAGATTGGTTGGTAAGTTTAATGTCTGCGAAATATTTGCAGCATCGTTACAATAGTAGCCCCGCTAAGAGCATATAACACTAAGCAACAATCAGTGCCCAAAGTGGCAAGGGGTATTGTCAGGTAAACGCCCGAGATTAAGGGATTACGATTGCGACAGTGGGGGTGCCCGGATGGGGGGAAGGGGTGTGCCTGACGCTTCACCCCGCCTTGGCGCCCCTCAGCTGTTCGCAGTAAACAGACGACGGCAAACTTATCCGCAGATAGAGACGCCAGGGGTGCGTGCTAGTCGCCAGATCTGTTTGGCTGACCCCGTTCCTTTGCGGCCCGTCCAATTACTGCTCACCACAGGGAGGGGAGGTGGGGGAAACTTGAGGGTGAGTTGGGAGGGGGGAGGGGGGAGGGGGAGGTGTGTTCTGGTGGAAGCGGAGGGGCTGAGCAAGGGCTCTTTCTCTCCCCTCTCCCACACCCAATGACCTTTCCCCACCTCAACCCCTTGATTTGACGTAATCTTTTGAACGTTTGAGCGACCTTCAGAATGCAGATTTTCATTTTTAATTTTTTTCCCCGGAACGTAAACAAGATCTGAAATGCTTCCGCGCTGAAGTTCATGCAAGCTATTAAAAACAAACAGGGTTTCCCTTAAGGTCTGGTGGGTGGGATTCGGGCGGGTGGGATATTTTCTTATGTTAGCCGCTGGCGTCTCTAGCGATATGGTTCCCGTCTTCTGCTTGGGAGTACTGGAGTTTATTTCACCCACTGCGCACTTGTGGAGCTCAGTCATCGAAATGCAATAATTCTCCATGCTAGACTTATGGGTAATTTTCTAAAGCAAAGGTTGAACCAGTGTATACTTTTCACTTATCTTCTCCGTCCCTTCTCTCTCTAACGTGCTGTGTTTTTTTTAACTCTTCTCTTAAAATCACATGTGTTTTCATCATCAAACATCACGTACACGATGAAGCAACTACTATTAACTTATGCGTTTACATGGTGGGGTTGGTATTTTGAGTCTAGCAACAGCCCCCAAAAATATAACGTTTATATGTTTTTCTTGTGAAATAAAATTATTCCATGCAAAATATCACAGATTATATCCTGACGTTTGGAACAGTTGGAGAGAACAACCCTAAATTATTTACGTGATAAATCCTTTTGTGCACCTCAGAATGTCGCAGCGGCCTAGACCAGTCAGTACTCTAAGGATTTTCATTGGAAGATATTTTTACACGTCATAAATAATTATTATAATATAAACATAACCACTTAACTAACCAAAGAAAGTGTGACGTACATAAACATTGTGGCCCCAAGGATGTGGAGGCTGTGAAAAATTACGAACTAAAGTTTGTAAAAAAACTACTGTTCTTTTTATCATTAGTGTTCTTCCATTAATACCATGTTCTTGGATGGCTCTTGCCTAAGCTACACCCTTCGTACGTTTTCGTAACATCAGAATTATTTCTTTCATATTTCATATCTACAAAATGAGCAAATTTTCATCATCTCTTCATTTCTCTGGAGGCCCTAAAAAATTCTCTGTCTAGGTTCTTAGTAAAATGATAAGGCGTTGTAATTATCAGTGGTTGCCAATAAAAGAGGTCAAATTACAAAGTTTATGTGTTCCTAAGTCTACCACGTTTTCCTTTGATTTTGAATCCATCCTTGTCTTTTTACGGTCAATTGCCTGCGTCCCTCGTTCGCAGCTATCAGATCTATCTCCAACTTCCACTGAAATGTTTCCATTTTAAACCGCTATGATCCCTATTAGTCACCAAGTTAAAACGGGTGCCGAACATATTGAAGAGTCCAAACGCGATGAACGAAAAGGGTCATTACGATTCCCTTACGCCACATTTCAGGGTCAATTAATTGGTTACGATACGCACTACACGAATATGCAATGGTTTGGATTAACGATTTCGCCTCCGTCGGGAGCCACTTCCGATGAAATTATTGCCAGGGGACCTTGATGTTTGCGATACCTTACAAAACGCTTGGTTTCGACCACCACCACCTGCGGCCCCTAAACATTTCTCCCTCTCCCGCTCGTAACGCGCAAATATTTGCCTGCACTCTCCGCCGCCATTACCCTCTCGCGCGCCTAATATCGCCCGCCCTCTCCTTTCCCTTCCCCCGAACCTCACGCGAGGTGCGTGCGTGTCGGAGAGCACGAGTACTCCGCCGTGCATCATCGGACTTAACTCCCACCCCCTCCCCTATCTCTGTCTGTTGCCGAGGGAATCTCGTCGCGGTTTATTAAAAAAAAAGAAGTGACTGATGATAATTTACGAAGGTGCTCTCCGCCCTTTCGGTGACCCACCTTCTCGTCCGACGTTTTTATTCCCTTCCCGCGACGTATTTTTTGCCGAAATTCCCACCCGACGCCATTTCCACATTTTATTCGCGAGCCAAGGTCTTTGCCAAAAAGCGTGGGCGTGGCGGGAGGAGGGGAAAGGGAGGGGGTTGAGATTTTTTTCTCCCCACCTCTCCCCCGTCGACGGAGGTCAGAAATGGCACCGTGAGAAAAAAATCTGCTATCCCCACGTGCGCCCTCTTTTTTCATTCTCTTCCTCCACTTCTTCCTCCGCAAGGTATGAGCCTGTCCGAGGCCTCACTTATCGCCGCCGTAGATTTTCTCTGCGTGCGCGAATCTGCTTGTAATTAATTTGCGTCGGCGAGGAAAATAACGACCTTAGTCAAAATTGTCACCGCCCTTTGAAAAATGTTTTGTTAGAGATGTACGATGGGTGAAATTTAAAAAGATCAGTTATTGTAATTTACTGCAGCAAAACGTCGTTCATTCTCTAGATAACTGCATAATTTCCACCAGCCTTATATCAGCTTTTAAGCGCATTTCACAGATGGCTTCAAGTAGTAATTAAAAATTTTACTGCCAGTGGGCCGATATATCGGCCCACCTACAGTACATATTTGCAATATTATATTTCTCTCGAATCAGGGACAGCAAGAATATTTTTTTATCCTCACAAAAATTAAAATATATCATAAACATTGGGAAAAATACATAATTTATATATTAAAGTTAAGTGCTTAAATATACCTAAAGTTCATAATCTTACGATATTCACGGAAAAGGGCTTGGCAGTTTTCGTTCAGTCTACCTTAAAGTCTTTGATTTGAGGGAAATATAATATTAGAAATATGTAATATATGTCGGCCGATATATCGGCCCTTGGCAGTTTTCGCACAACCATAGAGGGTCAATAGAGGCCCGCTTGCAGTAAAAGGGTTAAAGGAGCTGGCAGTAAAAGGGTTAAATAATTATTGTCTCATTTAATTATATAATTTCTGTGAAACAGGTAAAATTTTTAAACTCTTTTTCCCCCTGTTGATTGAATTTGTGTTATGTTTTTAGACGCTAAATTATGTTAAAAGTATAAGCTTTTAACAGGGTTGAACTGAATCACCTACGAATGAAATTGATATCCATGTCCAATGGAATCAGTTTAGATTTTTTCCAGGAATAAAAGTGTCATATATTTAAGTTACTAATATGCTTTCTCATCGCTACCCTCCAAGGAGGTACATCAAATAAATCTCAGTTGATAACATGATCTCGAAGAAGTAGACGTTGTGGATTTTTTTTGCTTGATAGCAGCTTATAATTATTCATTCACATTATTTCTGCTAACTACATACTCTTATTTTGTAAAATTTCATATTATTTGCTGATAGCACGATGCGCATTATCCATTGGAGAATGTGACTTGCTACCTTTCGCTTTCACTTCGTTTAGTTAATATTCTTTTGCAAATTTCTCTCGCTAATGTCTTAAATTTTGAACGATTATTGTCTCCATATAATCAAGGCCTCTTTTATGAACAATATGCATACACTGTAAAAAGTAGATCTGATTTTAAGGTACAAAAGTGATCTGAATTTCAGATGCAACAATTTTAAGACAGGGTATGTTGAATTTCAGCAGAAATATCTTGTCTAAAAATAAGGCAGTTGAACGACTGAAAATCAGACCAAGTGGACTTATTTTCAGATAGGCCTATGCTGAATTTAAGACAGCCCTGGTCTGGTAATAATGCGGGTTGCTATTGAAATTCAAGCCTACTCTGAGGGGATGTCTTATTTTAAGGCAGGTGCAGGACTGAAAATCACACCAGGTGGGACTTATTTTAAGATAGTCCCATGCTGAATTTAAGACCAGGGCTGTCTTAAATTCAGCATGGGCCTATCTGAAAATAAGTACCACGTAACAATGCGGGTTGCTATTGAAATCAAAGCCTACTTTTATGCGATGTCTAATCATAAATACTAGATATTTAAACACTTCACACGAACACAAACCAAAACCCTAACGTTTCATATTTTTATTCGATGATACTGTTTCACTGACTAAATTCTTCAATAGAGCAAACGTAAGTCATAGAATTTCCATTGAAAAAGATTCCAGGACTGAAATGGGAACACATGGACAATAACTTCAAAGATAATATGAAAATGTGTACTTTTATTGGAAACAAAGTAATCCATACAAAGTCTTCGATACCACAGATGTGTGCCAGTATCTTCAAACCGAAGCAGGAACTGTCACTTGATGAGGGCGACTATTTTTTAGTTCTTACAACCCTGCCGCGTAGACAAAATAAGGAAGTTTACTCTCAGGATACGTCACTCAGACACAACTGGCTCCCTTCTGCAAATAAACTAAGTATCATTGCCAAATTCTCACACCATTAATTCATCGTACGAAACTTATTTCACCTACTTACAATGAAATTTGACTAGACTTCGAATTTTACTTCCTTACGCTTCGTAATTCTTGTTGACATTCTGCTCCCTGAGGTTGAATGAAAAACACTGCGTTTTGTTTATCCTGCTCCCTGGTTACGCTCCGCCCATCAGTCTCTGCTATTGGCTGGTTAGCTCCAATTGCGGAGCCAACCAAGGCGTGCTTATTTTAGGCCCGGGTGATCCGAATTTCAGATCACAACCATCTTATTTTCAACATGCAGTGGTTATGGTCTTAAAATAAGACGGAGGTGTGTCTGATTTTCACGCATCATGAGTTTTAAATTCAGACCATTACCTTAAAATCAGACAGCGCTTAAATTCAGATCACACTGAAAATCAGATCAACTTTTTACAGTGTACGAAATATAATTTTCCATAGTAAATCCGGGCTGAATGTAAGATCGCAGTTCTTTTTTCGGCTTATTGTTTTATCAGCAACACATAGAATTTGTGTATGAAAAGACATTGGGGAATTCAGTGTTTCGCCAGTTTTTTCCTGCAACACTGGTTCCGAAATAATCAAATAGCATCTACATCTACATAACACTCCAAAAGCCACCGCAAGGGTGTGCGGTAGGGGGCGAACCATCATCAGACATGAAAATAGAGAGTACACTTACCAACACGCAGGCATGCAAAACAATAAATAAACTACCACTCCGTTCATGCACTACCTACGTGAAAATAATTCACAATACTACCACCCCGAGTAAAATATTACGAATGCAGTTTCTAGACACGAAACACAACATAGATGCTGACACTTCCATAGTGGCGTGATGTTGTATTCCGGGGATATTATTATCAGCATCTGTTTCAAATCAGTTCTTTCCGTCTCTCTTCCTTACGCACTGCGCCTTTCCGTCATTTCCGCTTGGTCGCGAGGTCGACCTTCTCAACGGAGCGGGGCTCGGAGCGAGGCCAAAGACATTTTTGAAAACTGCGAAGATATTCCCCAGCAGTGGGAGAGGGTGGAGAGGAAAATGACTCAACCCTTTTTTTCCATCCATAGCAGCATGACCCGAAGGCATCAATCTCGGCCCTCGAGCCACCCCCACCCCCTTCCTTTTACTCTAATACATTCGCGGCTTCCCTTTCCACCCCTTCTCCCCCTCCACCCATTGCGATCCATCCCTGCGTCGTGTTAAACGTAATAAAAAATGTTTCCCCCGTGACGTGTGACAATTGTTTTGGGGATGGGTCTGGGATGTAACCTTGCCCCAGTTATTCCCCATCTTCCTCCTCATGCGTGTTTTTCATCCTTCTTCCTTTTTAGGGCGACTTTGTCTGCTCCCCCGGTGCTAATGAAAAGTGCCCTTCCACCCATAACGTTGCAGTAGTATCTCAGTAGATTATAATTCGTACCAGCTTCCTTTAATAATTCCGAGAATTGAGCTGAAGGAGACCTAGATTATAATTCATTCCTATAATGCCTTTATACCAATATTATTAAGTTTGAAGGTGTTACAGCATCTGGAATGATGTTACATCATATCTTCTATAACAAGGATAAGAATGGCATCCATTTTCCGACGAGATTTCAACATACAATCTTTTGGTTGCCAGTCCTGAGAGTTATCAACCTCACCACTGTGACTATTTTTTCTGTGTATAAAACACTTTTTATGCGTAAAATGAATGAAATCAAGTTTTAGGTATTTGAATGGGTGATGAAATATTGCATTTACACTTCCGGAGCTCTTATTTATAACCTGACATGTAAATCATTGAAATTTCCTCCTGGATACCGTGTGTTCATGCTTACGAAGTTCAGCTCTTCGTTTGTCTCAAGTGAAGAAGAATAGTAGACCCCTTGTCGTATTTATCAAGTGTAGGCAAATGTCAATTCCTGGTTTCTCTCCACTCTTCCTCTTCCCCTTCCATTCCCATCCATGCCTTTCTACCTCCGGTTAGAAGCGCCTCTAAACGTAGGACGGATGAGAATCCACTGATTTCTGTGACAAACGTTATCCATCTCTATATTGATGACCTTACGAAGAAATGACTATAAATAATGACTAAGATTTATCACGCATCTATAGAGTTTCTTTGAAATCATATTGATATCAATAATGGAACATAGTTCCTCATCTTAAATCGGCAGAACGGAGTAAATAAAAAGAGTTTAAGATCATTAAACCTTCATCATCTCAACCTTGAAATACACGCGTGTCAGCGACCCCTAAAAGCGATAAAAGCTTAGCATCTTGCGAAATTTTAGCGGATGTTTTTTGCAGTTTATCTCTTTCTCACAAAATAAGCATAGTACACGCCAAAATTGTTTTAACATGCTAATATAAATCATAAATATACAGCATCATGTCCGCACATATCATCTACGCAGCAATTGGCTACATATTATCGCAGGTAAAAATATTACTATATGTTTGCTGCAGTATACATGAAGAAATGACCTTGCATATTAGCCTTCTTAGTATTCGTCCGCTCACAACCGATGATCCATTAATTCGGTAGTAAAAATGAAGCTGATGATTTTGTCCTCTTCTGTTTCACTCATTAAACAGAAGTGTCCTTGTCCCAGAATCTCTTTTTGAGAGAAGTAAATTATTCATAATTCCATGCCGTTTGGAAGCCCATTGTGTGTGGTTTCCAAAAGAAGTACTTGAATAGGCGTGCCGAGAATATTATAATGATTGATGCTATAGTCCTCCCATTTTTTTCACGTCCCAGATACACATTAAAAATCAGTACTGGGAAAATTAGTAACATTAAAATACTTACTTTATGCACAAAGTTAATTAAATTCCCGCTAATATTTTTTTCAGTTGTGGGTCATATTCAAGGTTATAATCCACCGCAGTTAAAAATGCCCTTGTAATGTTGCTTGGAAAATTCCTACCGTCCAAAATTCAAAATTAGTTTGTTTGATACTGTACCAAAACAAACGGTGTGGAACTGAATAACCGAACTATATTGCTACCTGGTGATTGGTAGTTATTCCTGAAAGATGTATGACGAAAAATCTAGGGCTAATTGTCCCAGAAGTATTTTGGTTCGGTCAGGTTTCGAACCTATTCCACCAGTTGCGTAGATTGCGCCAGGCTCGTGTCCCGTCCGGCTGCCTAGTTCTTCCAGTGCAAATAAGGTTTTTACGGCTTCGCTCAGCCCTGTTTACGTTCGCCACGAGGCAGGGAATTAAGCGGCAGCACCTTGTTCTTCGCATCGTCCACGGTCGAGAAAACAGCTTTGAACGAGCACGGTGGCGCGATTGGTGGGCCGTTAAAACGACCGGCGGTTTTCAGAACCGGCGGGTGGGGGATCGGGCGGATCCACACGCTACCTGCTGCAATTGATTTTCGACCGGCCGCTTAATTCCGTACGATGGCCGGCGTTGTGGGGTTCCCTTTACGGGATTACCGTTTCGGTAGTTCCGCCCTTCAATTGCGTGGGCGGGGGTTGAGCGGTAATGGACATTTGCTTGTTCGCGAATACTGGCGCTACCCAGGCCCGTATTCTCCCCGCCCCTCTGCCATTCCTACAATCCACATTCCTCCTCATCCACATCCTTGCGCCTCATTCCTCATTTCCCCCACTCTTTAACAACCTTCCTAAACGCCCACAACTCCCTACCCCCCCCTTTTCATGCACCAGAGGGCCATTCATCCCCCGCCCCACGAGGCGTCTTCCTTTCATTTCGAGCACCACGGTCGACCCATTCCCATTATCCGTCTTCCCGATCCCTTATCAATCTCGCAAACGCCCCGAATCCCACACCCTTTAAACAGCTCCTTATTCATCCTCACACACACTCTTCACTACTTGAACACCGCACGCAATGGTCGTAAAGTGGCAACTAGGTCGCACCCTTTTCCCCATCCCCCACCATCGCTCTATCTGTCTCTGGTAATCTCTGCTCGATCCCTGCGAGGATCACGAAGTTACCGATTGCATTCCCAGCAACGATTCCTCCCAAGATCTCATTTTCCACGCCTTCTTTCCATGAGTCGCCGGAAGAGGCTTCGTTTGGCAAGAAAATACATGCGTATAGAGCATATAAGTATTGAATAGGTATACAGAGCTGAAGCTGCAAAGGCAAGTTACAGCATTACTTCGTTCTCACTTGGGAGAGAAGTGGAAATGAACAATGGATTCTCGAAGCAGGATTCTCTTCTAAATAGAAGCATCTCAACGAACCCAAAGTCGAGGCCCTAAAATAATTTTCTCGATTTTTTTCTTGTCTTAAACATATAATTAGATGTTTCTGACACATTTACCACACTTACCACGTTCAAATGGATAGCTGGCTTTTTTATGCAGAAAAGTCATAACGTTTTCTATTCCTTATGTATTTTTTCTTTCGTATGGACATCTCATATACAAACTTAATTATAGTTTTCAAATTGTTGCGAAGGCTTCGAGGTGCTCAGGTTTTTGTTCTCGAGGGTTTTGTGTTCTCAGGTAATGTGTCGACGCGGGAGGAATCCGAAAACCCTCGAGACATAGTTCTCAAATAGTGGTCACATGTTAGTTGAGGTAATCCATAAAAGTTCACGCAGTATCACGCCGGTGCAATCCGTGGTAACCTGCACTATTAGTCGGTGAAATTTAGTGCATCCATCGCCGATACTGTGTTATGCATATAATAATTGTAATTGTTAAATTAGGGGTAAAAACAACACTGCTCTGTTTTATTGTTGAGTGTGAAGCTTTAAGAACGGATGATAGGCATTTGTAATATAATTCCTTTAAAGAAATGTCATTTATAACACAAGTTTTGCCTGATAATTTTAGCTTTGCTAACCATCATCATCTGGTGTTTTGCCTGCTGGCTGGTCCCTTACACCACTGCTGTCTCCATCCACTTCTGTCCCAAACCTTCTCTTTAATCACATTGCAGTTGCTGATCTTCACCTCATCCACCAATTTAATTCTTGTTAATCATATCAGCCATGATTTGATTTATACGTGAACAATTTTGTCCCGGAAATATCTTCGGGAAAGCTGACGTAAAGTATTCTTCTAAATTAAATTCTTCTTAAAATGGCTTCTTCATGGGATATAAATACACTGTTGGACGTCGAATTATTGTGCCAGCGTCTTAATCCGATTTTTCTCCAGAGCACTAATGGCGTAATATATTATATGTGTGCGAGGAAATTGATAAATAGCGGGTGCGTTTCTCAGGGGGTATAAATTTCGATTATGCACAGCTTCCATTACTTGCATGTCCTTTTTGCTTCCAAGCAATCTTTATCCGTTTGAATTATTACTTGCATGTCACGCGCAAGATATCGCCAGCCAACCTCCCTGGCAAAACCGAAGAGAATTCCGTCCATCTTTCACCCCTACACGTTTTTTGTTCGTTCAATTCCTTTCGCTGACGTATCGGGAACCCCGATGTGCAGCATGCTCACGCCGAGGCAGTCACGTCAGCAGTGACCGTCAGAACTACCGTTAATCACCGGCACATTCAATACATGCTCCAAAACTGAAGAACTTAAAAATTCCTAACGAATTCAATGCTATTATAATCTTACAAATCTTTTTCTTGTAAAATATTCCTGTTGGATAAATTATTTTGGATTCACGTGTCATTTAAACGCTATAAAACTATTCGTCGAAAAAATACGTACGCTTTCTGAGGTATCTAAGTGATTCAGAGATTCCAAAATGTGTTTCAAAGTTGATTTGAAATTTATATTTGCCGTTAAACTTGCACAATAAATCCTATTTTTGGTATTTTTGTTCGGGACACGAAATTCCTATAACTTTCGCATTTCCAGGAACAGTTTGTCGAAACGTGAATTCTAATCTCAGCTAATGAGTACCATTCACTAAAAGAACGAATCATGTAATACTTTTAGAACCTTCGGAATGACTAGGCTTCACCTAGAATTTAAAATTTCCCACGTTACACAAACTCCTTATTGAGTCATTTACTTTATGTGATCATACTTTTAGTGGTTAAGGTGCGTATCATTCAGGTGAGGTGAGCATCACCGTACTACTTGAATTGAATGTAAAAGCTTGAAACCTTCATTTTATACCACTTGATATCCACTTCTTGCGTGTGTTAAATTTAACCTTGATTACTGATGCATTGACGACTGATTAATTACCTGAAATTAGCGAATGATGGCGAAAGTATTTTCCGTTCATTTTAATGCGTACCATTTTATGGCGCTGTTGCACACATCGATGCAGTCATTCGAATGTAACGTTGAGCAAAACATATTATGTTGCATGTTTTATTATTAACATTAGGTTCACAGGTTCACTTTATTCTTGTAATTATTATATTACTTAGGTAACTAAGACTATATTTTAGCTATTAATACAACGTTGCGATATCCAATAAATATCTACACATTTATTTATTATGATGTCTAATGAAGAGCATAGATGTAATTTGCATCATTTAATTCTTTTTTTTTATTTTTCACTGCAAGTGACGTATTTCCTGTTAAAATCTAATGGATGTTATTTCAACTCGTCACAAACATATTATGCTCGTAATTTGTGGATAAAAGTACCTTTTTATTTACCAGGATGAAATATTTAAATTACTTTATTTCATCCTGATACTTATAACGAAATGGATGATGCCATCTACCATGAATATTGAACCAATCTTCAGATCATGATGAAATACCATTATTTCATGTCGTTTGAATTAATGATTCAGAGTTAATGAGACATTGTTAGCTTTGTTTTTAGCAGTTTCCAGATAGGCGCATTGAATTAATTTACTAGAAAAAAAACACTTTTCCCGCCAATTTATTGTCTTTGAAAAAATCATAATACAAAGCAGATTTAGCATTTCCACCTAACCTGAGAGTCGAAGTATGAATATAGGCATAAGATATACACTTGTAAGCATATTTCGCTGATTTTCTCTTAGTTGATGGAAAATTGTTAAATAAATCGTAAGAAATGCACAGGATATTTGTCACAAATGACAAACATCCCCAGTTTCAAACCTGTCGGAGGTCGTAACTTAAGAAAGTAATTTATTGGGAATAAATGTAGCATTTCAACTCCTGCCAACCAACTTTGAGATCCTCACTGACTTACAAGGAAAAAAATGTGTACTAATCTTCATTTTATACCGAAATTCACCGCGAGGGTGTAATTTAGGGGATGCATCATCACCAAAAATGCTGTGAGAAAGTACCTTCCTCGCATATTGATTCAGAGCCATGATGTCTCTCATGGTTTCCTGTTAAGCGTTACGAGAAGGAGATCTGCGGCAGTAAGCCGGGTTTTGGTGGGTGTTTCCTTGAAACCTGAGGAAATCCGTGTACCTAGAATGGTGTGTTGGATAGCCGGAGTGAGATGTATCATCACCCCCTCGAAGTCCCTTTTCAAATTCGCTCCCTCCCACCTTTTCTCCCTTCAACGCGTCACGGAATCCGCGTGGCAAACGGACGTCAATGGAGCCCCGCTAAGTGTACACACTCCGTGACTCATCGCGTGAATTAATCCGGCGCTGACCTTCCTCTCAACGCCTTGCCGACGCCCACCCAACCACTTTCCCCCAAGCATTCATCCGTACGTGCATTCAGTATCCGTCCTCCCGCCCGCCGCGAGCCACTGACGCCTCCGACGCCCACCCCTTCCACGCGGCATCCCTTTCGGATCCCACTTCGGGAGGCCGATCAATAAATTATCCTACCTTATGAGGGGCCTAATTGAAAACCCTCATGTTTGGGAATCCTAGCCGCAGCTTTCTCACGTGATTAAATCGGTAGAGAGAGAGAGACATATTGAGACAACTGTCTAAATCCCCAATTTTCGTCAGTTTTGCTGCCTCTTCATTGAGCTGTCACAATCAAATTATATTTTCATTAAATCACTAAGTTTTTCTCAATTTTAAAAACCTTTTTTAGCCTCCGAAAGTAGCAGCGGGTATTAAAGTCCTTCTATTGTATTTTAGCTACGTTTTTAAGCTATATTTAAACGTTTTAGTGTTTTTATGATGATTCATTTTAAGGTAGCCATTTTAATCACAAAAAATTTGGGTTTGAATAAAAGTTCGGAGTAAGTTTTATTCACATTATGCACTGTTAGTGATTCCTTGGTATACTTTTGTATCGTATGTACATAGTTATTTTTAAATTCCGATTACCTCTTAATAATAATCTTCTTTTTTGAAGACAATTTTATTTCGCAGCTGGACACGTATATGTATTCTCTCTCCTCTGAGAATGCTGCAAAAAATCAGTGCAGAGCGTGACGAATGCCTGCCTTCATGAGCACCCTCATTAATTGGGTATCTCTCGTCTTGTCATGGATTGAAATATTCTGCATGGATATTTGAAGTATAACCTCAAATCAAGCATCTTCTGAGTGTGAAATAAATCAGAGAATATAAGTGCTTCTCAACTAATGAGATACCGAAGGATTCATACATTAAGATGCCTCTTATATAAAGTGATGGGAAAAGAGGAGTATGGTAATACAGTTGAGTTTGCTAATTCCAAATGGCATGTTGTTGGAATTTCAAATTTTCTTCGAGGGAACTAAAATCTGGGGGAGGCTATTAAATTCCATGTCATTTGAATGTGGTTAGCATTGAATTTTTTCTTTTCTTTAGTGTCGCTATCCACTGCAGAGGCATCATGCCTTTGTAATCAAGTAGGTTCAGTGATTTATACACGTCAGTTACAAAAAACGTGAACATTATCCAAATCATTCTTCATTTTTTTTTCAAATAACTCCTGTAACCTGGACGGGAATCTAAAGCCTGCATTAATTTATGCCATCTTCTTCCCTGCTTTTTTTTACCTGAAGTAATCGTACTAACATTTCCTGTTCTTAAGTGTCACTTGACAGAACGTTTCCTTGGTGTTGAGCTCCCTTAATGCCTGCTCTCAGATGTGCACCACCTGCTCAAAAAAAACAAGCTCATAACAAATGGCTCTGAAACCATTCGCATCAATCACGTTTTTTCGCGAAATTCCATGGTAGATCGTTAGCGACCGCGCGCGTCACGGATTCCTTTTACCTCAATCCTGAGAGCCTAACTTCCTGGACTCTCTTCTTGAGGAGGCATGGACTCTTCCCAGTCTCCCATTGTCGTTAACCCCCCTGAAATTGCCCCTCTTGACATTGCCATGGGACTGCCGCCTCGAGAGACCCGAGGGCCATAAAGCCCATTCGGAGATCAAGAGAGATCGCGAGCTGCGTCCAAGGACAAGGCGGCGGGCGGTCGGCCGGCCTCAAGGACGCTGGGGCAGTAAGAATTTCGGAAGGTCCCGCCTCGAGATAGAACGTAAGAGAATGAGTGGACGAGAGGGAAGGAGCTTGGACGACGAAATACCATGGCGTCGTCATCTGGGATCATTTTTAAGAGGTCGAAATACCGCCATCTCCCTTTGTCGACTTGTTGGCTTTGTCTCCCTTCGTTGGTATCTTAGCTCTTCACTCTAATGCTGAGTGGCTCATTGCAAAGTGATATTAATCAATGCTACTCATTGACCGACAAGGAGTGCAAAACGTTTTCAATAGACCTTTACGATCATTTGGGAAGTAAATATCTCACTTGATGATATTAAAAGCGGAAATGCATGTAAAGTTTTTGTAACAAGTAACGAGCCATACCTATTTCCATCTGCCTTCTTTAGCCCCGCGCAATTCCAACATCGGGTTATTCTATTCAAACTGAACGTTCTTCTGCTCCCACTGCCCCATTTACCAAACAAAATGTACATAATACGAAATAGAGATCGTGAGAAGAGTAGGAAGATCATCAAAATCCTGCCGGTGTAACAAAAATGATAATCCATCTACGACCACAGTGTTCATCTCCAAGGCCGGTCCATTTTGTGAGAGTAGAGCGTGACAAAACAGCGTGTTAGATTCGACATCCGGGTAGAGGAGCCAGATCCTTTAGCTGTGCAGCATCATTTGGTTTTCCTGAATGGTACCGAGAAAATTTCAATTTGGATTAAGCCCTGCGTTTCCAAAGGCCTCTCTCGGATTTCAACCCGGATTATCAGCTCAGTAGCACTACGCACTGGACTATCACGCCGTGACGACTATATACATCGATATAATACCCTGCAAGCCACCATAAAGGTGTGTGGCAGGGGGGCAGATTAAGAATAATACCTACATACCAGAGTAAATGATCTATGGCAACAACTAAGAGAAGTTGAATATCACTTTTGCTTACGAAAGAGTCAGCTTTCAACATACTCAATTGTGCTCATTCAGTTCTTTTTTCCTTTCACACTATGGAAACTTCATATGTCTTGGTCAAACCTCCGTTCCCTACATGCACCTATTTCGAAAGCGGTACCCCTTGCGCCTCCTCCTTTACATTCGACATGTCGGTTGAGCATCGAGCTGAAATTTTCAAGAAAGCAGCTTATGATCCTGCCTCTGGGATGGGTGAGAGCGTGCCTTAGCGCCAAATTCTGAATCTCAACTACAGTTTCACTTCCACTACTTGTATCCCTGCGTCAAAAGTGTGGGGGCAGTTAGTCCTGTGACGGCGGCTGTTTCCTTTCAAAGTGTAGAGAAAAAATGCGTGGAAACTCTTTGTGGGCTTTCTTCGTGCGGGATTCGCTGTCAGTTAAAGGCATGACATTTATAGTGAGCATAGACAATGATCAGTATGAACTGTTCTGAGAAAATAAGTGTTAATAATACGACAGTAGTCTGAGAACAGAGCACCGAGTGAGTCAATATAATCTCTTTTAAAGCATCGAGGTTATTCAGACGTAGTTTATACGAAAAGTAAAAAAACACCTGCAGATATATAACATATGCGTAGTATTAATTGCATGCATGCATGAAAAAAAGATTAGAGAGTAGACTCTTGTACCTATATATCTAAAATGTTATTTATCCCGCGTACTGTGAGAAAACAAAATACGAATTCAGTAAAGAGAGAGATAGGTGGTGTATGTAAACACTGGTGAATTACCTATGTAATGTATGTATGGTAATAACTCATCCTCTGCCATACACCCTCGAAGTGGCTTGCAGGATAGTCAGTAGATGCATCCTAAAATCTCTACGTACCTATAGTCGAACTGGTTTGCGGATTCACCCTGCAATGTTGATATAATCACGCTGTATGCCTCTTACGATTATATCGAGGAGATCTGTATACATTTTGCAACTCGTAACAGAGACTGTATGACTTAAGCAGCGAAAATGGGATTGTAGTTGAATGGCATAGAAGTCAGAATCCCAAACTCGGTTCTTAACGAGACGCTGAGAAGTAATACCACCTTTGCAAGCAGAATCAGTATTCCAATTCGACTCGTTTTGCGTATTTTAGGACGAAAGCAGCAGAAACAATACTGTAGTTGAGATTCTGAATGTGGCCCTTAGAATTGAACTAATGCCCGTTTCACAAGATAATTGATCCAGCACAAGGTCAGGGTACTCGCTAACTTTCCAGTATCGTGTGAATAGAACCAGTGGCTAGCAAGCATGATCCCTGTCATACTCGCTGATCATCTTGATTTCATACATAATACGGTACTAGTTTGCTTGTAGCTCCCAGTAGCAACCGGTGACCGTCGACCAATCACGTCACGATTTTCTTCAGTATGAACTACTGCTTAACAGTAAGCACAAATTCAATGATCGTGTTAAACATCCTAGAACGATTCCAGTCATTCTAGATTCCGTCTTCAATATGAAGTAGCGGATAGCACACTAGCTGTCATATTCAGAATCTCAACAACAGTCTCTATTCCACTGCTCATGTCCTAAAATTGCCACTTCAAGTCAAATTGGTGTGCAAATTCAGCCTGCAAAGTTGGTATTACCACGCTGTATACCGCTTCAGACCATATCTAGGAGAATCTGTATACCCTTTAGAAGTCTTAATAGTGTTTTTGTGTTGTAAGCAGAAGTGAGACTGTAGTTGAGATTATGAATATGGCTGGGCCACATTCAGATATCTCCAATCAGTTCACAGCGTCATGCTGAGCATTAATTGCACCTTTGTAGGTTGAATCTGTACACGAATTTTACTCGTTGCAGGGATTTTAGGATGTAAGCAGTAGAAGCGAGACCGTAGTTGAGATTCGGAATACGGTACTAGGTCATGTATTGGATCAAGTATCTTGAGAAACAGGATTAAGGATCAGGTCTTGCTCAGATGGTGTGATATATCCGAAACAATTGATGCGACTTAAAATTCTTCTCTTAGAAATCTTCCGGTGCTTTTCAACCGCATTGGCGGAATAGAAAAAAATTCTCTCTCATATCCTACTCATCTGTTTACCATTGCGTCCTGACCTTAGGGAAGGGAAAGAGGTTGATATCGTTCCTCCCTCCCCGAATTCAGAGCGCTCACGATCGCATTTCTCGGGGACACCGAGCGGAAAGTCCTTCCGCAGAAAAAAGCACCGCTATCAATGCGGCGCTTAATGACGTCGCGAATTGATGATTCCCGCTTTCCGAAAGAGGAGGTCCAATTTTATTGCGCTCGCTTTTTCAGAGGCACGATTCATTCCAGGCGGACGGATCGTGCGTGCGTCACTCGCCCGCGATTTCGCATCGATTCCCTTCTTTTTTTGCTAGAAAGTGTGTGCGTGTGTGCTTCCCGAGGACGCTTCCTCTCCCTTCCTTTCTCCTCGCGTCTGTTGGTGGTGCCTTTCTGTATCGCGAGCGAAAGAAAGGGATGGAGGAAGAGTGGGCCAAGGTTATCGGCCCAAATACACAGAAGTGTGTTGATTATTATTATAATTATTACATTTTTCGGAAAAAATCGTAAACCGCTCCGGCGCGTGCAGGAGGGAAGGTGTTCCCTTTGAAGGGTCTGGGCGCCTGCTTGGTGACCTCCGCTCCGTCCGGTCATTAAAATGAGACGCGTTCACTTGCGTCTACCGAGCGGGCAGCGAAAGACATGAAATGCCTCTCCGAGGAGAATGAAAGCAAGAGATGCGGAAGGGAATGCGGTCCGCGGGCGAAAAGACCAGATGGAAGACGACCAAGGAGCATCATGAGTCGTTCTTTCGGTGCGGCCGTCCTGTTTGCCGCGCTCCTCCCTCAACACCCTCAACGTCCTCAAGCACCCTTCTTTAGCCTCCTTGGCCTATCCATAAAACGCCTCTTTTTGCTCGCATGGCGACTGCCTTTCTAAGGACGGCGATGAGGGATGAGTCTCAGGTGGCGCTGAGAGGGTGGCGACTAGGGAAAAGAATATTCATAACAATGCTTATGATGGTGTAGTACGAGAAAACGTATCACGCAAATAATTAAATGCATCCAAAGAAGTGTTAACATAGTTACGGATAAGTGATAGAGTAGACATACAACATAGTCGTACATTGGTCATTTCTTAGAAACAAGAGAACAGAGAATGGTTGTTATATTTAATGTGGTTTTTTAAATTAGATACATATTGACGCAACGTGTAATGATGATACTCAGTCTCAGCCAAGTTAATGTTAAACTAGTTATATCTAAATATAGCTTGAAAAGCAAAAAATGCTCACTCTCTTGAACCACGAGGAAATTATTAATATCATCTATAGTCAGTGCCGACTTGAAACAAAATGTTTATCCGGTAGAGAGATTATTCCTGCGCCCCCCTCCCCAATTGTCACCCCTTGTTGTAACCAGTTGAGCGTAGTAGTATAAAAGTATTAAATTAGCTTGCTGGACATGAAGTTGTCAATCCCCGAATAAAAAAATCTTTTTTCCATTCCCAACGTGTCCCATCCTTCATGGCGTCCCGGGCAACCTCCTGGGTAGACAGGGCCTGTCTAGAGTCTACCACAAACTTTTTATGAAACATTTTAAAAGTGCTGATGTAAATAAAGGTCGAATGAATTTCTATGGTGTTAGGTTGATGACTAAAGATATTAAGGTAGAGTGGATGTTCTTCATTCGTTAATGCGGCGCCTTGTTCACCTCCTCATCATCACACGAATTGTGACACTCACTACCGACAAACTTCAATTCATGTCTTCGACGTCGACGGTGGCCTGCGAAGAGGGCGGAGAACGGAGGGGGGAATGTGTCCTTCTATGCCTTTACCTTGCCTTTTCTTGCGAGATGCGCTGAGCGGTGGTGACGACGTATTCGCCGGGTGCAGGAAGAACGTCGGGTGGCGTTTGAAAACTGGTTAGGCCGCTTCTTAGGAAAGTGCCGCACCCCTACTCTCAGGTGCGGTATCCGACCCCCAAGTTTGAAGCGTAGTTCATTTGTTGCCAAGAAACCAACTCGTGCACTTCCTTATGCGAAGATGGCGTTGCGTTTGACGCCGCGAAAGGGTCGCGTCAACGTCGCCGTTTTCGTTAAGCTGTAACTTTATTCACTTGCTTGCCTTAACGGTATATTGCTTGATATGTGACGCTCTCCTGATAATTTTACTCTCCTCATTTTGCTTTGCTTGCCAAGGAAGAGAGATTCCTATTCATTTTTTCCTCACCGGAAAAGTGTATGAATTTCCTCACCTCTGTGATGAATCATTCTTTACTCAGTGGCAAACATTTTGACACGAATTTTTCTTATATACCCTGCAAAATGAAAATTATTCTAAGATAGCATGGTTTCCAGTATGGTTGAGTGTTATAGAGTGCAGGAAAAGCGTAAAGAATAAGTGTTTACTGGAAAATATTCGTGAGAAAGGAGAAATCATTACACAATATTTTCCAGAGAAAAGTCCGCCACAAGTAGGTACACCAAATGCATTTGAAATAAAATTTTACCATCTGTAGCTAAACCTTTTTAATAAATTGTTATGATTGACTTTGTAGTTGAAATCGCCTTATGAATAAAAAGCGTGAGCAGTTTTGCATTTAATTCAGGAAAAACTTGGACGTATAAAAATCCTGTTTGCACTCTAACTAACATATGATTGCTTGATTTAAAATGCAATTGTGTTGATGGTTACTCCCCTACATAACACCCTTGCGGTGGCTTGCAAGGTATTATGTAGATGTTGATGCTACAATTCTAAGAGAGGGTTTTGAGCTTAAAATTTATGAAAGTTGTCAGCATTCCGTACCCGGAGTTTTGTAGATGAGTTACAAAAGTGTAAATATGTATCTTTCTAACCGTCACTTTAACCATAATCTGTTGCTTCTGGTTCCTTAGAATATTACAGGTTTTTTTTATCGTTGAGAGTTTTGACCTTACTTGCCAACAGTGTCGTACATGTATGAGTTCTGTGATCATGTGACTGCGTCAGGAAGCGTAATGAATTTGATATTAATGTAATTTTCTACATTACCAGTTACTCCCATCGGATGAATCACTTACTGGTCAGAGCCATGCACTTACTTTAGTGCCTATTGGAGCATATTTCGTGCACACTGAGGCAATAACCTAGCTGCTGGTTGGTATTTCTTTACCGTAGGCGTTTCAGTCATGGTATGGGGCATTGGAACTTAGTGTCATTTATCACGAAATCCTTTCTCTATTAAAATTCCATCTCATGGGGGTGGAAAAGAATGACTAAACGTGCAAAAAGCTCACTAAAGTAACCGCCTGATTTGGTTTTCGTAATAGCAAAATTAAAATGCTCTCTTCATCAATATCTATACACATCCCCCTCTAAGTTTCCTTTGTGACTCACAGCAACTACAAGACTCATAGCAGACAAATTGGGGTGGCCACAGTACTGACTTTCTGTCACGGCTTCGGATCCGTACCTTCACTGAAATTTTTAATGGATTCCCTATCACTGTATCAATGCTGTTAAAGGGCTCTTCAACTTCAATAGTCCATCAATATGGGACGTCAAACCGTGGATTCGTTGGCGTTTTTTGTTAAATGCAATTTAATACTGATCCCGGATTCCGCTCAACCCTTCCTTCATCACCTATTCATCCTACGCGCGTACTGATATCCCAATCTCCTGATTATATGACCCCTCAGCTGTCAGTTAACTCTACTGCGGCTATTTATTGCGGCAAATGAAAGCGTTTTGACCGTATGAGCTGTGGTAATTATGTTTTTGATTGTATTTTCACTTGCCCGTTGAGATTAGGAATGTCAGGAAGCATCTAATAGATACAAAAGTTATTAATAGAGTTTACTGATAAGAATACATCACTACAGGCTAACAGGATCTCCATCCGCCCCCATGCAATCAGGAGTGACAAAAATGTGCCCCCATCAAGATTCTCTCCCTAACAAGGTCATCAGATTGATTTATTCTTAATGATATTTTTTGCTTCATTTCTACTCAGATCAGATATTTAATTGCAAGATCGCAATTTTATGCTAAAATTTCCTGCCGAGGTAGCCAGGTTGGTTACGTTCCGACCTAGCGACCTGCAGTTCGCGGGTTCAAATCCCGATGCACGCATGGATGCCTTGTTGCCTATGGATGAATCTTACTTTAGACGATGTGACTCAACGAGCGGAGTTATAGTACCTCAAACCTAATTCTACTTACCTCCAATAATAGATCCAGATTTTGGTTTCAATCTCAGATATGGTACGAATATGTTGTTTACTGGAGGATGTGTTTCTTAGATTTGAGACATTGCAGAATACGTTGCAGCTTTTATATACTCGATTTATTATCGTGACCGTAATACATTTTTCACAATCAATGGTTTATTTTTTCTCTCATTTAAGTTAAATGAGCACTTTCACTCCTTTGCTTCCCCGATAGGAGCTACTTTAAATTTTTTCAAAGAAATATCCTCCAAAACATTTGTCACGCTTGATTCTATAATATATTTACGGCATTAATTTCATATGTGCATGTATTGCGATATCTCATCTCTTTTGAAGCAATTTAATTGATAAATACTGGCCATTCTTATGCAAATATGTTGCCAATGAGAATAGCGTGATGTCTCAATAAATACTGAGGTTGCTACACTTCCGGGAAAAATTACCATCTGCTTTTATGCATTGTGGTGAAACACAAATTGCCAGTTAGTTTTTATTTAAAGATTACGCATTCTTTGAGCATGCCAAGGCTTAAAATCTCACGTTTATTCTTGGTAAATATAACGTGTATGCTAATTCATTAGGGCGTAATAAGGGAGAACTTGTGGTGTAACTTGTGCTGCGAGTTTAAACTTATATCACTCGTTTGGAATAGGCTATACTTTCCTCTAATCAATTTTGTCCCTCGTGGTACTCTTAACATAATGGGAAATATACTTTTAAAACATTCATCTCTGCTCCGAATTTTTTTAAATAACTTCAATTCGAAATATACACTGTGCGGTACATCGATTTCGATTGAAATCGATCTATCGTTTCTTGTGTAACAGAGCTGTTCATTCATTTTCTATTAATTTTACTTGGCGAAAGTAGATGCATATTTGCTTCGTGTAGCGGTGACAATATTTTGTATATACTTTGCACGAGAAAAAAAATTAATGTAATAAAAATTAAGAACGTACTATTAGTAGTAGTTATTATTCGGTTATAGTCGGCTTGGATGGAATAATCATGGCCCACTTTTCAGAGTGTTTTAAGAACCTCATCCTTTCTCCCACACTCTTAATAATGGCCTTCAGTATTCGATTGTCATAAATCACTTGTTTCATAATGTAGGTGCACTGCCACTACTCAACTTCCACCAACGACTTTCTTCCCTCTTTTCATTCGTCCTCATTTCTGTTCATCGTCTCGTTTTCATTATCCTCCACACCCGCATTTAAAATCCTCCAATCATTTTTCTCCATCAGTTTCGAATTGTCCCAATCTCAGGTCTATTCATAAAAATGCGTCTGCATATTCCGTTTAAGTATAATCAATCCTCTCATACCATCTTAGGGATTGTGTAAAAGAGTGCTGTGTTTCTGAAAAACATTGAATTGTTTAATTTTGGATTAAGGGCGTTTTATCATTTTCTTTTAGCCATGGGTTTTGACTAAACATTCCCGTGATTCCCTTCAAGATAAGGTGGTAATTCCTGATTGCAGAGAGAGAAGGGATTACCAATTATTTCATTCGCTCCTTAAGACCCTCTATAGTGTTCGAACTCATTTCTTTCAGACAGAGACCGGGTTTGTTTCACGCTTTGTGTGACTTCAGAACGTAACGTCAACGGAACGTGAGTTGCATCCACCTTTGGCCTTCTAAAAGACAGCTGACTGGTAGAATGCCGTCGGCATTAACACTGAGGCAATCCATTTCATTAATGTGAAACATTCTTATGTTATTATTTCGCTTCCATCCTCGCAGAGTTCTTGAAGAGCAAAGTATAGCCTAAATCATTTCTATCTCATTTATAATGCGGATCAAGGTTATTGTTTCCAACACGCCGTATTTGGGCTACGTTTCCAGAAAAATACCTTTTATCTTGCATTCTACGTTGTCTTGCCCATGCTGCTAAGATTTTGGCAGTGGAATAAATTTCGCTCTCTTATCTGATCGTTTCCTGGAAACCTTGGGTTGGGCTCAGGAGCTTAAAATGGTAGTTATTCCCCCTCTCAATTACCTTGTTTATGAGCTCCGAGATCAGTAGTTGCCACTGGCCTTGAATGTATAACGCTTGTATTCTTTTTCATTTCTATATGCCACGAAATGAGAGGAATTAATGTGACCCTGGCCAAAACTCACATAAAGAATTCTTGACAGAAGATTCAGAGGAGGGTTAGCTCGATGTATCTCAACATTGGGTCAAAACAGTTTTCGTAATACAAATAGCGTTCAGCCAGCATCCACAATGAACGGATAATGCTGAACCGTTGGGGTTATTGGGTACAAATCGATGGCGTGCAGATTCCCATCCTCGTCCGTGCCTCTTGCATTTCCCCCGACCACACTTTCGCCTTCCGAAGCGGGTCGTCCGCCTCCGCCGTGCAGGGAAGGGTGGAATCGGGTGGAGGAGAGGGGATGTGTTTATCTCTCGCGGCCGGGACCGTGTTTGCTCATTTATTTTAAAGTGAGCCCGTGAACGGTATAAATAAACTTCGGCTGACGTTGGAGGCACAGGACGCGGCTGTTCCTCCGCGAGAACTCCTCGTCACCCATTTCATTCAGACCGAGTCGTTATTCTTTCACTCGTCCGCGATCGTGAAGACGATGGATTCATTTGCCGTGTCTTTTAGTCGCTTCGTTAGCATCTCCTTTTAGCTCCTTCGTACGTGCTTGCCTCAGGCGCGGGTAGACGCGCGGGGGAGTTGTCGGCACCACCAAGGCACCCGGGCAGACCCTTCACCTCCTCGTCTCCTTCCCTTCTTCTTCTTTAAGTGCTTTATTGGGATTTACGACAGCGTGATGTAATTCAGGAATGGGAAAATGGGGAAAATAGTGCCTCGCGTTAAATCATCCTTTTAATTCGAATTAATTTCTTGGGAGTAGCAGCTGTGCCCATGTCTTGTGTTTACTAGCACTCCCGACGGAATCGAGGAATTCTCCTCGCTCTTCCTTCCTACCCACTTGACTCTTTCTTTTTTTGTGTTTCTCGAAACGGCGTACGACAAGCTTGTTTGAGTAGTCCTCTGAACGAAGGGCTCAACCAACTGATAAGCTGTAAAATTTTCCCTTCGTAATATTTTGGGTTCCAGCACAAGTTTTTGCCCCTTTTACTAGGACTTATGCATAAGTTTTGGGGATGATAGAAAAAAGATCTTAAAAGGAGATAAAAAATATTTCTGGATTGGCAAGTGGGTAGCAGGTGATTTTTTCAGGGTACATCCCCAAAGAGACCGATAGAGCGAACGTGTTGGAAAACACTAGACATGTATGTGGAATTTAAATGGCCTTGAGACAAGGGATAATACGAGTACTAGTGAGCTTGGAGAGGAGAGAAAAAAATTTCCCAAATAGAATGAAGGTGGTATTATGAAGAAACTGAGAAGGAATGATGTGGGTGTGAAAGAAGTCAATGTCGGTACTTTCGAATGTCACGAATGTGTGTTAAAATTTTCAGGGACAAACTGGCGATATCGCTTGCACCGACTGCTAAGTTAGACTGTGATGATAAGGTTATACATTTCCACTACAGTTTAAAATTGACTGAAAATTTTTCTTTTATTCAAAATTCAGAGAAATAGTTATGAATCATGCATGAAAAATGTTTACAATCCATATCTAAGAAAGCCCTTTTGTCATTTGCCTAAAGTTGGCAAATATTCAACATTATTTTCAGGGAATGCTTTTTTTGACATCTTTCTTCAAATTTTATATTTCACCTTCATTTTTTTCCTTTTTGGGAGAAGGGAAGATATCTAAGCTGTTTTGACTCTTTGATTGAGAGAGTTTAATTATTAATTACAGTTAATTATTAATTATTCAGTTCATTAATTTATGTTCTTTGGATTCAATTTCGCGCATTCTATAATTTTAAACAAGGCATGTAATAATAGGATCGCTTATTTTATTACTGATCACTTCATAGAGCTATCCAACTGTTATAAAAGAGAAGGTAAGGTTTGTTAGAACTGTCAGTTTAGCTAAAGAATCTTTACTTATATTATTTGGAACTTAAATAGTTCCTCCGTCCATCTTGGTAAAATTATTAGGAATGACGTTCATAAAGCAAATAACTTGATAGATTTTTTCGTAACAATTGCCATAAATGGAAGTTAATCTTGATGTGATTTATTTGTGGTTGCTCCGTGAATTGAATGTTTCTCTTCGTGCACGAAACGGGGTTTCAGGAAACCAGTTTGATAGCCATTACAAGATACCATAATTATGTTCTTTTAAAGTGCCTCTCGTTTCATCATGGATTCGGTTGAACCAAATAAACGAACAATTGGGCACAAATTTGCAACGCTTGCTCTGGCGTGCTACAGCATGCAAGTGCCAAGTGTGACATCCTCATTTCTCTTCAGGAAGCAGAGTTTAGCACCGCCAAAGTAGGATGCACGACCTGGATAGCAACTAATAATGCTGTCACATTATGGGAACTTGTCGTCGTGAGCGATCAACTGTCCCACAAGTAGGTTCTCGCTTACTGTTGGAAGTTTCACCATCTATTGGTTTAATGCATCCGTGGCTATACAGCCATCATATGCACCTGTTCTTATTTTACTGTGATTATGCAATATGTTCTTTTAGCTGTTTGTTGTTCGATTATTCATCAAAGCCATACACTACTTCCAAAACTCAATTGCTCAACCGAGTCTCATTACAACGCCCTGGTGAGCCGAGTAGTGTTTCATCCGAATGTTTGTGTGGCTTGGCAGTAGCCAGATCATTACTTATTGCATCAATTTTCTCACTCCGAGGGCTTACTACTTTCTTACTCCTTATCCGCCTCCTATTAAGTGTGCATGAGAGTTAATTTTATCCGAACTCGCCACTTACATCGCTTAGTTTGCCTTCATCGCTGAAATTCGTGTTTCCGCAGGGCTCCTATTGGACCTTCACATTTCAATCAATCGGTCCCGCGCTCTCTCTTAAGGATTCGCTCATATCTGAGCTGTCTGCTAACAGTATATGATTGATCACGCGCGACGCGAAATTGCGAATTGATTGACCGATATGGAAGTGTGATGGCCCCTCGCGCCCGTTGAAGATCAGGCGCGCTTCGAATAGAAATGTCATTATTTCTTCTCGCACTTAAGGAAATTGATTTCTTATTGCCAATTAGTTTATCGAGGAACTCCTTTTGGTAAAGCTATCAACTCGGATGAAATTTCAGTTTGCGTCCAATGGAAGGCCGCCTGGTGTCGCTCGATTCATTCACAAAACAAATTAACGGTGATCTTCTTATGGCTTCCGGGAGCCCTGAATGTGTTGAGGCAGTCTCCATCTAAGGAGACTTTTCAAGGAATTTTAATTTTTTGTGAAGACAGTGGTTACCTTTTTCACTTCCACGATTTCATCAATTTCAATACACTTGTCGGCAACGCGTGGATATCGTTGCTATCGTTACCTTGAATGATTCGATTATTCTCTCACCAGTCACTGAATTTCCTCCGCTTCTATGGCAGCATTTCAATTATGAGTCTCCTTTCATTGGTTTTTTGCAGGAAAGTCCTTACGAGTGCTGTATTTGTGTTTGAATACATTTAATAAATCATTAACTTTGGTAATGAATAATTAAACATGCGCGTCACCTTTTTCATCTCCGGGCAAGCGATAATTTTCCAAGAAGCATATGCTCATCATCAACTGTATTCATGCAATCTGTATCAGAAACGTGTGAGTCATATAAGATAACCTCCGAAAATATTATGAAGATCTTTTATCTTGTTTCTCCCGGTCTAGTGTTAATAGAAGTGGGATTTAATTATTTCCAGGTGGAGCTTTGATTCGGTTAAACCATGTTAGAATATCAGATTATACATATTACTTTTTGCGTGATTTTCGTGCGTGAGGGTTAAGATAAGCGACTTCGTGTTTGAGCTGGCCTTGAGCTAATCCTCTTCCCGGCAAAAAATCAGGTTAAGGTGGCCTCCCATGTGTTGCCTGGTGTAAGGGGGATGCGTCAACGTGGGAAGTCTCCCCTTGCATCGGTGTTCCTCCTCTCCAGTGGAATGGCCGATGAGCGAGATAGCAGCGACCGTCGCGAAAGAGCTGGTGTTTACTTTGGGTCGGGACTTTTTCACGCTCGTGGGTCACGGCGCGATCAGTCCGAGCTCCCTTTACGCTGCGGTCCCGCTTTATCTCGAGCGTGAGAGGGTAGGCAAGCAGGCATTGATGCGAACCAATTGAGAGCAAGGATAATTCGCAACAAGGAGCGTGTAGAGGAGGAGGAGGATTGAAGGCATGTGAACTGATGATTAATGACGGCAAGGAAGGACGAAGGGTGAGCGTAGCGAGAGGGTTCAGAGACGGGATGTGCCGATTCGAAGAGACCGGAGTGCATCACGAATCTTTCTTCCGAATCATTGTGCCTCAGGTATCGAGAATATAACCGGCATACCGTGCACAGTGAAATGAATTGCGGAAACTGTTATGCTCACAGTAGGAATATCACCTTGTGGCTTACGATCATTTTATGTTGGATTGCGCTCATGTATCACACGATTAAAACTACGTAAACCATACCTGATATTGTACATAAACATTACTTAACATGATAACCTTCAAATTTTTAAATGTTTGTAATTTCTGTCAGTCTGTGGACGCGGCCGATAGCTGAGTCCATCAGCGCCACAGGGGATAACACTACCCAACACCAAAAAAGTTTCGGGCTCAAAATTAGTTCTTTCCGAAGTAATTTGTCTCGCTAAACGTGAAAATCACCATAAAAAGTTTATATTAGCTCTTGTTTTCAAGATACAGAGCCTACTTGGGTAATAAAATATCACTATGGCTGGTGTGTGGGAAACCGACAGTTCGAAAGCTGGTACACCTGTAATAATTGGTTCCATTTATAATTGGGTATTGGTGGAATTATATACATGTCAGATGCATCGAGATAGTTTCTTTGTGAATGGGGGAAAGATAAAGAGAAAAATGGCGTCGTTACGAGTTCCAGTAAATATCCCTAACAAAAGGCAATAATTATAAACAAAGCACCCGAGAAGGTATTCCGCTGAAAAACCTCTGCCACTTCCGGGATTCGAGCCCTGGACCTGCAGATGTGAAGTAAGTACTATATCCACCAGACCAACCCAATCCCTATTCTATTTCCGTGAAATAGAATTCGTTGTCGAATGTTTATGCTAAGTTTCCCTTCAGAGAAAGTGCATTGGCGTCTAGCAAATGGGTGAATTATGCATGAATGACATGCCTCCAACATCAATGGCCTTCGTATCCCAGGTTTTTACGTGGGTTAAGAATCCCTGGCGATATTAGCGCGTCAATATCATAAACACTGCATAGAGACAGCATAAGTTGCCATTTCCTTCTCGAAATATTAATACAGGTTAAAATATAACGCTTTTTTGACTCTTCAAACGAGAGCTAAAGAGGGAGAGAGTTTTCATCGGATCAAAATGTTGACAAACATTCGTTGTTGAATTTCTTTTTTAACTTTCTTTTCGAAATTATATTCTGATTATGGATCAGGGGCAAGATGAATGGAACAATTTTCATATGAAAGGTGCGGTAGGAGTTGCGAACTGGAATGAAATGTATTCTGATCGGAGCAAGGACGAATTTTGCGTCTTGGTAACTTCTGTTTGCTCGTACGTGCCAAGACTGCGCATCCGGGTAGATGTGTGGGACCTGTTTCTCCCTCGTCGATTGGTAATCATTTCATGGAAAATGCTCTGAGGCCGAAATTCCTCAGATCTTTGGTTCACCGCGGACTCGTTTTCTGCGTAGCATAACTCGTAACGAGATTAAAAAAAAGCGCGCACTCGTCAAACAGGCTGGAGAATGAACGGGCGACGAGGGTGGCAGATGAGGGAGGAATGGCGCAACACATAACGTGTGGCGTGGATGTCGGATCGCGAGAGAGGGGAATAGACTCGGCGGAAGCGCATCCAGCGATTGGCGGAAGCGAATTCAACGATTGGCGGACGCTGGGGCGGTAGCTGTAACAAAAAAATTGTGATAACAATAAACGCCAGTATAGATACGGGACTGGATTGCTCAACTCGGAAGATGTTGAAAAAAATTAAAAGCGCTTTGCGTTCTCGACTCCCGGCCCGCAGAAGCCTTTTCATCTGTATCTCCAAGGAACATTGCTAATTAACGCATTGATTAATGACAGGGATTGACTCCACACCAGAGACACACTATGTAATATCATGCGCACATTTGGTTTTAAAATAAATTGTAAATAGGTTATTTAAATGGTTAAAAACGATTATTTAGGAACACTTGCCTCCGGGCTGTTGACTTAACATCAGTGTATTGTAATTAATTAAATATAGTTCTAAACACTATCAATTGTCTTGCTGTTGAGTTAAAGAAATTCGTCAATGAAACAAAGCAGCCTCATATGCAATTATAATTATTATTATAAGGGCTGAGGCATGTTTTCATGGACAATTTTATTACAATGGACAATTACATGGACAATTGGACCTATTTTTTACCCACCATAATTTTATCCGAGCTACCCGTTCTTTTCCTCCCTCAAGCCCCGCCTACCCAGCATCCTTCCCTCTATCACGTCCTGGAAAATCATGCGTAATACAGTTTCTTAACTTGAAAGCCATCGTTGCACTCATGAGGTACAATGAATGGGCATACGCTTTGCGTGGAGCAAGTTTCTCGGTGTCTTTTATGTTGCGTGCAAGATATGAGGGGATATTACTGAAATCAGGCGTGATATCGCGAATCATAATTTTTATATTTTAGGAACAAAATTGAAATCGCTATTACTTTCAGTGAACTCCACACAGCGTTTCGTCGCATTTTGTCATTTTCTGGTTGAATCAAATAACGTATTACGTAACGTAGTAAAATAATTTTTTGGTAGTGTTACGTCTTTTTAATTTTTTCTCTAAATTCCAGGAAATTAAATAACTAGAAAAATAACACCTAAGAAATCCATCCTGAATGAAAAATACATTTCAGATAAAGATTGAGTGCGTATTTCCTGGAAAACTTCGATAGATTTTTTCTCGTGTATTCCTTGTTTTCTCCCTTCCTTTGATGGCTGATTTGATCTATCGACTTTGATATTTGCTAACTCTCCTGAGGTGCCTAATTCAATGTCTTTATTCTTTCAGTCTCTTCGGTTGGAGGTCATGAGTGCATAGGGAATGATGACACGACTCATGCTAACAAGTCGTTGCTCTATAATAGGCACCAATGCCCACTGCTTGCCATCGGTATATTTACCTGGGAGGAAGTCAGCAACAAAGATGGGAGGGATTAATTATTATTATAACATTTTGTTATATTATCATAATATTCATCCTCTAAATAATGGTGTGTGGATTGCAGTACCATACTGCACTTACTTAATTGGTATTTTTATAGCAATAGGAATTTTTATAGCAATAGGAATTTTTATACCAATATAAGGAATACCAAATATATATTTGGTATTCCTTATAGCAGTCCCTCCATTGACGGGCTTTCTTTATCTTTTGTAAACCAAAATGAAATTGCCCTTTCCAAAATGTTCTCTTTACATCTATCTTTGTATTATCCATAGTTCTCTTTCACAATTCTTCACTCTTTCCCAGTCTCTACTGGTTTGAAAGGTTGAGAAGTGTTGCGGATTTATTACGGGAAATATGAAAAGGAGATTTTTTTCTTTGGTTTTGTTAACACCAGTTGCAGTGGTAGTATATCTTTCGCAATGTCGGTTTCGGTTTCCCTGTGATTCCCCGCCCGTATGTCAGAACGGACACGAGACTACGGTGAAGTGGAAATGCTGAGTTCTTATATTTGAGGCTTTGCAAAGCCTTCTCTACGGTTGGAAACATTTTGATTCCTATTGATGTGCCATCAAAGGCTCGAATGTATTAGGCATTTGTGCACGGAAACCGAAATAGCTACATACCCTTTTTATTTCTGTGAATGTCTGAGTGTTTTAGCTTTTTGATCAGCCGAAAGGACCATAAGAATGAGGATAGAAAGATTCTTAGAAACAAGAGAGGGCAAGTGCCACTGAAATGTAAAAATATCTGTAGAAAAGGAGGAAGCAACACATTTTCTTTCTTGTCCTAGATCAATTTCTTGGGCTTTATCATATTTTCTGCCGAGAGATGTTTTCAAAAGCGCAACGTATGTGTACTTTTTTACGCAGGACCTTTAAGAAATATTATTTTCTCAGTAATTCTATGATTTGCCTCTTGAATAGCATAATTAATAAGCTCAAACATGGGCAATTACTACAGATGATCATAATGGAAGGAAGCAAACTGAAAGTATAAATTACGAGTAAAGTGAGCTGATTGACGTGTGTCAGGTTTGCTAACTTGGAATTCATCCATAGCGGAAAGAAAAGACTCCGTCCGTGCGTAGCTCAACGTCCCATCCGTCACGTACGGTCCCCTTACATCTTTCGTTTAGAGCGGACAATGGGCAAATGATAATGCCATACCCTAGGATTCGAACCAAAGTGATGGTGATTCTTATGAAAGAAAAGACAATTAGTGATTGGTTTTAGTGAGTGATGATATTTATTACTTGTGATCTACCTTTTAAGGTACGTTAAAAATAAAAAAATATGGACATGACATTCTTACCTGTACCCCTAACTTTCTTATGATTCCCATCTTCAACTCAGCATTCTTTCTACCTACCGTCATTCTATCCAAACTGAACTGTTTTTGCCTCCCTCTTACTCACCATCATTTCCTCTACCACATCCTTCAAAAACCACTCGCTTCTTATTACCTACTCCATCCAGTTTACCTTTAAATTTGTGAACTACAAATCCAGATTTATTCTATGGCCAAGATTTCACCACTTTATGCCATCATCACTTGGCAACAAGTTTAAGTTAGTGATATTGATTGCATCCGTGGGCTACGCAAAGGTGACAATTTTATTTTTTGTGGAAATACTCACCTAGATGCAGTCTTGCTGGGAGCATATAGGTGGTATAGTCGATGCTGTAGTCTGTGCCGTAGTGTCACGTTTTCTTCAACCCGAAATGCAACTGAATGCAGACAGAACCACACCGGGCGTGAAATATGAACTCTCCCATTCTTAACGGGGAAAATCAATGATAGGGGAATAATTTATGGGTTGCTTCGTCCTTTCTTCTCCCCACATGCCCGTCAATGCACCGACAATGTTTGCGTTTGAATCTCGATGAGTCCTTCGGGACGACAGTTGCCCAACATCGCCGATTTGGAAAGTTCTTGTTATGTCATCCGTCACTACGCCCCCATGCGACAGTTATGAAAGCTTCAGGGGTTTAAAAGGGAGCGGGGGATGAGGGCTAGGCTGAAGGAGGGGGGGAGAGGACATATGTTGGTGTGGGGGAAGGGAAGGAGGGGAAGGTGGGGACAGAAAGGGAAGGAGGTGAGTTGAGTGAACTCAAACAAGACCACGCGGCGACTCTCTCATTTGTCGGGCTGAAATTTTAATGAGCATTTCGATGTGACCCCGTTTCCCCGCCAAGAGACGGATTGGGTGGGGAGGAAGCCTTGGCCAGCTAGCGAAGGGGGACGGGAGACGACGGGTAATGATGAATTTATTTTTTCGTAGTGGGTGGACGATCGGTGGGGAGGGAGAAATCCTTCCGGAGGAGAAAGACCGAGGGGGAGAGAGGGCTGGGTGCTTGAGTGGCAAAATGCGGGATTGACGGCCAATGGTGCGCCCGAGTGGAGAAGAAATGCATTTGCACGCAGCCTAAATGTTTCCCCTATCGGAGCGAATCACTATAATACCGTCCTCCCACTATTAGAGCCCGGTTTCCAAACGATAGCAATACCAACGCAAGGTAGAGAATATTCCAGGTGAGGACTCCGTCCGTGCGTTGCTCAACGTCCCATCCGACACGTACCGTCGGTCCCCTTATATCATTCGTTGAGAGCAGACATTGGGCAAATGATAATACCATACCCTAGGATTCGAACCTAAGTGATGGATGGGCTCTCACTCCATTAAATTTTTGCCGTCATGTCTGCAGTTAGAGCATGCGTATTAGCGCTTCCTTCGCATAATAGGACGATGGCGATACGTAACATATTCTCTCGGAGGACCACTATCTGATTGTGAGTGATGTCTTAGCGTTAACATTGGCGAGCCTAACCCAAATATGCAGTTCTGAAGAATGTTCGTCATTGAAGCCCAATCGTATCGCTAATGTGAGTACCAACGCCTGGCCATCATTCTCCATCCTTCCTCATCACCATTCCAACCGTAGCCTCTCACCTTTCCTCCCGGTCTGAAACACCCTTCCGCGAGGCGGGGGACAGATGTCCACTGAAGAGAAAAATGAGACATTTTTTTCAACCCCGATGGTTTCGGCATTCCGTCCACGGATCCATAAAAGGTTTCGGGTGAAGTGATCCAGTTTCGAAATTAAAGGCGTAATCGAGATTCGAAATGATATACCCGCGTCGTCTGAAGTGTGCCGAAAGGGTGTGACTTCCGAGAATTCCTCCGTTTTTTATTTGTTTTAAAGCTCCGTCCGTTTCGCCGTGGTATGCTCACGCAAGGGAAGTCCCAGATTGAGCGTGAAATAGGTCGCGGGGGAACGGCGAGGGTTGCGGCGGGCGGGTGGAGAGGGGTTGGTCGGCTGGCGCTTGCTTATCTCCGGGGATGATCTCCATGAGGGCCGACTCCTCCTTCGACGATGCATTCTTTGTTTACTCGAATCGAACCCGCGTCACGGCCTGGCTGCCGCAAAGGATGGGGTTCCGAGAACGCCTCGGGCGAATGTTAGACGTAAATCACGAATGATTCTCTCCAAGATAGCTTCAGGTTTTTTTAGTGAGAACGTAGTTTTCACAGTTTTCACTAGTTTTCACACAGCTGAAAAACAAACGAATTCGCTTATCACCACAAAGTGAATGTGTCATCGAATGACCGAGAGTGGTTTCGTAGAAAACGCACTGCTTATTTTAATCACTCTATTCTTTGCTTTTAGTTTACTTTCCCTTTTACGTTAGTGACAGTGTAGTTGTAATATGCTTGAAATTAAAAATTTGATGAAAGAGGTGGATTATTTTATAGGCAGTGAAATTTAGTACAAATTAGTTTACGTGATACTTTTTTTTGAAAGAAAGAAGAACATCGTGGTATTGCCAGAATAGAAACTCGGTTTCTATTTTGGCTAAAATGGAAGTATTTTCATCACAAATTCACTAGAGGAGCTCTGACCAATAACGAAATATTATATCATCGCTTAAGTTTTTTGAAGTCTGGAATATGAATGTATTAGTCTTCCAAAAATGTAAGCAGAGCATCAATTGTGCAGAGGCGATGGACTATATTTTTACGGTGAGCTTTATCTTTCCTCACTTCCAGTGTTCCAGTTTAAACCGTGATCTAATAATAATCTACCAGTTATCGACCATCTAAAGTGCATTTCAATATTCTCATTCACATTTTTTTGTAATATGTCAGCGTTTATAGCTCGAAAGCACAATAGATAGAAAAATGTAAGGCGTAAACATGTCAAAGGCGTGACTTAGTAAACCATTCTAGGATAGGTTTTGTCATCTTAAAAGCTCGATTTATGTTCTTATATTTGATTAAGTTTAAATAATAATCATGAAAGCTAAAATTTGCCCCAGTATTTTTTTTCTCTTTTAAAATAAGAGAACCTGTTAACCCCCTAAAAAAATTTCCAGTATTGCTTTATCATTTTAGCTTAAAGACGGCGAAAGGTTTTATATTAAAATTTAAAATTATATTTTCCCGTTCAAACTAGAAACTAGTAATTTTCTGCCTGTCATTATTTTATTTTGTAGTGGGACCATCATATTTATCACTTATTTTATTCTTCTCGTTGCTTTCGCTTTGGCGGCTGCATGGCCATTTTATTCTTCTCGTTGCTTTCGCTTTGGCGGCTGCATGGCCTCTAGGTTTTACACCGCGTTCTTTGGTAAGCATTAAGTATATTATAGGATTACGCACAAAGAATTCTAGTAATTCTCTTCCTACAAAAAAAGTCCAAATAAGTGTTTAAGATAGTTGTTCTGCTTTTTAAGGGTATATCCCTTTGAGGTTTAAAACTTCATTTAGTTTATTCGCCGCGCTTATCGCCTTCATTTGTCGAGCATTTCAATAGATTGGCCTCGCGTGATATTTCTCTTCTCGGCTCGCCATGCGGCTACTTTGGCATTCTAATTCACACTACGTTGCCGCGTAGCCTTTGGACCAGGGACATCAATAAGAATTCCTTTTGGAGTGATAATATTGCTTCGTTTCATTCAATGACAAGTGTCAAAATATCAGCTTCTTGGTATTTTCCATGCTGCTTTCGTTTGTATTCTTTTCAAATCAAAGAACATGGAGCGTAGTCAAATCAAAACACACTTAAAATTACAGCAAGGCACAATTTTCGAAAACTTTTTAATTATTTTTGATTTTGGGATGATATTTGAATAACGAGAATTGTGAGAAATCCATTACGTTGATTAATACTTTCATTAAGTGCTAGCAAACAGAACAAGCTGTAAATTCATCGATTTCATCATAAAATGAAATACACTTTATTGATAGCTTCGATGGTTTTCGTACCTTTCCGTGCTACTATTGGAATTGGCTCTTTCCTTTTTTCGTAGTTAACAGTATTTACGATTAGTACTGATTGCAGGATGATAAATTTCTTCTAATTGGTGTAACTCAATTTTTACTCATTATTAATTTGTGTCATGTAACTTAATATTTATGTCCATTTTCATGAAGAAAAACTGTTTATTGAAGTTTACCGTATGCTTGAGACAGTAAAATTTCGTGTGCTTGAATTATCCGTAGTAAATACGTCCTCTTTTTTTCTCTTGATTCAAAAATTATCATCACCTTTATAATACCCACATTTTGTGTACCTTGAGATCAATTCTGTTTAGTACTTGAAAGAAGTTTGTAAAATATTTATTTTTACAAAAAATATTATGGTGTTCAATTTAGCACTTTTCCATCATATATGTTGAACACGAATGCATTTTTCTTATTCTCAGAAAGCTTTACTTTGTAAAAGGAAATATAAATTGGGGCTGGCCAATCAAAAACGTGTTTATGATTAATCACTATCCATACGGGTAGTACATTGTGAATACAATATTTATATGCCAAAAGTGGATGTCACCGTAAAATATTATTTAGTTCAATTATCAAGTACTCAACGGTATTGATAGATAACAGGCCACAGGGAGTATTCAATTTAGTTTCCTTCGTTTTGGGAATGATGACGTCAAAAACCATATTGCTCCTCAGAAAAATTAGGTTTACATTCATAGTTCTTTATAGGTTTCATTTATTTTTAGCTTTCAAATATTCGTGCCGTCTTTCCCGTTAGGCTTTTACACAGGCGAGGAAAATCTTTTTTTTTCGAAAGGTACAGTTACGCAGTAATAGTTTACGCGTAAAGGGGGAAGATCCTCGAAAAGATGGCACGCGTCGGGCTTTTGAGACATGCAAAAGGTCAACACTCTTGATGAATGGACTTCCCTAAGTTGGGAAAATACCAGAGATAAACTCTCCTCGGGTATGCCCATGTGAGGACGCAATGATCTTTGTTTGCCCTTTTCCTCTCCCCATACTCCGAAAGTCGTACATACATTAGCATCGTCACTAGCTTTCGAGAATTCTTTCCTCCTGAGACGACAGCTGTGGATTCTTAGGAGGACCAAGCAGCTTCCCCCTCGCAATGTTTGCCCGACAATATGAAAGCCACCGTAAACAATCGCTGCTGGCTCCAGGCCATCGGGTAGTAAGCATCTTAAGAGAGAGCGAAGAGAATTGGATTTAGCGGTTTCGTGGTAAATGCTCGGGACACAATTGGACTACTTCCACAAACCCTCGTGAGTAATGATGACCGGATGAACATTCCTACCTCGAAACGAGCGTCGTCACCCATTCCGATGACGACAGAGAGAGATCTATTCTGGATCCTCTCCGTGTTCTTGTCACCGGAGACAGCGAGCGAAAATGAGCGAGGAAGAAGATGACACCACAGCATGAACGATTCGCGTGGGATTGGTCAGAAATAAATCTTCTTTTGAGCGATCACAGTTCTCATCTGCATAACGGCCTAATGAATCGATCAATATCATTTCGTTGCCTTGGCTCTCTCGTATTTTCTGCGCCTTAACGAACCTGAGGGCTAATCTCTGGCTTACCAAAAAAAAATCGACAGATGAAAAGATTAGAGGGGTAATTTTCCCCTCCGAGGTCATCCGCGAATTGAAAACGGTGATGATAACAACAAGTTCGGAAAATATAAATTATATAGGTCATGGCTCAGCCTCAGGTTTAATCTTCGAGGGTAGTCTAATAATGATTTTGAACAATTGTCTATGTTTTACACAATACATTTCATTTTCAATTATAATCCGTGCATTATCGAACATATAGCGGGTGGATGATGTAAGTACTCATGTAACTCCCGTCAGCTTCGCCTCATTATCAAAATGTATTACATAAAACATGTTGGCGCCAGAATTCTATTTACGTAATAATTTCCCGTTTTTATCTAATAGCGTCATTCTGAACGTGTCGTTTCACACAGGCACGAATTCTACTACAGAAGTTTCGTTGTCACTTTTCTCGACTTACGGAATGACTCATACAAAGTCTGAAGTGTGCTGTCTTTTCCCCCCTTTTATGAGAATAGGAGGATTCTTTTATACCGGCTTAAATCTTAAAATACGCTCTTGACTAGGAGCATTGCTCATGGTGAAAATGGTGAGGGATAACATGGGTTTCTAAAATTGTGAATTACTCAGGTGTGTACACGAAACATTAAAGTACCTACCTTCGGCTCTACAGCATCAATGCATAATGACGAGAAAAACTCCGATCGTCGTAATATAGCTCATGTATGTACAAGTCTGGAATAAACAAAATGAATTTTAATCGGATATACCCATGCTTGGATCGTTTTGCCTCGCTCGGTGCAAACCTTGTCGCGAAATTCGTCGTCACCGGGAATTCACGTGAGATCTATCCAATCAGTCCGAGCGAACTATTTGCTCGACAGTGACTCTCAGCGGCGTGCTAAGAGGCAAGCATGCAGTGAAAGGGATCTTACTCCACCACTTTCTCCTCGGAGTACACGCCGTGTCAATGGATCAGGGCCAGCCTCATCTGGGGCATGTAAAATCTGCAAATACCTGCAGGCCGCTGCGTCAGTGTGTGGCACGGGGTGAATTACCACTAAACCTGCGCTTAAACAAAGGTAAAAGTGTAGTATTAAGGATAAAGTAGTCTAAGCGTAAAGTACTTGGGTACAAGTGTAAGATTGCTGGTTTGAGACTGAATGCATACCTATCATTTTCTCCCCTACCACATACCCTTGCGATGGCCTGAAGGGTATTCTGTAGATAAATAAATGCTTTTACCTTGCTATTCTATAACATCAAAGGGAACTGAAGTTGTTATCCTTGAACCGGGCACGCGTGAACAATTGGTTAAAAGCTAAGAGGGAATATAATTTCATCAACGAGTGAAGTTCTTGTAGAATTAGGTTTTTAGGAGCATCAACCGCTAAGGTTATATCGCGAAGGCTAATTTAACTTAATCCTAATTCTTAGACGCGAACGAGGCGGGCTTCGATGCTGCGACCATCGAATTGTCAGGCCGGCAGTAAGTATTTGCATCAAATACGGTTATTTTTTACATGGGGCATCCAAGTGTGTAGTTAAAATGCGTTCGAAGATTTGAGAACTTCCTGATGATGTTGTGCAGTACTGAAACCTTGTTCGCGGTAAATAAATTTAAGTGGAAAAACTAAGTTACCTTTATTTGTTTCAAAAGTTAAGAACTATTTTCAGATTAATTTGAACGCCTTACAATTCATTCACCAACGGCACGTACGTAATACCCTGCTAACCACCGCAAGGATATTTGTCAGGGAATGAGCCAAACACCAGGCATGCATTGTCAATGAGAGAGAATGAGATTACACTACTACCACGCTGACGTGCAAAATACCTACATTACTCCGTGCATACACTACTTTACATGCCACTGGGATACACATTGTTACCACCCCGAGGAAAGAAGCAAACATGCAGTTGCAAGACAGGCCAAATGCTGGTCATAGATGGCACTGAATTGTTAGTTCATCCAAAGCAATGTATTTATTATGGATCAGTAAATCATTTCTATGAATAAATTAAATTATTACCATATATTTGGAAAGAGCATTCGGTTACTATGACGTCTGTGGTCATCTCCTGCTCAGTGGTATTAAATGTGCGCACGTAGATTTGAGCGAACGTGTTATGCATGTGCACCAGTTTGCGTAGGGGCCATCAGGGAGGGGGGCAGATAGCTAATCGAAGAGGAGGGGAAGGGTTCGAACGGGAGAGGGGGTAAGGGAGGAGAGGGTTTTTGAGCGAGCTTGCGGCTTCGACCAATGGGAGCGGGAGGGGCGGAGGGAGGGGGTGGGGGGCGAGAGGCCGGAGAGGTTGAGTGGCTGGCTCGTCGCTCTCCACTCTTCAGTTGGATTCGAAGCCATCCCGGAGACGGGAGCGCGACCTGCAAGTTTGACAGATAGGAGAGGTCAAGGGAGAGGGTCTTTGTGTTCCCGCACACAGGAGACAATTAAGTCTACAAAAAAAGACCCGTATTCCTCTCATTTCTAAGTCTTGCCTAGCGCATCTAATTCTCGAAGAAGGGATTTCGCTCACGCGATAGCCCTCGCCTTCAAGAAGTTTGTCGCGTTCCCCGGCGACGTAGTCGAATTAACGGTCCTGTCAAGTCGCCGTCGTCGAATTCCGTCGCCCGTCCATCCGGAGAGTGCCTTCCTGCAGCAGCCGGTCCATCGAAAAGCCCCCGGTCGCAGGAGGATCTGGTTCCGTGGATGCCAGATGCTTGGATCCGTCGGGTGCGCCGTCCGTGAGATATTCACGACCAGCTCCGTTCTCAGATGAGGAAGAAGACCTGCTTCCCTGTTACCCACGACTACAGAGCAGCCGTTGCCGTATTCCTCGACTTTCGTGCCTACCTCTGGCGAGTGACGTGAAAAACTGGTTCCGCAAGTTTCCGTGGGAGGAGGGACTCTGTCTCTAGTTATTTTTTTCGGACATTTGCGCCCCGTGGAGTATACTGTGCCACCGGAAGTTTTGAGAATCTTTCTCGGCTTCCGAAGCAAGAAGACTTTTGACGTTCTTCTGAAGTGAAGACTGGTAAACACTTTTGTGTCGTCGGAACTGTAGGCATACCTTATGCCGACTAGATTTCACGAAGGTGATTTGGATTATCTCGGACATTCCAATTCAGTCGAAGAGGGAGCAAGATATCTCGCACCCTCCTGGCTGCCAACAAAGGGAGTAACATCCCACAACAGAGACTTCGTGCTGAGTCGTCCGAGGGTGACTCCGCGAAGAAGCGAGGGCGGCGGAATAGCCGGCCCTTCGTCGCTGCCCCAGGTGGCGACCCGCCACTTCCGCGGCACCCTGGACCCTTTTGGAGAGCGCAAGGGCGCCCCTAGCGCCGTCGCTTTCGACCGCCTGGTTTCCGGACCTCACACGCTGGCGCCGCACGTGTCAGAGCCGAGGCGGAGGGCCGAGGAAGGCCCCTGCCTCCGCCGACCCCGACGCCTCCGCGAGCCACACTTCGGCGCCCACCACCAAAGGCCTCACCTCGCGGGCCCCATCAACCACAGCCAATGGCCGCGGACGGAGGAGGGCGAGGCCCTCAGGCTACTGGCGTGGCTAGGACTCGCGGTGGACACGGTCGCCATGGCCGGAGTAGCCGCCGCCATCCAGGTTCGGGCCTCGAATTCTCTTTGTATCCCCGAACTATTCCTCACCATCTTGGTCTTCCAGACAATTCTTTTATTTCTAATTTTATGCTAATTATCTAACAAGTCTTTCTTTCTCACCCATTGAAGGATGGGGTTGGTTAGATGGCAGAAAGGGACAGTTTTTTCTCATCCTCGCCCAAATTAAGACGTTCTGTTATTGTTATTTAATTTACCACGATAGATGTTGGATTGAAAATCCACAGGTTTGAACGTATGGATTATTAGGTTTTTGAGAAAGTGTGATGGACCGTATCTGTTTGTGAACCAGGAGGTTCTAGAGATGGTGTGCGATGAGGGAAGTAGCTGGTGGAAATTAGTTGAAGGCAGAGTAGGTATCTGTAAAAAATCAACATAGGTGATGGGCTTCTTTAGGTTTAAGGATGTAAGAAAGATTGCAGGAAAAGCGAGAAAGGGGGGATGTAAATTTGGGCATTTACATGAAATGAAAACAAATATAAAGTAAGTTAGTGCAGAGGGAGATAATGTAAGGAAAAAAAATCAAGACAATATATACGTAGAGGAGATTTCTAATATCTCATTAAAAACCTATCATTTCTTGTAATGACAGACCACAACTTAGCCTTGGTATTACTAAACTAAATTCTAGGTCTCCTATGCGTATGTATAAGACAAGCCATTGACTCACGTCTCATCATGGGTGTTTTCAAGTCTGTTTCCGCACTAATATGCGCTTCAGACCGGGAGGAAAGGTATAAGGATAGGAATGGAAGGGGTGGGGATAGGATAAGGTTCGAATCGACTCACGTCTCATGGGTGTTTTCAAGTCTGTTTCCGCACTAATAGGCGCTTCAGACCGGGAGGAAAGGCATAAGGATAGGGATGGAAGGGATAGAAGGGATAGGGATATGTGGTCCGAAGCCACTCACGTCTCACTCACTCATGGTGTTTTCAAGTCTGTTTCCGCACTAATAGGCGCTTCAGACCGGGAGGAAAGGCATAAGGATAGGGATGGAAGGGATAGAAGGGATAGGGATATGTGGTCCGAAGCCACTCACCACTCACGTCTCAAGTAGGAAGGTGTAGGTATTTCAGGGTAAAATGCATGCCAGTCAAAAGGGACAGAGTGAGGGAAATTATCCAAAATATGAGTTCTTGAATCTGACTTTCCATCGCAGCATTTAACACCAAAACGCAACCTCTTAAACTCAGTGCTAAAACCTATCTCACTAAACATGCTTTTTCCGTATTTCTTTTCTTTTTTCGTCCTCCCTCTTTCTCTCAGTGGTCCACCAACCGCAGCACCCTCTTACGGTGTCTTACAGCGATTATTTACATGTAGATCCGTACTGTCTAGTGGAAGCTTACAATGTGGTTTCAGTAGCGTTTCTACTGACTCCACAATGCATCAGCATGTCTCAAATCCACCTGGTTCCATCTTAATGTTCCGCTCTTTTAGCGTGTACATTCCCGACCCGCCTATCCCCCTTCATTCATGTCTACCGAATCGGGCGTGACCTCTCCACTCCCGAAAAGAACTGAAGAACAGTCCGTTTGTTTATGCGAGCGACTATTCCGGGTAGTCCATGCCTCCACGGTGTGCGTTGCCATGGAGACTCCCATCTGTCTTCCCCCCCCCCCCCCCCCCCCCCCACCCTCCTCCTCCTCTTCAAAGCCCCTTCAATTCTTTTCTACGAGAAAAGGCCGTGCTCTAGGCAAACGGGATTTGTTCGCCCCAAGTCTCTATTCCTTCCGAGAATCGGAATGAGGGTTATTTCTGTGTTCGCGCCGATTTCCAGTTTCCATGGGGAAATATCCATCTTCAATCTACTCCCATTACCTATTTTGAGCCAGGGCCATGCGAATTTCTATCGCCATGGGACTTTTTCGGAGTTTGCGCCTGATCTGCAACACTGAAGTACCATAATGAAAGTAAAGCGATAAGCTTATTTTTATGATATTTTCTCTCTTCATTTCGTTTTTTTTTGTTTCTCTTTTTAACCAATTTTATTCATGATGGGGGTGTCATTGTATTCCATCCACGTAGGACACCTGCTTGGTTGCATGCAGTTTTTTTCTGCTCTACAGTCGCTTGAATTGCGAAATCTTCAAAGCTCTGTGCTCGGAAAATGTTAATTTTGTTTCGCCAATGTATGTGTCACAAAGTTGATTTTCGTTTTCTTTTATTGTATCGTTAATATTACTTACTGAGCATGCATTCCTTATTCCTCTTGATAGCAGTTTTCCTTCATATCGCCAGCCGTGGATTTGGTTCTAACCTTATTTGTGGCTTTCATCTCTTTGTTCCAGGTAATAATAATAAATGAAACCTTTGGTCCATCGTATGTTTCAGAGTTAGATAAAGCGCGTCCGATAATCTTATTCATTTATCGTCCGCAGTTGAGGATGAGAGAGCCCGCAGAGCGTTTCTCATCGCCCCTTCCGGATGGGTGACTTCCCACTCATGCATTAATCCACGGTCCTTAGAGCGTGCGTGCACCAGCAGAGCACACCAACGATCGAGCACAAGCTCACCGCCTCTCCGTAGCCTTAGTTATATTTCACATCAAGGTCTTCTCCGCGTCCTTTTTTCTTCTTTTTTTCCGCTTCGGATTGATCGCTCACCCGAAGGAGGTTCTCTAGCCACGGCGATCGAAATGGCCGTTACAGCACCTATCGTCCGACGGACGAGCCATTCGTTTTGCTGAACCAAACACTCTCCACCACCCTTCAAAACATTTGCTCTTTCACATTCCATTTATTTTTTTTCGATTTGTATATTTATTTTACCATGACCGTAATTTTTATTTTATTTTTCACCTCGTTGGTCTTACGTGACCGCGGCAGTGATTTCTTCAGTGATTCACGAATCCAAACCAGCTTTTTCATGGCCTCCTAGTTCTAACTCTCTCCATATTCGATTTCGATTGTATTTTATCGAAGGGCGGTGAGACTCAGCTTTCATTTCTCCTCCCCAACTAATCGATGATATCGAAAATAATTGGTGGCTATGAATCTCCAGCATAGCTCCAGAGTACATTCTAAGCGCCTGAGGGATTTTAGGCTGTTGAAATTAATTTCGGGGTCACATACTATATATTTTGGCCTCGAAATCCCAAGCCGACTACGCGATTGTTTAAGTATGAAGCTGTTTATTTCTCCAAAAAATATTGAATTTTGAAGTCAAATGGTTGGGGTTAATGATATTCAGGCCTGCGCCAAGTGTCATTGATTGCTAATGTGGGTAGTAAGGGCCTTTGTTATGTTAATAATTTGAGTCTCACATTTCATGAGAATTTCTCACAATATTGGTAATACAGTTTATGATCATCTAGCATTAAAATAAAGGGAATCGAAACTAGGAGCTACGTGATGTTTACGCGGAAAAATATTTTCGACACTCTTTTGAGTTCTGTTTGTCCCGTTAATTGCCCTTATCTCGGCTGGTATGTGCGCAGAAGTTGCTTAGATCTTGTAAGACCGATGTTCTCACGCGCCCCGCCTTTTATGACTCTCACTCCCTCCCTATCTACTCCACGAAGTTCATTTCGAAAAAAGCAATAAATAAACAGAATAGCATTTCTCCCTCCCAGGCAAGAGCGTAATCCCGTCGAGAGTTGAGGTTAGCGAGTGAGCCGACGAGAGGGTGTGGGTGGGGGAGTGGAGCCGACCGTCACGTACCTGGAAGTAACTCCAGAGAGTGCCCTCCACCGCCGCTCGCTCTCACTCTCCTTCTGTGCGGCCCGGGAGAGTCACTTGTTATATTTTCCCACCTCCTCCGCCTTCTCCTTCACCGAGCCCCGCGATACGATCGACACTCTAGCGGCGCTCCCCATGCCACCAGAACAAGACCGTATTTTTCCCTCCCCCACAGCCACCCCCATCACCACGGCCTACTTTACTTCTGCGCCTCCTCCGCGAGAGAGAGAGAGAGGGCATGCATGCATAAAACCCGTTTATACGTGTGCACTGTCCTTTTTTTCCCTGCTTTGCCTCGTCGCACGCATACACGCAAGTGCGGAGCGGGCATGGCCGACAATCCCCCTTCCTCCCCCCCACCCGGCAACCAATGCCTCCCGTTCTCAATCCCCTTCCTCCCCCGATATTTGCGGGACGAATCCTCCCCTTATATCAATCAAGCGGGCAGGTGCAGGGGTTGCGGTCGGGCGTGGGAGGGAAGGGGGGGGGTGGGCGCGGCCTTCTCTCCGCGCCCCCTGGAAGATTCGCGTGTCTCTCCCAAAGGTGGGAGGTGAGTGTCGGTGGACGGGTGGAATTGACGAGCGGGAGGGGGAAGGAAGCGTGGAATTGAAATGTTTTGCTCCGCATGAAGCCCGGAACCTTGGCCTATATAAGCTCTCGCAGTTTTTCTCCCCACCTAGGGGGACGGTTGCTGTTTTTCGCATTTCTCGCTCCATCTCGTGCTGTCTCCCTACCTCTCTCTCTCCCTTTTTCCTTCCTTGATGAGGAGTTCCCGTGTCGGGGGAGTTACCGAGACGGGGCAGTCGTGAAAGAGGAGGTTTTTAGACGAGAAGGAGAGACGAAGATGGTGGCCTGTCGAATTACAATATGGGAGAGGGGTAGGTGGTGGAAAAAAAGAAGTTTGTGAAGCAGATCCCTGTTTGTTTATCACTCCCAAGGCCGGCTGAGTTGGCCGGGAGGGTGGGGAAGGGCTGGAGTTGAGATAATATTTTTTTTCCGTGCGTGCGGTCGATTCGCCAAGCTTCACGTCACTTCAAAGGTCCACTTTACCCTCTCCGTGGACGAGGGTTAGCGATTATTTTCTCATCCCCTCCCCATGTTATTCTTTCACCTTCCCTCCCCCATCACCCTTCCGTTCCCTCGCAACAGGATTCGCTCCTTCCCTGGCCGCCGAAAATCTGCATCCTTGGCCGTGATGCGGCGAAAGGGAACCTTGCCCCCATTTTATTATCTCCGGTCTGAAGGGAGGGAGGCTCTCCTTCTCTATCAGCCCCCTCCCTCTTACTCTCTTTCATTCTCCCAGGCGGTGTGTAGTTTCGCCTGGAGGGTGAGGGATGCCCGCTGATAATTGCGATAATGCTCTCACCCGCCCTCCGAGGAGACAGAGATTCGGCGGACCGTCACTTTTTTATGCTTGCTCCATTGAGTTATTTTTATTTTGGAGGACGAGGATCTCAATTTCGCTTTTATGGCATGCTGTGAATGGAGCTTGATTTTTGAAGGCCCACCAATGTTTTTTTTCCAATCTGATGATAATCACGGGGTGTTTTTCATGGTTCTTCTTGATTGAGATTATTGTAGCAGCTATCTCTAGGGTAATTTCAGATCTTTTGTGGTGTCCAACCTCATACTCCGCTAATAACATAGCATTTAGAAATTCAGAAGTAGTATGCGTCTAAGATGGGTTCCAAAGTTTCCTCCCTTGCCCTTAATCGATGATCAGACTAATTCTTGGCGCTTAAAATCTAAGATTTTCCTTCTTGCTTTATTTTTATTGAAGAGAACAATTTATGATTTGAAGAATGTTTAAAATTTAATGTCACCGCAGGATCAAGTACTAAGTAAGATAAACATTGAAACACAATTTACATGAATGCTAACACATGATAAAATATCCGTTATTTAAAGAAAGCGAAAATCAGGATGTCATTTTTTTTTACCAGCACTTCTGTTTCTTCGGCATAATCGATTTTATTTTGAGTAACAAGTAGGTTGCCTGGTTATTCACCATGAGGGTATAATGATCTCCAATCGCTTTGCATAAACCCGAATAAGTATTTTAATCGTCTTCTACTGACCAATTCTCGCCCATTCATTCATTTTTCATGAAATACGTATGAGCCGTTCTCTTTCAGGAGGGCACTCGTGAAATTTTCCACCCAACCAAACGCGTGTGCGCCACGAATCAATTCCACAAGCGTCGACCTCTTCCTCCCGAATGACTTACTTAGAGTGGGATGCGTGTCGCCGAGGATAGTTTCCGATTCTCGGGGAGCGAAACAGATCTCTGCCCCACCGGAAGTTGAAAAGGGGGCAGCCTCACTTGCGGGGAAATAAATCACGATGTGGGGATGGCCTTGCGGCACTGCCGCGCGTTGACAAATTATCGATGCCCTTGGGGCTTTTGAGCGAGTTTCTCCATCCAGATGCCTTTGTTTCCTCCCTTTTCTAAAAAGGCAATGCGGTACACAACGAAACCTTTATTTTGTTCTCTCGTAAGTGAAGGATAAAAATAACTGAATGTATTCTTTCTGAACGTATCGGCAAATTTGTCGGAACAACACCGATTGGAGATCCAGGACTCGATGGCATTTTTGCCATCGTAATTAAGTCTTTGTTGTTCCTTGAAGGTTTGTTTCTAAATCGCTTCCGCCTCGAGCCACAAGGCCGACATTACTTCCCTGCTCGGTTTCTGCTGAGTTATACCAGCCATCCATCTTCCTATTCGCGCCGCCGCCCTTTCCCTAGAGAGCGGCTTACTCAGTGCCCGACAAGTATGCACCAAGCTCTCGTCTAAATACTTTCAGGTGAATGGGGAATCTTCCGCTCCACTCCGTCACGACCTACTAGGAAAACTCGCCAAGTGAAGTACTGCGGCTTTTCGTTTAGGAGGGGAAACGCGTGCTACTACCTTTTGCCTCATCCCAAAATGTTCCTACTGGATACGGCGCAATTACCTTTTGATCCGCTGATTCTGTCAACCCAGTGACCGCCGGCCTCGACCTCTCGTAATGAGACTGAGAGAGCGCGAGCATTAGCTTCAATATCCGCTTCCAACCAACCCTTTCATCCCCCCCACGAATCGATTTCCCATGCAGCATGCAAATCGATGTCCATGCATAAGCCATCGAGTTCTCGTGCACTCGGGTTCCTTGCCTAGGAGCGCCTTTCCGCTACTGTTGCGAGGGCTACCTACCTTCGGTAGCTCGACCTTAACTTTATATTCATGGCGAGGCGTTTTACAATTTTTAGCGCGCCAGAATCCGGGTGCCCGGCTGCAGATTGCTGCATCGCACGGTGATCGTGGTGGTTCGCTGGTGGAGAGGATCTGCCTCGAGGGAAGAGAGGATGCATTTAATTAAGGCCGTCCCCTGATTCTCCCTAATGAGCGCAGTAGCTGCACTCTCCCAATCTAGGTCGCTCGCTCCAGACCCTCTCACATTCTTCACGTCCACAAATTGCAGGGCCCTTGCCATCCAGCCACCCGTGTTACGTCGGTACTACCCCACCGTCGATGCTCCTTCGTGGGATCGTGCGCGTGTCTTATCGGGGAACCACGTGACTACACGAAATGGTAAACAGAGAAGCCAATTGGCTTGACCTCTGGATGAATATTTATGATACGTGCGGTGGACATAATCCCTGAGGACGGATTCTTAAGTCTCCGGAATGATCATTGGCTTTCGGTACCAGTAGGTAATTGTGTTCGGTTAGATGCTTCGTTGCTAGCTTCTTTTTTAAGCCCCAGACAGTTGCATAAACAATTCCACATTGATAACCTTTTTTCTGTTTCATTACTGTAGTTTCCTTTTTCTTCGAAAAAAAATTTTACAGAGAAAACTTGGAACATCCTTTCAAATCAAGTTCAAAAGGTAGATTAAAACTACGAATATATATGCTAAATACAAATATGTACGTGATTTCCTTCTAAACTAGGCACCCTATCGTAAATAAGTTATCTCATTAGGGTGGGCAAATAAAAGCTCACAAAAAATTTTTCTTGATCAACAACTCGGCCAGACTTCATGCTATATTAAACTGAATTGCAGCCATTCTGTTTTGTCAACAAGAAATTCTCCCTTTTGGCTTTTATTATTCTCACCTACGGCGAAATCCGTTTCATTTGGTCATTTTTCTTCTAGAATTCAACCTGGCCGTGGATGCTAGGTATGCCGATCAATGAGATATATTAGGGACAGTAATCACACTGCGGAGAGCCTACTAATAGGCGATTACTATGCGCACAATGTCAGTTTGATTTGAACATGATGGTCGGTCAGTCAGTTGAACATGATTGTTTCCAACCGGCAAAACCTGCGTCAAAACCATTTAAACAAAAACCGTTTATTGCTCCTCATTCCTGACATTGGGGTTTGGCAAAACAACAGTTACACAATCCAGCCCTGTCGCTCGCACGACTTTCACCCCGTGGGTATTTTGTTGGAAGAGAGAGAGAGATTTATTCGAACTGCTGTTGTGTACAGTTATGCGAGGCCGGTTAGATAAGAAAAACAAGCTAGCTCTTTCACTTTGTTATATCAAATTCCCACACATAGAGCACATTGGGTATGTTTGCCGTTTCCATACCACCTGTAGTTTTCTGCGAACCAATCTTACTCATATAATCATCTCACTGGCTATAGATACAAAAACATTACCTACGCACAGTGGCGGATCTAGGTTTGGACCAAGGGGGGGGCAAACCGGGGGTCTTGGGAATTCCCCCCAGCCGAAGGGGGGTTCGGGGATTTTGGAAATTTGGGATTTTCAAGACTCAAAAGACGGCGGTTTTAGGCCAATTCTTTTATAAAAAAGACACTAAAGTTGCGCATCTTTAATCCGGCACAGTCGGGACCGAAGTGATGCCGGATTAGGGATTTTGCCGGACTATGGGTCATGCATGGCAACTGGTCTATTTCTGACGTCTGGGATGTTTTCATTGATATGAGTCAATAATTTATGACAAAATATATTCATTTGCCATTTAATGAACATTATTTTTAAAAGAGTTACTGAGAATAATCAGAAAGAAATGATTTCTTAATTTACAAAGTTATTATTTAAAATTATCGAAGTTGCGCAGTGAGTGAAAATAACGGAATTTAAGCATTGTGTATATTGCTGCACATGTAAAAGTTTCATATTATTATTGGAAAAGGGTATAAAATTCGATATTTCTTATGCTGTGCTTTGCATAACATAATTTCGTACCGCGCTTGATTTGTTATCAGCTGATTCAGCGCGATGTCAACGCGTGGGTGTCGTGTGTACGGCCGCCCATCACTACGTCGCCGCGGGCGACCAGACTGTGTTATTCGTTAAAGACCATCATCAATCTTATCATCAGTAGTCTTCCTTCAACAATTCAGGCTGATCATCTTCATTCCCACTCGGAGTTATTGCTATTAATTACCATTTCAATGATTTCATCATCTATGATATGTTGTGTAGTGAGAATATCGTGGCCGCTAAATATCCTTTCGTCTAAATTTACCAATTCCATTTCCTTTAATTCATGGTTATGGACGATGTTTGCAAACTCCATCATCATATTTTTATCCTCAGAAACATGAAAATTTTAAAATCCCCACTTATTTCGCCTATATCAAACCTTAAAGCAGTCCACAATTTAAACCACGCGTGTTTTAGAACGGACGGTGAAATGCTATTGCATGCACGTGAAATTTCCCACATCACGTCTTTTGGATTAATCACGTCTATTTCTGAAATAGTTTATCCTGCTCCATTAGCATTTGGCCAGAAATACTAAGCCCTTCCCTTCGACGCAATCGAAACCAGCCTATCTAAATTGGCACTTAAATGTTCTTTCATAGTTTTTCTCTCTGTTATCTACTTCTTCGTGTCACTTTAACAGTAAAATTTTGATGATTTTTCTCTTTCAGCTTCTTAATGTGTTATATTATTGTTGAAGATCCCACGTAGTATGTTTCAGTCAAACGCTTTACTATTGCAACGGCGTCAAGCTTTTTCACAACTTGCACTTTTTCTACGATGGTTAACGTTTTGTGCTGTTGCCACAACTGTATGGATGAGACATGTTTTGGGTGAAACATAAGCAGATAACAAATAATTTTTATCAAATTATGTCTAATGGTCAATCAAAAATGCGCGCGCCATTGAGAGTGGCCGATCTATAGTCGTAGTCCGTCTCGGCGATGTCTTCAAAATTATGTTTACTTCAAGTTCCAGAATAATTCCAGTGTACACGAAATGCCAGAAATTTATATGTTTAAATTATTCTGATTCTCGAAATGGATAAATTAACGTTAAGAATGGTATCTCAGTATTAATATAATAATAATATCTCGGCAGGTTATGAAGCAAAAAAAAGTTCCCGTAAAAATGTTTCGGCATTTTTCACTAAGTACCAGGTAGTTGGTCACGGCAAAATTGCCGGATTATGGGTGATCCCGGATTAGGGGTTCCCGGATTAAGGGTGCTCAACTGTACTATGCACATGTAGAAGGTCGTTTTATTAGTAAAAGGTTTATGGTGGTCATTATGGGCCTAGATTGAAATATCGGTAATATTAATAATAAAAACTCATGATGACGCTTTATCTAGTTTTTAAAGTATGACTTAATGATAAGGAACACAAACATAGTCAAATGACTTATATGATTAGATAAGTTCATTTGTTCTTATTATTCATTTTTTTACGTTGAACAATAGTCAGGAAGTTTAAATAGCAAAAAAACATTCAAAATGTAATTAAAATTAATTTATATTTGACTGCTTGTGGATCTTTGAACTAGAGATACTTAACAATAAAAGGGGAAATTTATAATGGGTGCTATAAAATAGTCAAATATATATATCCTTTATTATTTTTGTTATATCGTGTTGTCTGTGTTGAGAGTTTTTATAATGCCCACGTGTACTGCCAAATAAATACAGAGGCTGCCTCTGCGCTATTGAGCGAATTCACGATTATTTGTCCGGTTTCGCAAGTATCGCTTCCGATTGTAACATACCAAAAGCGTGTAAAATAGGCCCCAAGTTTAAAACTAATTGATATTTTAATTTGTTATAGTAGGTATATTTACCGGAAAATATAACTAAATACTTTTGTGCAAAGTGGTAACCTCCAAAAATTTCGATTTTATCTAGTGTATGTTTCGACCCAATGGGGGGGGCTATAGCCCCCTTAGCCCCCCCCATAGATCCGCCACTGCCTACGCATACCTACGCATAGACTCCCCACCTTTTTCACTGGAAATCATCATAGCATTGACATAATACGACTTTTTTTATTTTTGAGGGGAATTCTGGACTGAATTAGAATTATTTCCTTCTCAGTAGTTCCTCGATAAGAGGGTCAGTCTTAGCATCGACCTTTTTATCCTTTTCGTCATGGCTAATGGCCTATCTGATTTAAATGCCTGGTGCTGAGCGTGAATGACAGTGTATTGTGCAAGCAACTCTCGGGTAGGAATTTCTTGACTGTCTTGTGCATACAAACTTGACCCACTGCAGTGTTTCATCACAGATATTTTCCTGTAGGAAACTTTTTTCGAATATATATTTTTTCATCCTGTTGATGATAGGTTAATGCAGGATACACGGAAGGAAAATCGAAAGGAATTATATTACCTTCTTAGATTTTACACAATCATACTATACTGTATGCACACCGAACGATTATCCATTCTATCAAGGTGTGATTCTTGGGCAAGAGAGGGGATGTGTGCATCCGCAATGGGTATTGAATTTTCAATTAATTCTTTGAAAACTGTGCTTCCTGATTGGTCTCTCCAGGCTACCAATAAGAGAAGAGGATATTTGAAACTACGCACCGTAGCAGGGAGGAAACGTAGTTAGATGAAACATTTTCCTCCATCATCAGATCTGTAAACTATTTTAATTTAAGTCACGCTCTCTCCTAGAATCATTCAGTGCACTTCTTGGATCACTTTACCTGAAAAATTGCATTTAAAACTTTACGCTCATGCTAAATATTTGGTCTTTTTTATGAAGTATCACGTACCTCCTCTAGCACAGAAGGCGGTTGATTTCCGTCCTTTTATGAGTAGTTTGCTTTTTACCATTGGCTTGCCAAAAACTTAACCATCAGAAATGCACCAAAAATGCTCCCCAAGTCTTTTTTCAAGGTTCATTCATTCATATAAATATAGTGCTGAAGGAAACTATGAGATTATATACACTTCATAAACGGAAACCCGAGGAATCGCCACGATATATTTCCTAGTGCCCATCTATCATGAAATGAATCTTTTTTTTCTATATTTAGGAGAAGCAGTTATAGAATGGGGTCGTGGTGGCCTAGTGGGTAGAGCACTGAGCTACTGACCGTAGGATTCCAGGTTCAAATACCGGACAAGAGCCTTTCTGGACACCCCCATCTAAAATCCTCGCGATTCGATTTTCTGCGAGTTAGAATTTCGTAGGAAATCGCAGGTGGCCCAGGGAAAGGAACTGGCCCCCCTACCCTGAATGTGTGAATTTCACACGCCATTGGATTAGTACGGGGTGAGCTCTACTCTCACCTATCAAAACGAACCTTCGGGTTGAATCACTGAGTGAGTGAGTTAACGAATTTCCGTCAAATTCTATATTTTTGCATAAGTGTGAAGGGGAAAATTTTTTTATTGAAATTTGGTCCAGCCACGTCGTTCGCCCATCAGTCCCGAACCCTAGTTCAAATCCCGGGCAAGATTAAATAATAATAGCCACATAACTTGCTCCGTCCCCCTAAAATATTTTCAACCACCTTTCTTAGTTGTGATATGGCCGTCATCAATTCATCTATTTCACGTTTGAGTTTTTCTTATGATTAATCGCCATCAAGTTCACGTATGTTAGCGTCAATAAAATGCAATTCAGACAAGAGGGATGGATGTCCTGAGTTGACCTACGTACTACTACCCAACCTTCCATCCATCCAATGGAGCCAAGTTCGGTGGTGATGGATTTATAAGCCCCAGTCGTGGCCTAATCTCTCTTGGCGCCGGACAGACCCAGGCAAGGAGCCTCTCCTCCGCCAAGACAATGCGCTGAGGGGCGTGGGTAGCGAAGAATGGAAATTGGAGAGAGGATGTGTATGGGGCAGGGTGGGCAGGGTCCGCGAGGAACCGAGGCGCCTGCCCAACTGGAATGAAACAATCAGAGAGAGAGTGGATGAATAGCCTGGAGTTGAGCAGTTCATAAATACCCACTTTGGCGGACGTAATTTATTATTTTGGAGTGGTTACCCTTCGTCAAGATTTTGGCCCAATCTCATTGAAGTGTCATCAATTATCTTTCTTCGGGAGGAACAAGAATGAAAAACAATCCCTATTCCATATCCATCAATTTTACAACCAAAACCTTGGTTTTACTGATGAGGTAGCATCGTCAAGTGCTAATAATTTTGCAAGGAAGTGTGACCGAGGTCTTCATGGTAAAACGTGCTACCTATAATTGTAGTTTTTGTATTCTTGTTCCTTTGCAATGTATGAACTCCGCTAACATAAACCTGAAAGAATTGTCAATTTTGTTTTCTTTAGTTTCACGATAGCAAAAGATAATTGCACCATAATTAACTGTAAAACGTTAATTGGCGTTCTCTCTTGAAATTCGTGTCTGCTTTTATTCTGCATGTAATGCATCAAGCGATTAAACTATATATCTTATATCACTTTGTAAACTTATATATTTCCAATTCAGCTGGATTCTAGCTTGTAACCCATCGTCTTTCAACATGTCTGGTTCAGTAACAATCTCTCATCATTTTGTCGACATATGACTATGGTAATTTTAACTCTATGTCAATAAATATGAGATAAAGAATAAATAAAAATGAATGTCAGTAAAAAATAAATAATTGTGAGGAATAAACTAATAAATTTATAAAAGTGATTTTACATGGATATGTGAAGAACCAGCTCACGCACTTCACATGCAATACACATGCTTGAGCGTATTTTATCTCTTCGGCGAAGTCCCGGGAACGTAAGAATCCCCTAAGGCTCCTTCCCTATCTTATCGGAAATCACACTGGTTATTCCATTCCACTCCACCGCTTTGCCCCCGCGGCAGCAGAGTGACGGAAAGCAATCGGCGGGCGCTGGCCGATGCCGCATCCGACGCAGGATGCGAGTGCCGCGTTGGAGACAGAGAGAGCAGTTTCATATTTTTCCAGTGTTGTTGACCCCTGAAAACGAGAGAGAGAGAGCAAAGGGTTGAGACTCAGAGGACGGGAGAAAGTGGATGGGTGGGCCATCGCTACTTCCCATTCATGGTGAGACAGTAATTTGAACGATGAATGCTCTCCTTCTTTTTAATTATAAACACGATGCCCGATGAATGCCTCATGTTTTCACGTATTCATTTGCCACTTTGTCCATGTTATTCTAATGCTTCCAATTCAAAAGTGATCGTGATTGTTTTCATTAATGTCTGCCCTTTCAAGTGGTCCCTCTCGGAAAGTTCCCTCGATTCCCAGTATTTGAGGGTAACGAACGTTTTATTTATATCTCTGGCAGTTGGAACGTCCTCATTTCCTTACTGCTTTTCGCTCCTGAAATTTGACTGCGATCCATTTGAATGATTTGATGTGGAATATCGTGCAATAACCTTATTTCCGTAATATTCGGACTCAAGTTTGAACTCCAGCATCTTTTCGCAATTTTCTTCTTCCTCTCATATGCATACGCATTGACGCCCGACTTTTCTAATAACTTCAGAAGTGAAAGTGAGGTTTTCCAAAATTTTATAAATTTCGTTCCCAACTTGTTCCGTTGTAATTTTTCAGCTACATCACATTTAAAGACCTAATATTTTTTAAAGGGAATTGCTATTTCAACATTAATAGCTCTATCTATTTTATTCTTTTGAAATCAGACTTGAAGGCTGTGGAGCAATATTCATTATGAATATTATTTCTGTGTGTGTCAAACTAGGATATAAAAATTTACCGTTTTGTGTACTATAGATCTAGTTAGTGACACACTGGAGATTTCAGACCATGAAAATAATACAAGAGCAATTTTATCATGCAATTTTTGTTGATTGGCTCCGTCCTCCGATCTCAATAGCTTTGTGTAAAGTCCCTTGGGACGGAAGCCGGGCATTCTCGAGAATCTTTCACAGATGTCATTCTCGCAGAACGGGCACACCGATTATCCTTAAGTACCGTACGAAACAAATTAACTCCGAAATAGCCTGAGTAGGAGTGTGTGACTTCAGTTTGTTAGGACTTTAACTTATCAAGTCCCAAGGCAAACTGCATAGCCGTCATACTCCTTTTTATTTCATAGATACGCTATATCTCCTCCAATATTAAAGGTGGCATTTAAATGAAGAGAATTTAAATAGCTACTACGATTGCCTTCCCATCAAACCTGGAACAATGTCCACCATTATCTCCGCCGCATCAAACTGAACTAGCAATATCATCGAAATATGAACCACTGCTAGTCAAATGATTTCTTTGAGGTTGATGTTAAAAACGCGTCGGTAGAAGTAATGAATTACACTTGAATTGAAGTGCACATTATCTCGATCCTAAAGGATTCATGCTATTCTATGAGAAGAGCTCTATGAGCGCGGGATAGTGATGCTCTCCCATCTTATGGCCCGAGGTTCTACGGAATACCTTAGTGCTGCCCGCATAAGGAATTACATCTTACGGCAGGCACCACGAACTATAATTTATTTGTATTCCGCTTCGTAACAGATCATTTCATACTGCTCACATGCCCTAAACTCCTTTTTTCTTCTCATTGCAGTTCAAACGGATGCTTAACAAAGAGCTGAGCCATTTCTCCGAGTCCAGCAAATCAGGAAACCAGATATCCGAGTATATTTGCTCCACCTTCCTCGGTAAGTACAGCATAAATATAAACTCTACCTGTGGAAGTTGCTCGTAACTCAAAAATTTGAATGGGAAAGCCAACCAAGGCAGACAATAAAATTTCCATGACAAGCCATGAACAACGGGCTCGACTTCTCTCTCAAAACGAATGATTAGGCATAGCTTTTTACAGCTTTTTTGCAGTGCATATGAGACCGTGTAATTTTATCTTTGTACTTAGAATTTTACGAGCAATTTTTATTGGGAAATACTGCAGCCTTAAAACAGTGTTGTCTTCAGTTTTTGTGTCCTATAATTTTTTTTATATTTGCAAAACTACCGTTATTCGGATATTCACTCCAAGCATACATAATGTTTATAATTTTCTAGGCGTTTATAATTCTCTACCTTGACCTTCCTGTCAAGAGCCAGTTGTTTTTTTTTAACTATCAGTTTTTGACTGAAGGACCATGCTGACGTTGAAAGACGTCTCAAATATCCACTTCTTTGTTAACGGTTTCTTGCTCAAATAAATATATCTTCCTTCCATCAATATTCCTTTTCATTACTGATTTGTTTTTGGTGGAATCCCTTGTAAGGTATGAGGATTACTATCTTAATGGTAACATCATGATAGTTAGCGGAAGTTGTAAATTACGGGGTAATAACCACCAATTTTCGCCAATGCCATCTTTGGTGCCTGATCTCGATCCGTCGATATAATATGGTCCGTTAATATTAGAATCGTCCAGTGTACTAAAACTTTTGTTGCCACCATGAACCATAAAACGAGAAACCGTAAAACGGATTCTCATTAGTTTTATCGTAGGTCTTACTTGTTCTACCTTGCATTTATATCCTCCAATCCCTCGTTCTACCTATTGATTAATACTGGAATACGTCGAGGGGAACCCCCCCTCCTCCCCAAGCAGTGACCCCATCTCCCCACCACTGACGTGGAAACAACGTTACTTCAACCCATGGGTGAGCGCAGCGGGAGCCGAAAGAGGAGTGCACACGAGATAGGGAAGGTTCGCATGTTACCATGCGGCGCGTACTCTTCTGTTTGTGGTCGCTGTAGAGAGAGAGAGAGGAGGGTGAGGGTGTGGAAGATCATATCTAGAATCTCCAGTGAGGTCGCGCTGGTCGCAGTTTCAGGCGCATTACTCATCTATCTCTGCAGCCTCCTGCCGCAACCGCCTCCCCAACTCCAGCCTCGGTATCTCCCCCACTCTCCCCGCTCTCTCCTCCTCTCTCCATATTGCCTTTTTTGCCGTCTGCATAGTCTGGCGGCGTTTAAAAACTCGGCGCCGTGGAGAGATACAGTCTCCTCTCGTGGACCAGTGTGACCCGAGGTCGTTCGATTGTTTTTTTTATTTATTTTTTGTTATTATGGGAAGGGGAGGACATTGGGAATGGTGGGCGGGAGTTTTCTCGAATGTAATTTCACTGTTGATCGCCGCAGACCGAAACTCCAGAGCCGCATCGGGAATCGCCACTCTGTAGGAACAAAAAGAACAGTGGATTTAGAGGGAGCTCGACTGCTCAAGTTATCGCGAACATGATTTATAGCTAAAATAAAATCGATATTTTTTTAACAGAGACACGGGACGTGAATCAAATCATGCCTGGATGTTGATATTCACATCTCGCATTACTTTGTCATTCTGAATCACGTGCGCGATCATTTTGCGCGTTATCGAGTGTTAGTTTGATTAGAAAAAAATAACGTCGCGCGAGCAGGAAAGTTTTTTTCCTGCTCGCGATTTCCCTCTCATCACGTTGTGCAGCACGGAGATTGTTTTTTATTCCTTATTCAAGCGGTGAAGAATACACTATTCTTGGCAGGTGACCTGTCAGTGAGCATTAAGTAATGAGAGTATTGATTTTCCTCAGGGATATCTTTTTTTTCAAAACGCACGCGCGGCTACTGTCGTATGATCTTTGCCGACAGTTTTCACTCAGATCTATCTTGGGGACCCGTGCGATTTTAAGAGTATCAAGAACGGAGGTGTAGACAATTTTGCACCAGTTTGTGGCAGAGGGTGAAATATCACCAGACATCACTACGTACATACACTAATAGTTACCTAGCGACGATACCATCATGCCCGCATCTACCTGTCCAAGAAAGTTCAATTTTTACATGGCATTGAAGTATATGTTAGGATATGTTTACAGGCATGCTTTGCGCACTTATCGGTTCATGCAGGTAAGCAAACTCGCATAAAAAGCATCATTGTCTTCCGTTCACCTTACATCACCCTACCAAGTAAATGATTATCCCCCTGGTAACTTTGGTTTTTTTAAAATATATTATTGTCTTAAACTGAATGTACGCGGAAAGAAAGACATTTCATCTACCCTACTAAAGGCCAGTCTAATTTTACTCTCTAATCCAACCTATCATAGTACGCTAAGGTTTTTAACGTAAAATTGATAGATTCACATCGAACTTATTGGTACTTGGTGAATTAAAATGGTTGAAACGTCGGTGAAACATCGTGATAACGGCTTCACGTCAAACTGAAAATTGAGTGGAAAAATAAATTATGTGCGGAGTAGGTTATTGCTGATAAATAATGTTTGCTATGGCCATATCTTTGACATCTTCAGTAAAGGTATCCGCCTCAAATTTCTGCTTGTATTCAACGTACGAATGGATAGGGAATGAGTGATGGGAGGTGAAAGCGGGCGCGCGAGGAAGTGGGAGGAAAAGAGGGGATGGGAGGAACGTGGGAAGGAGAAAGATGAAAAGGGGCTGGAGCGGATGGACCCTCGACGCTTTTGACGGACCCAAGGGGGATTTGAGGAGGCGGCTGTGTTGGCGGGCTCGGAGTTGGCTTGCTGAGAAGTCTGCTGTCCTCGCCAACAGTTTGGAAGTTTCGAAACTGGGTCGGGTAAGAGGAGGGGGGATAGTAGAAAGTAGACAACGGGTTGAAACCATGAGACCGGGTTGAATAATTAGGCCGAAAGACAAGGGACGGCGCTTGAATAGGAGACGAATATGCACCCACACAAAAAGAAAACGTTGCAGCAAGTTGGCGCCAAGCGATTCCCGGCAATGTTTTGTAATGATTAAGTCCCGGCAATTTCTGTCAAACTTTTTGTTGTCATAGCTGTGAATTAAATCAAATTTATCAGATAATAAATGTAAATTATAAAAGATAACGTTAGGTGTGACACGTTGTTTAACCCGTAAAAATATATTATAGGCCATGGTAGACAGGGAACAAGCCAATCTTGTGAAACGATGTAATATAACCTTCGCAGTTAGAGCACCAAAAAAACCCAAGACCACCTATTACTGCCTACTCGTGTAAAATATCACATATGCTCTTTCATGACATTCTTTTGTAGGCCTCACTCTCTAGGTAAGATATATATTGTCACTTGCGCTCGATTGCCGATCATTAGCACTGTAATGAGTAATTAACATCTATTTACATGTATACTATACACTGCTAGCCACCTCAAGGGTGTGTGACAGGGGGTAAACCATCACCAGACATGAGTTTCAAAGCAAAAATTAATTTACTGTTGCTTTCATGGGAAAATACTAGTCCACGCAAGCCCAACTTGCATATAACTGATATTTAAAATGCTACTAAGTTAAGGAAACAGGATTTTCTCAACTATATATTAATTTATTCATATTTCCCAAAGTGTGAATGAGTAGTGCAATAAATTAAATTTATCAGAGAATTAATTTAGATTCAGAAATAGGTATAACGTTCAGAAAGAAGATAATTGAGGTGTTTGAAGAAAACCTTCGAAGTATGCATTAGTTCCGGTGTATCGAGTTAACTCGAAATGCGCCACGATGTGATAGGTTTTCACTCTTCGGCCTTCGATTCTTCAAGGTATTTTGCCACCTCGAGTAGTCATCACTTTCTCTCACCCCTCAATACTCATTAGCAGGTTCACTTCTCGCCACATACTGTCGCTTTTAAGTGTCCTCTCTTCCCATTTTGACCTCTTGGTAGCGGTAAAAACTTGATTTCGTAATAGTTCAGTGAACTGAGTTTTGTAAGCGGCTTTTTTTCTTCGGCGGAGCGAAAGTTTACTTGGCTCTTCCATTTGCACTAGCGTTTGTTTATATTAAGTGGCACCGAGAGTCGGGAGGGTGGCGCTGTTAGCTCTCTCTTTTTGTGTTCTAAGATGAAGTTATCTATCGGTTTTTGGTTCTTCTAACCGAGGCTACTAGAATAACGAGAACGCTGTATTTCAATCCCGAAACAATCACTGCATTTAATTACTTTCATCATAATGGAGACATTAAAATCAATTATATGAAGTTCCTTTACCTTCAACGCCCATTGCTGACAACTATCATAAATAATTCGTAATTAATAGCGGAATAAAGATAAATATCGTATGTCTTGCTATGATAATATTTATCTGCATATACGTAACACAAGTGAGGGTATACAGGTATAAAACATTACAAGTATTGCTGTATACCTGTATATACCTGCCTTCGCCTAAGGCAACAGAGATTCACAATAATACTTTTATAAACATATTAACTCTCGAGAAGTATGTAATTGTATATTGTACGTATCTGTAAAGTAATGCATCTTGCGTGTTACAAATAAAAGTACAGCATTTGGCGCTTCCATAGTTCGCATAGACGGAAAGTCTTCGAGTTAGTTCACAAATCCGTTAGGTTTAACTATGCTGTTTGAAGTATCCGCCGTTATCTTCAAACTCACTTCTAGCAGAGAAAATATTTTCTGCTAGCAGAGAAACTATCTTCTGTTAGCATGAAACTTTGAAATCACGTGATTCAAATGCTGGAAAAATAAAGATTCCATCTTTGAAGTGGCAGCGCGTTTCAAAATATTCGGAATTTTCTTTTCCTTAGCGATAATTTTTATGCATTATTGCAGTACTGATATCAGATGTAATTATATGTAGCTAAATAAACCATCCCACTCTAATAGACGTAAATCTACATTTTCCCTATCGAATTCCTAGTATTTTGAAAATGTAGGCTCATTCGAAAATTTCTATCGACTCTCATATAATAAGGTCTATTGCATATTTTTGCTACCGCTACAAGATACGAAAGTTTAGAATTTTTTGCTTATTCTGAGAACTTTATTCGAAGGTCTAGCCAATTTTTATTAATTATTACCGAACTGTCTTGCTAAACCTTTGGTTACATACTTTTAACACAACTTTTCGATTTCAGTGGCAGATAAATTTCTCGATTGTATGATAGACTTGTTCATGATGAGCACCATTGAAAGAGGTGGAAAATTTTGGGTGATACATTTTTCTCTTAATAATTTATCAAAAGCCGAATGGAGAAAAATTTTGAAGTTACGATTATCTTTTTCTATTGTCTAGACTCGAGGTGAACTTTATGCGAATCCGCAAAGAAGGTACTTTGCTAAGAGGGATACTTCTGCTACCTACTACTACTTTGCTCAGCCACTTTGAAATGGTGTCTTCGGATCGCCAATTTCAGATTGACTGCCCGTCGTCATGACTCAAATGTCGCGAAAAAGGGATAAATGATAATTGCGCTGTCCACGTTCTTTCGAGTCCTTGACGTCCGAAGTAGAGAGCGGCAAAATAAAAGGCACCCGCGGACAGCTGTGCAGGAGGAGAGAGATTATAATTTTCAACCAGGCGGCCGCAGATGCTTCCCGGAATGCCCATTGCGATCGGCTGATCGGCACGAGGTCTGCGGTGAGGGAACTCGTTCTGAGGAGGAAGCGTGGGAAAAGGCCAGGGGGGTTGGAATGAGGGAAGGATCTCTCGGCGCGCTCATGAGAGGCCGTGCGATAAACCTGTCCACAGGAACAATCCCGGGACGGTTTTCTCACGCCGGAGTAGGATGGCGACAATTGAAATGCGAGACGCGGCGCCCCATATGACGAAGGGGCCCGTTGACCCCATCGGAAACACCCCAACCCCTCCTTTCTCTCCCTCCCTCCTTTCCTCCATCCCCTTTCTCGATTCCCGAACCACGGAGTTCGCTCAACCCCACCCTCTTCCCCCTCAAACCACTTCTTACGTTGATCCGCCTACTCACCTCCCTCCTTCACCTCAAATCCCACTCACCCACACCCACGTCCGACCCGGTCATGCTTCCCAGTTCTTCCTTTCTCGTCCCACCGGAATGTATCCCGGTCAACGCGCATGCCTTTTGGCCGTGCATTGCATGAGAGGCAGTGGTCTTCGCTCAACCCGCAAGTAATCCGGACCAAAATGGATCGAAAAATATCTTCAGTGGTCAAAATAGAATTTGCACCTATAAAGTCGTCATGTCTGGTATAGCTGAATGCGACGTAGGTACTATTATGCAGGTTACCTGCGAACTGTCTCATTAGAATATTAGCTTCAGTCTTTTCCTCTCCCTTTTGCCTAAGTATCTCCTAATATTTAGCATCATATATCCTAGCTAATTGTGTTCTCTACACTGCAGAAATCTCTTGGGTGTAGTAGGGCATTCCAGGCTGAACAGGTTCAAGGCATGAGGAGAAATCATGTTAATGGAAGAGGAAGCGTAGTTTGGAAAACACGTGAAAATCAGAAGGGAATTAAAATGAATCTTTCTTTTCCAACTTGAATCAGATTTCACCAATTTGTCACTCAGGAAACGCGATTCTCGTCGATCAGAATGGTTCTACTCCATAAGCGCTTTAGTCGGCTTTTCGAATGCTTGTTAACTGAAAGAGTAATCATTCAAATGTGCCCTCCATATTAGTAGTGTGAGCTTTTTGCGTAAGCTAGTTTACCTGATTAGCATAATTACTATTCCACCCCCTCTCCGCCTCCATTGTTGTGCACATTCGTGCAATAAACATACGAGCGTAGATATTTATACCTCACTCACTTCGGCCTCCCTCGTCCTTCCTTCCCGCCCACGCAACCGAGCCCGCGCATTCGTCACCTCACTTCCCGGGGGCGGCCCCAGAGGTGGGCGGCCCGCAGCGTCCTCCCCAAGAGAGAGAGAGGACTCGTCTCGGGCCCTCGCCGGCCGGCGGTGACCTAATCCCGACCCTATAAGTCCAGCGCCGTTCATAAACCTCGCGTGACTCAGCCTATGGGCTGCGGCTACCAATCTCGCACTCACTTGATTACTACTTTGTTTTCTCGCACCCTCTCCGTGTCTCACTTCGCCAACTCTTCCTGATCCTTCCTCCGGTGCTTGGACTGCAGGAGGGAGGGAATCACCATTCAATCTTCTTCCTTAGGAACGAAAATAGGGGGAGGATAAGTGGAAGATGATGGTGGCGGTAATTGTGTTCGCGTTCGAAATCGGCGTACCCTAAGAGGGCATCGGAGAGGCGACTCGGTGCCGACCGCCCACTGAGAAATGCGTCACGACCCCGGGCTCTCTTTTGCACTCTCTCCCCTCTTCAAATTACTACTCCTGGGACGCGAAACACTTCTACGTCTCATCTACATCCACACAATTACCGGCAAGCCACCTCAAAGGTGTGTGGCGGGGGGTGAATTCTCACCAAACATGCACTACATATCATCCATTTAAAAGGATTATATTAGTCTAAACTGCAATATTTAAAAAGATAAAAATAGCAAACTACACATGCGAAAACGTGCTGTTAGTTGGGGTACCTTCAAGTTACCTTCGGTTACACATTATTTCCTCTCTAGATGGTGCAAATGTAAAGTTAACGAATTGCTATGGATTTTTAGTGATTAAATAGGTTGTTGACATTTATGATGTTTTTTTTTGTTCGTAAGTACTTAAATCTTTCGGTGGTGCCTTAAGTACATTAATCATAAGCTGGGAGATTATCATGTAGAAGCTTAAATTCCCTAATGAAATAAAAGCCCCTATTTTGTTACCTTGGCCCACAGCCATGCGTTCGCTGTGCAAAAAGCGGGCTAAGTACACGGTATTAGGGTATCTACTATTTTGTTTAGAATTTGGTTCAAAAATATATTTTAAAGTGGTGGCAATATACTTAACATATCTTGACGTTATACGGTACATTGACGGCACTACCACTACTTGATGGTATACTGCGCCGACGATTGTACCATGTAAGGCTGTCAAGCGAGTGTTCACGAAATTGACTTCGTCTCCAACTTTCGCGGACCACAGGTTAAATGGAAGCTTTATAAACTTGCGCATTTTCAATGACCGTGTAATGCGGTATAAGAGACAAAAGGACCTCCTCTCTCAATCAGATCGGAAAACATAGCGACTCTCTTTCATCTTTCTTCCCACATATCTGAATCTGCCGCTATTTTCTTGGTCAATTTGTTCCGGCATCAGACGATATCATCATCGACTGATAATCGCTGAACATTCACAAAATCATACGACGAGAATACGATCGCCGCTATTCAATTTTCGCATGATAATTCATGCAAAGGATTGAAGAGAAGATTACGGAGAGAAGATGAATATGATTGGAAAGAAAATGGTTTGCAGCTGGAAGCTATAAAGAGAGAAAGCGGAAAGAGTGTGGAGAAACCTGGAGGTATTCGAGACAAAAGAGAAAGAAAGGAAAATGCCGGGTGAAAGGGGAAAGGTAGGAAAACAATGTAAATTTCGGGGACGAGAAAATAGATTGATAAAATTAGCCTTATAGCATGGAGGTTGCTTGGGAATTTGTGGTAATTGGTCCATAAAAAATGCTTCCGTTGCCTTGACAACAGGAGGTAGGAAGTGTTAATGGGACTACCTGGCTGGTGACTGGAAAGATAATACCAAGTTGATTGATATTTAAATATTGCTTAAAGTCTTAATTCTCAGATTATAACAAGGAGCGGGAAACGTGACTGTGAACAGTTCGCTGCAGAGTAATCTGCGTCATAGTAAGCAAAATAACTTGGAGGATTGCGTAGCAAATCGGATCACATATATGTCCTCCTCTTAAATGTTTCCTTGTGTTGTTGCATCTTCAAGTGACAACTCTTTTCTTTGCTCCCCACTCCCTACACTGGCGGTCTCTCCCTACCAGCCCCCTTCCCCGATTTTACTATTTCCTGTTTGACTCCCTTGTCACCTGGATCTTTGCAGCGTCAGTTACTAACACCTATTCGTCGTAGTTCAATCGATGGCCATGCCATATTAGCCTCCTAAAACATTTGTTCCACACTTTCGGCTCTTGATAAAATAGTATGACCTATTGACTTTATTCCTTTATGCTATATTCCATTGACTTATTGTCCTGTTTCCCATCTTAGGAATAAAGTTAGCAATAAATGAGGATTGATCTTGTCCGTCGGTTTTCTGTGAAATATGACGGGTAAAAACTTCTGCCAGCTCGTATTCGCACACAATATGGAATCGTGTAAGAGTATGGAAGGCTGTGTCATTGAATATATTCCTCATTACTTATGGTGTTCCTAATCCATTATCTTGCATTGCTGGATTGCCAAAAGATTCAACTATCTTATGGAGACTTGATATTAAGACGCTCGAAATATTAATGTCCCTCTTTTTAATTTTCCATTTCGTTTCATTGAACTTCAGTGTCTGTTGACCTCTACGATGCGCAGTCTTTCAGTGTACAAATTCCTTTTTCAAAGCCATACCCATAAAAACGTTTCGTTCCACTTCTGATGACGCAACATCCTCTTCACACACAGACTAATCAGGAAGTTCACACTCAAGTTCGATGAAACTCAAGATCGAATTTAATTATTCAAAATCCCAAGTATTTTGTCCGTTCTCCATTGCGAGTTCAAGTTCAATAAAATATCTTCTTTTGCCCTACCATTCCAACTGAGTTATCAAGTGATATTTCATCAAAATTCCTTTTTGGTTTGATCATCGAGTCATCATTTGCTTATGCTGCAGGTCCGTTTAAGAATGAGCCTCGATGGGTATAGAAAAAACTATCCAGCACAATTAAGGCTTGGCGAAGAATCCTGTATTGCGAACTTGTCAATGCGACAGGTGGTGCGGTGACCACATGCGTTACTTATTTGTCAATCACGATGAGAATCAGATGTTTTTATTTCCCGTCGGACTCATCAAGTTTTCTAACGCATCCGGCGACGGAAGGCTTCCTTTTCAACGCGCCTCCATAAGCAACCTAGGCGCTTTTCCTCAATGGGATAATTGTTGTCGCCAGATCTCTCTCTTGAAATTTCAATCCGTCTCTTTTTATTTTCTCGACTGCGATATCTTTATTGCCAGGGTAGACTCGCCAAAGGTCGTCCCTTTTCGGAATAGATAATTGCGCCGTTAAAAGATTCTATCCAGATCCATCCGGTTTCAAAGGTTCATAGGCTCACGGGAGCAGTACTTCTGAACCCATAACATGGCCATAAAACGTTTTTCTCCCTCGTTCTCCCCCATCCCAGCACAGATTCCACTTTTATCTTCTTTGTAACAGTCAATTTATCAGAAAACTCTCTCGGAAAAAACATCTGTTTCTCTCATAGTCCGGCGCTGCCCGTGGCTATTCGCTCGATCTTAATAGTCAATAAATGTGTTTTCGGGCTTTGTTTAGCATTTCATTGCCATTCCCTTGCCACCCTCAGCAACCCTTTGTGTTCATAAAATTCACACATTCTAGGCATTGTCTTTTTTGCACCGTCGAGACGGAGTTTCTCCGATTTGGAGCACCATTTAAATGAATGTCCGTCGTGGCTTCATGTTTTTCAATGGAATTCCAAGTTTATTTTTATGTAGAGAATATGTCTGTAGGACTTTGACTGGTCCGAGCCCAAAGTTCAGATCTTTTTTTTTTTTAATTTTTTTAGTTCGTTTCGTTGATCAAGCTCTCGGCCTAGTCTGAGCTTGGTATTAGCTATAAATTGCGTAGCCATCTGAAATATATAAGGTCACAATTGTAGTATCTCAGTTTAATCCAAACTGTATCGAAAATGATACTCTAATGTAACCTAGAGTAACATTGTGGAGTAGCTAAATCGTGAACATGGAGTATTGTTTTGTTATAAATGGGCACAAATCGGGGATCTAGGTAGCAATCGTTATCAGCACAACGAATAGTTATCCAGTATCCTCAAGACAAGGGTAAAGGGTAGTACTTCGATGACACTTTATATCTTTTTAAACGAAGATATTAGGACGCTAGTTTCTGGTTTTTTCTTTATATTTTTATATCTTGCTCGTTGCAATTCATCCTCTCGTTCCTCCAGCTTCATCCTCATGATTGCTTCTTTTTATTCACATGTAAGACTATCGGTTTCGTATATGTTTCTTCTCCATGGCCCCTTTTTCCCCACCAAAAATTACGACCTCCCTTGCCTTCACTCATACTGCATACCTCATACATATCCCGTGGCTCACTGTATTCGAGCATCTCCATTTTCCTGCACTACACGCGCCCTCTCCCCTCGCATTCGCCATTTGTTCTCCTCTCTGCTTCACCCATCCTCTTCCGAATGCCATCCTCTACTTACGCTATTTTTTTCCGCATGCCTCTCCTCTGGGCGGTGGGAATGGTTTCCACTCACGCCCCCCTCATCCTTCGACTCTCCTGCCCAGTGCTCTCATTCTCCTCGGTCCACTTGAATCGTTTCGCGTAAATTCGCAGCGCGCGTGGAAAAGTGTAAAAGAGCCTTCGCTCTCCATACTGTCCCGAAGGTCGCCTCTTTCACCCCTCCCTTTCCGCAGAGACGTAGAATGTCAACTCGAGCGCTCCGCGGGGCAACAAATGACGATCGCCCGCCGCCCAAGGTGCGCGCCTTCAAACCTCCCAGGTCGGAGCGTTGAATGCCGCCACCCCCTCGCCCCTCCTGCCATCGCTCCCTCGCCTCCATCCCCACCCTTCCGGTCTCCCATTCGATCAATCGGAGCGCATTCAAAAGCTCCAGCGAGTGGTTGCATCCGAGCAGATCACGTGCGACACCTCGGGTGCCCGTCAACGACGCTGGTCCCAGCGTCCCCTCCCCCCACCCCATCTCCTCTCTCCACCGCTTTCACTCCTCATCGCCCCCCTCCCTTTCAACGTCTCCTCCTTCACGAGCCCCCTCCCCCTCCCAATGCCATTAGGCGTCGCTTTTATAATCCCCCGTCTGAATTCGGCAATTGCTCCTGTCTTGTTTCTCGCCGACGTCACCTTGGACGAGTTCTCCCCTCGGAATTGAATTCGGCTGCACCACCCGGCTCCCGTGAGGAATTTAACGCCTTCGTTGCGCAAAGGGAAAGGATTCGTGACGCACGGAGGCGGGGGCGGATCGCAAATGCCATCGCGGTTCAAGCCCACATCCCCTCCCAACTCCCCAAGCAAACCCCCAGTGGTATTTAATTTCTCCGTGATTCAACGCTTTATACTCTCTCCCATCCCAGGGATCCTCCGCATATATTCTGCTGGAGAGACGCCGCAAACCCTAGCGAAGAGGGATTTATCTTTCGTCTCTCTTTCGCGTCTTCGATTTCCCCTTTTGAGCCTCGTTCTAAAACCATATGTCTTCGCAACTATCCCACTTTTCTTCGGTGGAGGTCAAACGTATTTATACTTGGAAATAGCTCGTCCGCCTGTGTCCTCTATGGGTACTCGCTCACAAGTGCATATGGAAAGCATATCAATGCTTGGTCTGCTTTTTTTTGTTTTTATATGTGAGGTGATAGCTAAATAACTTCCCGGAGCTACGGCGCAGTTTCCAATAAAAGATATCTCTACGAATTCTTTAGAGTCTATACACTTTTTCTCATAATTTTCACCTTTAGGTCGAGGTCCCAAATATGGAAGTGTCGCGCAGTTTCTGAGCTATCTTTTATCACAGTGGGTGAGGAGGCATGGAAGGAGAAGAAAATGTTTATTTTTCATTAGTGAGAGTACGTCCCTGTGCACATAGAGAATTGCGGTTTCCGCCCTTGGAAAAACTAAGGCGAGGGCGACCGCTTTAATTACCATTGGCTTGCTTTGTGCTCGCGCCGGAGTCGGCGTTATCGAGACAATCGGAGAGGTCGAATAAATTTCTCTGGAGCCCGGAGTGGTGGGACTAATCATGGGCATGGCAATGATGAAGTGCAATAGAGTGTCTTCGCATGTTAGTCTTTGATGACAATCGATGTATTTCAATGGAGTGCCAATCCTAACTCATACCTTGTCACTAACTACAATTTTCATCACCTTCAAATCCGGATCGAACCCTTGTAATTTGGTATTTAATTTCTTGGAAAAAAGCTGGTCGGAAAATTGCAAGCTAAGTATTTTTTAAACTCAAATATTCAAAATGTCTCGTGATATAAAATTTACCTTTCGATCTATAGGCTCATATCCGCTCCTTTCACCCTAGCAATATTTACAGAAAGAGCTAAGAAGGCATATCTGAAGTGCCTATAATTTGATTACTTCCTACTTACTGCACAGTTTTTAATTATTCTCTACACTCAACGCCACGCCGTGGTCAAATATTTCATGGGTTTTTTTATTACTGTCTGCAGTATGTGTGACTTACTCAATAAGGATTCTTAATTCAGTAAATTCTCGACATGTTTCGTTTTTCTTGAAGAAGCTAATGGTGTGGTCGGCAGTATTAGTCTTATCGATTGGGTGACGTACACTTCAAGTAGAAGTCTTTGTAATGTGCTCTCACATGTAGAATTACAGTGTCGCCATTGTTACTTATGGCCTCGGAGAGAAATGTTTTCCCTTAATGTACGCAATGTACGCAAAGGCAACATTTTATTGATATATGCGCGTAGCTCTTGCATTAAATGCTTTAAATTTTTCCACCTTATCTATTGAATTTTCAATTATAACTTGTAGTCTCCATTTGGGTACCTGCACCACAGTTCCTTGTCCTTAAAAGGCGTAGAAAAACGGGCTAGTGTAGGGCTATTAAAATTTTCCCTTGGGAGTTAATCTTACAGACGGAATATATCGACTATATTTTTAAAGCAGCCGATATCACCTAGCTCCCTCTCCTCCCCAGAATTCTATTGCCAGATGCAAACTTAACATTCCGAATCTCCACCGTCAGTGAGGAGTTTGGAAGACACTCCTCGCCGGAGACATGGACTTAAGCCTCGCACCCGTGAGGAAACGATCTCGGGGCTCCCTCACCCTGACAAGGAACGTGAGGGATGAGAGAGGATACTTCCTTTTGTACGTCCCGCCGGACGCCATGTGTGCGCGCGTATCCGTGATTCGCATTAAGAAGAGGAGACACGGCACGCCATTCCTGGACGCACGCCCGTCGGAGCACGTCCTCTTCTGTCCCCTGAGCCCCAAGAGGCACAGGAATGAATCATCAGGGTCCCACGACCCTTCCCCCACCCACCCTTTCCGTCACACCCCCCTCGCGATCTTGAAGGGCGAGTAATGAGAAACAAGGGGTAGATGGAATCGAGTCGAGCAGGTCGTCGATTCCCAGACTGGAGAGAACGCCCTCTCTCCCCCACCCCATCTGTGGATTCCTTCGCGGATGCTGGGGGTTGGTTTCCATTGTCTCCGCTGACCACATTCCATTCACTGTTCCCCCTTGCCCCCGCATTCCCTTTAGTCTTCCTTTCTTCTCGTTTCCCTCCTTAATATATTCCACTGATGCTGCTTGTATTTTTACAAGGGTAAATTTGAAGCGATGAGGGGGCTGGGGAGTGATCTCCTCCATTTAATGTCATTTATACTTATCGTTTTTCTCTCCAAATGGCACAAACTTGGCATTTTAGTTTAATTTTTATGCGTGCGTTGCTGAGGTTTCGACGTTGATATGATAGAAATTAATTCAAGGGCGCTTTGAAGCGAGTAATTTGCGAGTTTGCTGAAGTGATGGAATGAGTAAAAAGATGCAGGTAACGCGATTTTTCTCCACCCCGTGAGATGGGCAGAATTTGAATTCTCCGGGCTTGAACTCAAAAGTGGGGTTGAGTCTTCGCCGGAGTCGAGGACAATGTATTCGTCTTCCTCCTTGGGGACTGGCGGAGAAACCCCCCTTGTCACGTACGCGCTTCTTCTCATATTCTCGTCCACCCCTGGCTCCAGCGCTGTCCTCAAGTCCTTTCGTCTGCGTCAGGACGATCCGCGTGACGATGATTGAGGATTCTGCGCTGCAGAAGGTCAAATCCGTCTCTGTAGGATGACGTGACTGAAGGGAACATCAATAAAGTGTGAAGGCACGAACCGATATGCATCTGCTTGCCTCGTATCCTCGGGATGAAATCCTTGCGTCCGTCATCCAGAAGCGAGAATTCTCTGAAAGGCGGATGACAATCGATGGAACTGTCTGATACTGATTTAATCCAGGTTAACGCAACGAAAACTCGGGAGTGAGCTGGTCATTTGGTCGCATTATAATTCAAATTGTATATCTTTTTTATTTATTTAAAAATGTATAAACCTCGGCGAAACTCAATGACTCAAGTCACAGTAGCTGTATGCACACTCTTGCTTCGGGTGGTAAACTCCACATAAATTAAAGTCTGTTTCGCGAGATCTTAGTTGTTAAGTTGACGAGTAGTTTATTTTTGTTATCCCTTCCTCTTCCTCAAGCTTGTCATCCATTACTATCCTTCCACAACGTTGTTAAGTTTTGACTAAGTGTAATAGAACCATAACTAACAATATCGTTCCTGAGATATACTGACATGTAATTTTTTTAACCAAAAATATAGCTTTTATCTGATTTTCAAATGAAAAATGTGTATCCTAGCATGACAATTTTCTAATTTCAAGCTGTCATCATGCTGGAAGGGACACTGTACAAATTATCACTATCGATCTGCATATATTTATGGAGGATTTGATTCTCCAGCAGCTTGACGCCAATTCTGTGCCCTGATCCCGGTGAAGATGCACGGTGGACAGCAAAAATTTGGGCCCAACGTTGCGCAGGAACCCTAATTATATCCGTGAGACCCGAGCACCTTGTTGCTCTCTCCCGACGGGACTCGAACGAGCATCGAAAAACGATGGTGGTCCTGCATTTCGCAGGCCACGAAGGGGAAGGCCCTCTTGAAAGCCCCCGCCTGTGGGCCCACGCCTTCCCGCCCGCTCGCGATCACGCCTCCGCGCACGAGGGGAGCGGGGAAGACGCCGCTGCGACCATTCCCTTCGTCTCGGTCACCGCCCTCCCTATTCAACCGAGTCGCATTTCCCTCCCGCCACGGAACAGCCACCTTTGCATTCTGGTCTCCCGCTCGACATTCGAAAAATCCGCCGTGACGTCACACCGCCGCATGATCGCCGTGCGCGTTTCCCGCCACTCCCGCCCCTTTCTTTGAGTATTGAACCTTCGCTTTGTTTTTCAATTTCATTCGAGGCCGTTTCCTTTCCCCTTTCACGTGCGGACACTCGTGCGCGAGGCTTGAACTGCGCATCGCTTTCGATACTGACCCCCCAAACAACGTTGTTGAACCTTTGTTAGTGGAATTCCATCACCTGACCAACTTGGAATCCCATCAGCAAACGAAATTCTGCACGGCGTGGAAGACTTAGTCATGCATTGGTCATCTTCTTGGGCTACCGGTATTTTTCAAACGTTGTGAATCATCCTCGGAATTTGACTTCCTGCTTTTTTTTTAAAGGTCGTTCCCAGGTTGATCGTCTACGAGGTATCTCAGTGGGTTGGGCGTAAAGCCAATACATTTTATAATATAAATATAGTCAATTTACAATCCGGGACGAGCTTCTCTGGACACGTCTTATCAATTCCGTACTTTGCAGTTTACTGGGTAATAGAGAAGCCTCGAACGCCACAGGGAAAGGAACTTCTACCCAATTTCAGTTTCATTCCTGACGAATGAGTACATTATTTTGCTGGTACCAGCAAAATAAAGTTGTGAAAATTTACATTGGTTGCATATTATCATTCAGCATGAATTTTCACCAAGTTAAAACCGAATCTATCGATTTCTTTCATTCCTGACAATTCTCACTCCTTGTTGGGTTAGTTACCTGTGATCTCTTCCCGAACCACCCGCACCAATTTTATGGTTGAGTAATATGGTTTTAAAAAAAGACACCCACTTTGGTCCATGTAGTTGGGTGGCAGCTTAGGTTGTCTTGTGGCAGCTTAGCACTTGGGTTGTCTAGGCCTGAAGTTGATCTGGAGATGCGGATCGGAACGCCGTATTAATTTGACTAAGAGATCAATGGTCAAATCAGCGCGGAAAACCCAGAAACGTGAATATCATCTACTAATCAACGCTCCTTGAGGAGCCCCTTTGAGGAGCTATATTTGACAATGTGGATTCCGTTCCCATTACTTATTGACGCCATCCGTCCGTATTAAGCCGTGCGGGGTGATTGGATTCGGTTCCCCACATTTGCATCGCTGAACGCATCATCGAGCATGGTCATGTATTCGTGGAACTCATTATAAATCGCATTTTATTAATGCCATATGAAAAGAGGCACTAAAATTAACAAGTCCAAACATACCACCTGCTCTCCTTAACGTTTCCGGGAGCTGGATTCTAATCATCTCCTGCCTCTCAAATATTCGTGTGCCGCAGTGTATTCGATTCCTGCCGGCCCACCCCTCTCTTATCTTCGTTCCCTCTCTTCCCGACGCGATCTTGAGTTATTTCCACCCTCGCCCATTATTCACTTTCCCCAATTTCATTATCGGATCCCGAGAATTTCTTCCCAGATCTTCATCTTTCCTTATCATGACGGATTCCTCCGTGAGAAGGAAAAATCAATCTTGGATTCATGGATTCGGCAGATGGAAGCATTTCAACTCGCGGATTAATTCCCGCCTGCGCTAAAAAAAATCAAGGGCGCTCTCCATCTCTCCCCACCATCGCTCTCCTCCAAATGCAAAACTTGGGTCGGAATCGAATATTCTCCTTCTCCGGCCGGCGCAAGGTCGCGATTGCTGCTAGACGTCCGGCTGTGTTGGATGGTGCGTGACTCTCTTACGTGCCTCACCATTTGTCGTGCTACTCAGAATCACACCCTCAAACCCTTCACGCTTTACGGTGTTGATGACGAATTGCGGGGGAATATGAACTGTCGACTGAGATTATGTGGGTAACATACATTTTCCAGAACTGACCATAGTTCTCGTAAAAAAAATCTGTGCAACTCTGTATAGAATAAAGAGAAGTTCCACTGAACTCAGGAAACTGAATGAATGATTTGATGATAATTTATCCTCTTACCGAATGTCACGGCAGAGCAATGAGGAATTCCTTGATGGGTTGGATTCTGATACGAGGGGCGGCAAGCCTTTTTAGAATTTGTTCCAATATGTTCGCCGGCGCAACGTGAACGAACGGAGACTGTAAAAGCCATTCCTGGAGGAAGAGTGGTTAAGAAATAAAAGAGGGTTATGATTAGGGGAAGGGGGGTTGGAAATAGTGAGAGTATTAGATGCGGTGGAGGGGAGAGTGACTGAGAGGGCGAACGATCGACTTTCACGGCAACGCTAATGACCGACGTCCTGAATCGATGTAACTTTCCGCGGGAAGTCTCCCCCTCGGGCAAACCTCTCTTCACCGCCGAAAGTCTTCGATGGAGTAAGAAATCGTGATTGATGCGTTATGGGGAGGGGAACACACTCAAACGTTTCGACGTTTCTCGGAAAAGGTTCTCCGTCTTCACTGCCCGAATACTGCTGCCTTCGCTTTTCAAAAGCGTGAGTAAAAATTACGTGTGTGCGAGGTTATTCGGAGAAATGATTTCTCCCTGCGCGAAGTTATTTGGCAGGCCTTGACGAATGGGAAGCGTAACTGATAATTCTCCTTGATCTTGTTCAAATTCGATGAATCCTATAGATCGAATGAAATGAATCCGATGAAAGAGACAAAATTTCGTGTTTAATTACCCAGGGAAAGCAGATGAACGATGACATATTTTTTCTCAGATGTAGTGAACCTGGCAGTGTTAAGGAAAAACATTTTCAGATATATATTTTCATCCTTAATCTGGTCAACACACTACTAGTGCTGGGGAATGAATAATAAATTGTTTACCATGCTGCGGATGTATAGCTCCGTTGACGTCAATAAGTAAAGGTGCAGATTGTGACGGATAAGCACACATTATTTGTGTCGCCAAAGATAGAGGTTATTTTATCCTTTCCAGAGATGGCTTACAAAGTTGTTCAATTAACGGAGGAAATAATTTTCACTGTTTTCAACGAGGCATTAGCGAAATAATTCAGGCTGAGAAGGAAAGAACGTCGCGGTCGCCAGGTATGCGACTATCAAACTTATTTTATTTACAAGCGCACGTCAGCGTAGAATAGAACTCTTCTCGGGCTTGTATTGACATGTGCTGTCGAGATCGTAGCGTCTAATAGGAGAGGGAAACCTAGTGCCCCGTTGTTTAGTTAGTTGAGCAAGAAGAGGGAAGCTCCTTGCGATTACTTCGTAGATTCCGCCCGAGTCGCATCCCGCTGAGTTCTTCTTCTAAAGTAGTCGTCCATCCAGTGGCTAAACCACGGCTGCCACAGAGACTTCATAATGCGGAATCGCATTATTTTAGGCCCCTGGTTAACGGATTCTCATGAATAAATCTCAATCCCTAATCGACCAGAGTGGACACGTCATTTCCCGTGATTCTTCCCTCGGCCGTCAGCTCTTTCTCCAAGCAAATCGTTCCTTCTACCTCCTGGAAAAACTTTCCACGCTCTCAGGGAGTCGATGCTCCTCTTGGCGACCCGAAGCGGATGGTTCACCCGACTTTAGCTCATGGTTGGCCCCAGGAGATGAGGTCAGCAAATGCAAAGTTTTTGGCCATTGAGAAATGTAAACTCTGCAAGATATGTTGTCACCATAAGTGCTTTTTTTCCTTTCTGCTCTCCGCCTCGTCAGTATCGTTTTCAACAAGTCTGTAATCATCGGGTTGTTTACTGTACTGATGATGGCGGAAATTCTTTATCTCGTCAGTGGTCAAATATTAACCGCACTTTCCCTCGATGTTTCATTGAGCTTTTGATTGTGTGTAAACACTCGAATTGAAAATAGCGCGCGCTCACCGAAACCCTTCATCGCCCGAGACAAGTATGCCTCTATTTTAGCATCATACATTCCGTTCATGAGAAAATATTTCTATAAAAATGACGAATTCGGTTTTTCCGAGGCAGACTTCACGCCCGATTTTAATAATAATCATTTCAATCATGATTATTCCTCGGCCAATACAATTTAAACGGGGCAGAAACCACATATCGGCGGCTCCTTTGACCAAAAGAAGCTGATAGGTCAGTCAGCGAAACTCTTGTCATCAAGCCAACTAACGTGGAAGGAATCCTCACATTTTGTAGAGAGCATCAAACCAATGCCGCGGAAATTTTGGAGCTAATATGATTTGTCCTCACTTTTTAGTGGTGGATCACAATTTTAATACGTTTATCTTACCCAGGATCGCAATATTCATTCCTGCCGTTATATCTGATTACCTAATTGATTGTTATTTTCAAATCGAGATTGAAATTCACCAATCATGTCCATCGTCTCTTTTATTTTTGCTTTCGAACAGGCATGAAAACCAATGTCGGCATCTTTGGAAATAAATTACTCATTGACGGTAGCATTCACTCTCAACAAGGCCCTCCACAGTGTAGCAACCCAAGTTTCAGTTAATACCAAGCAAGTGCTTGCTATCATGAGGATCTATTTGACCCAATTACTGCGGAGTTGACAGGGTTAATGAAGACAATTCCTCGCAGGGTGTGAGGGAAACAATTGGTGTTTATGAGCGTGTTTCCCCATCTTCGCCAAACCTGAGTGTTTCCTCCAAGACTAGAGCGTACTGGTATCGGCCGTCGCGCGCATCTCAGCCTACCTCTCTCTCTTTTTCCCCTGTTCATCACCGGCTCTTTCCCGCATTCCTGGGCTGGCTGTGCGAACGTGCCTGCAGCCACGCATGAGCTCCGACCAACCCAAAAGGCTGACGGCTGGGGAGCATCGCGGTTCTGTCACTGCGTCCATTAAGCCCTTCTCTCGCCCCCGCAACGGCCCATCTCAACCCTTTTGCCCCCCTCTACCCTTCCACCCCCTCTTCTTTGCTCTTCCCGCCTAATCAGTCGACGGAGGCAAACTGCGATTCTCATCCCGCTGTGTGTGTTGTTCAACCGCTCCGTCAACGGCCGGGATAATCTGATGACGCGCTCTTCAGTTCCACGTTGATATTCTCATGTAGTCCGATGGGGAGAAAACTATGCATAGAGGTTATTTGTCAGGCTATTTTGGGCCACCGTGACGGAGGGCCATATTCAGAATCTCAACTAGTCTCGTTTCCTCTACCTACTTCCTAAAATCTCTTCTTTTAATGAAATTGGTGTACAGATTCACCCTGCAAAGTTAGTATGTATTACCACGCTGTACCGAGAGAATATCCTGCCTTTCTATGTAGCCTTTTTTCCTCATACAGTTAGGGATATGAATAGCGGTAAATATATCCGATTTGAGTGTATCAATGAATAGCATAGGTAATTGCATGTTCATATAAGCACTTTAACCTAGCCCGACTAATAGCATGTATTTGCATGCTTGCTTTGCATTTCTTGGCTTTTTTAAATAGTGAAGTTTAGACTAGTATATTATTACTAATTCTTTTTTATGCATGGTATGTAGTGCATGTTTAGTGAGATTTTACCCCGTCACACACCTTTACAGTGTCTTGCAGGGTATTATGCAGATGTAGGTTTATCTTTCATTTCCGAGTATCTTTCTTGGCCTGGCGATTCAGAAGTCACTACGGCAATAGTTATGGCAGCAATCCACTAATCTCCTCCCGTCCGTCTGCCCAAGACGTAATACCTCTCCCGCCTACGGTACGAGGGTTTATGCGCGCTCGCAGGGTCAACGTTCCTATTCCCTCACACATGTCGTCGCGCACTACGGCCGCTCCCGCGCGCCTGGGAATCCTTTGCGCAGCAGCGGCGCAGTTGTCGTCGCCGGGAAGTCGCAGTGGTCACTTCCGCCTCTACCCGTCCCGCCGTAATCCAGTGGTTCATTTGATTCCAATTTGACCCCCCTTCCCCCTTCAACATTCGCTTCCGTTTCCCGATCACGGAGTAAATGGAGGAAACTTGCAAGTAAAATGATTCAACGAAATGTGCGTTCAGTGCCGGTAAATTATGCACCACTCTTGAAACATACTCCGTTGCGACACGCGTAAAGCGTTTTCCCAAGTGCCTAGAATTACCCGCTGCGTAATTATAAACGTACTACTTACGCTACGGGGTAGACATATCGCCCGGTGAACATAAAAGTTCATCAGTTTTTTTTTGTTTAGGGAGAATCATTGAGAAATATGGAAGAGAGTTAATATGAGCCTCAGGCAGAGAGGATTAGATTGGGTCTTGGGCAACTAATTTCTTCGTTTATTCCATCTAAGATCGTATTCTATTTCAAACCAGCCGTAGAAGTTTAACAAAATAGCGAACAACGTAAATGGTGAGTAAATATAAGTAATGAAAAACTTAGACCCCATGAAAGGTTTAAAATTCCAGCACCCTCTTATGTTGAGTTTGATTGATGTTCATTGATTTGAGAAATATTTTGTATCATAAAGTATTACTCGAGTAAGCGAATTATAAATTGTTAAAGAAAAAATCCCACTATTGGAATGTTTGGTTGTAATTCGTGTATTAATAAAATGCTCACATGGCTAGACTCGAGTAAAAAATAGTTAGAATAGGTAGAAATGAACCTCGATTATATCGTTTGGGAATGCATCTTCTTTTCAATTTTTATTCCTTTCAACGCTTTTCCCTTAGGTTACTATTATTTCCGCCGTTTTTCGTGTACACTCCGAAGCGTTTTTTTTAGAGGCCTTGCGTAAATTTTTAGCAATTAGACAGGTGTCACTTGCGTCAGTTTCCTCTTATACCTCCCACACGAGAGGTGACGTAAATCATGAGGACACAAGCATCTCGCTGCAATTCATGTGCTCGCGTACCTTTTGTGTCCTTCGAGTCCAAAGCATGTTTTCATTCCCATACTCATGCTGACATTACTAATCTCCAAAACATGGCATTGGAGAAATACAAACTGATATTTCGATGAACCTTGCATTTCAATGTGAGCGGTCGCAACGAGAGAATTCAATTTAATGAATCCAAGCTGGTACTTTTTGCTTTAAGGTTTAGGTTCCCGGATGAATGATTTTGACCACTGCAAGCACCTTTTTATATGATATGCATATAGAATGAATATCATGAATATAATTTCCAAATGTTTAGAGTACTAGACTTCTAAAGCTATGCCACTCATTCGACTTATCTAAGCTCTCAATCCTATAATAAATTTGACATCTACATATAAATGAGCTGGGAATCTTCTTCGCGATATTTGCGTTTTTAGATGGCTAACAGGTCAAACAAAGTATTAAACTTTAATTACCTTCGTTTAAGTTTCAAATTTAAACGGCTTACTTAGAGGTAGAGTCGTGAGAAATCTGTTCTCTGTTCTCGACCCTGCGTTGTCCTCATCAAGATGCTGGTTTGTAATCACCAAAGGAATCTCACCTTTGGCGAAGAAAGAAAGAACTTTCCCGAGGTATTCCCGACCACCAAATCTTACTGCATTCTCCTTTACCTTGGAATCGTCGTATTCTCAGCACTTCGGGGGCCTCCGCATGCCTCCTCGCCTTTCCCTCGCCCCACGGGGTAACTCCTCGCATTCCACCTTCCCAGAAAAAGCTTTTTACTGGCTTCCTTCCCCCCGCCCGCCTTCACAGAGCCAGCAGCCCTCGTTTCTATCTTACCCCTGCTTCGCCGAGAGCTTCGCACATCCCCCGTCCGTTTTGGCCAACGCAGAGTGGAATGAGAGGAGGGAGGCTCGATTTCCTTTATGCACATCTCTCGCGAATTCAACCCCCCCCCCTTTCCTCCTCCATTTAAACAATTCCATTCAACGGACGCCACCCTCCTCACCTCCCCTCAGCCTTTTCGATTGTTGGGAAACACTCGTCCATCTCCTCCCCACAAATATTTCCCTCGCTAACGGGTGATCCCCTCACAGGAGCGGATTTTCTTCCCCCTTCCCATTTTCTCGCCCTGGAGACTGAGAGTTAGAGGAGGTGGGGGGGGGGGAGTTGGAATGCTTTTTCTGCTGGAAGGTAGATGGAGAGAGTTGATGGTTTTTCTGGCCATCAGCTCTTAAACCTCCCTCTCCTTTCTCTTTTAAAACAAGCAGAGTCTTGAGACTTCGCGTCGGGTTGACTCTGTGCGTAATTGCAGGTCTTTTTTTACGGCCGACGCAATGACACGAGAATGCGCTGGCTTCTTCCCTTCCGCCCCGCCCCCTTTCCTTCCTCTCGCCCCCTTTCCTTTCTCTCGCCCTCCCTGACCCCTCCATTCACCTCTCCGAGCGGCTCTGGAGTGAGCGGAGCTGACTGCAAAGGAGGCTGAGCACTACGCTGACCTTACCTAGCCATCAGCCGATGTCTGAAGGAAGTTTGACTTTCTGATGGTCTAACACTCAGTTCTCATCACTCCCTCAGTCTCTCTGAAGTTGCCTCTTCTCCATTTCTTATTTTCTGGTTAACTTCATCGAACTTCTCTATGAGTTTTCCCGACAACACACTATTTATTTCATGAGGTTTAACGCATGGGTGTATTTCCGAAGAGTTTTTTTTTGCCCTCCCAAAATTAGTAAAATTCTTAGTTTTATTTCTTGAGGGCTCTTGATAATTTGATTCTTCCCGTATGTCATCATTATGTTTATGGTCGTTTAAGGCCAAGCAGGCATTGTTTTTCCTTGCCTTTGTTCTTTCTTATCCAGTAATCCTAATCCCACACTCTCCTCTCCATTATATGGCCTAGTTCTTCCATTGACAACACCTTTCGTAATTTGGCTTGTATTATGGAGTACTGCTCAAAAATCTTCGTATCAAAAGAACCTAACCGAGTTATAGGTGACCAAAAAGTCAATAAATACAGCCAGTTTGCAGTATCTTGAATTTGTGAATAAGAAAACATTTGAACATAGCCCCTCGTGTCTTGAGTAGGCAATTTAAACCAAATGATGGTGAAACATAATTTTGCCGAAAGAAAGAGGGCAATAGTGAACTAGTTTCATTTGTGACTGGACCGTTTTCAGATACACCAAAGGCATCCACGTGATTCTTCATGGCGGGAAAGGGACCAAGAAAATTGCGTTACTGCTTGTTCAGACCATTTGGCTCCAACGGTGGCGAGATGACAGGCATTAAATGAGGGCTGCGAGCATCGTTTGACGCTCCCCAAGGCTTTCGGTGTAGAATTAGCGACGTGGTCTGAGCAGTAAACGCTAGCTGGGAGCTGCAGTGCGACAAGTCCGGCATTGAGTTATTTAGGGCCACAGTCATCATCACTCATACATGCATTCCCGACGCAAGTAACGTTCGTTTTTTATTCAGAGTAAATGCTCCGCAATTTTAAACACGGTTGCCTTTCAATCGCAATGTTACGCACTGTCACGTCATAGGGTTAAAAAATCTTGGAAACTTCTGTTATAAGCTACTGAAAGAAATTTTGATAACGTGAGGGTAACATTTTCAAAATAAAATTTATTTTAATTATGGTTTGAAAATGAAATTAAATGAATTAAAATTTTCGCTTTATTACCTCTTTGGAAGAATTAATTATTTCCTCTGACCATATTAATTCGTATGACCCGGTTTCAATGCATCGTATCAAAGAAACTTACAAAAAACCAAGCCTGGGACTATTAGCCCTTCTAATTAATGTTTATCAATGTTTAATAATTCATAATATTTTGTTCTGGCATCAATGAGGAGTTCGATCTTTGGAGAGGACGGCAGGAGGCGAGGAAATAAAGTTACGATACAAGGAGCAGTGTTTACGCATTCTAGTTTTTTTACGCAGTTTGCTTGTTGCTTACGGCAGCAGCAAAATCGCGCCTTTAGCACGGTGACGAATGAACGAACAGCGTCCCTAACTGCGCGTCAAGGGACAGACTATTGCGCGATCCGATACGGTTCTTAAAGACACAAGCCCATGCGCAGTTTCAAGATGCGAAAAATCCTTACTCTGTATCACTCCGCAGAACCTGAATTGTGAGGTACACCCCCGCGCATACGTCGTGTTCAGTTTCGCAGAGGAGAAACCCAAAAAAAATCAAAACAAACATCACACGATCAGGACGTGCGACATTGATTTGCGATCACTGCCCCACTCAAGTATATTCGATTCGCATTTTTGAAGCCCCAAGCGAGTGGAAAATGAAACACATTGCTTATCGGCGCAAACGTGACTAAATATGGTGGGAAATACATACAAAATATGTGTGCCATAAACGTGGATTGATAACTTGTGTAAAAAGCGAACACTACATTATTCTTTTCAAAATACACAATGTTCATTTAAGTTTGTGTACAATTGAGTACATCTCGTACAATTGAGTGCTCGATCGGATACCTTGGGATTTCATCGAGCAGAGTCAATCTTGATTCGGGGTAATAAAGGATCTCCCAATGTTCTATTAATGCCGTAACAAAATCATGTGTATCTCTTTACCTGAGTTTAATAGTTTTTGCGAACATATTTTGGCGGAAATTGTGTCCAGTTTTCACTTTTCATGCACTTCTGGAAAAAGACTTCGAACAATTTTAACGACTTCAGCATCTTCTGTGATACTTTTAATTACATCTACATTTATATAATACCCTGCATGCCACCATAAAGGTATGTGGCAGGGGGGTGAACTCTCACCAAACATGCACTACATACAATGCATAAAAAAGGATTAGCAACAATATACTAGTCTAAACTTCACTATTTAAAAAAGGTAAAAGTAGCAAAGCAAGCATGCAAAAATTTTCTGTTAGCTAGGTTAGCTTAAAGTTGTTTTACCAACATGCGACTACTTATGCTATCCATTGATACACTCGTATTGGAAATATTTACCACTATTCATATCCCTAATTATAAGAGGAAAAAAGGACATTTTGAATCTGTTAATTTGGCAGTCAATTTATCTAACTTTGTGATTATGGTCCAGTCTACCATAGTAAGTTGGGGTTCATTAAATATTTTTGACGTCATCACTGAAAATATTATCTTGGAATTTATTAAGTGATTAAGTATATATTTCAACCTACGATCTGATAATGGTCCCCATTTTAATTTATTTAATAGACTTGTTATGCTAGGAATCAACAAGCAGTATATCCCTACGAAATTCATTATTTTAACAATCGACTTTAATGTGTAAATCCACCTTTGATGGAGTGAATATATTGTATTCCCAAGATACTTGTATTCCATGTTAAGATCGCATGGATAGAGATTCCATAGACATGACTTGTGGATGATTTTCGTTACCTCACGCTGATAGTCAAGCTCACCGTACGGCTTTCTTTAATTTCTCATACATGAAGTAATATTCCAATGATTCATGATGGGTTGTGTGAAAGTATGCACAATTTGTGGTCGGTATTGTGCGCTATGAATGCTGCTTTCACCGATGGGGAAGAGTACTTGTCTCTCGCCGTCGGATGGAGAGAGAGAGTCGGTCAGAGAAGGGGGCCTTGCGGGACACCCGACTCGCAACCTCAGCCCGGGGTTAAAATAGAGCCACAACACAAACGGAAGATATACGGCTGCAGACATGCTTTGTCCAATTCACGTTTTCCTCTATTTATAGCCACCTCTCCTCGCACTAGCCTCTCGTGGACCAACCTGTCCATTTGCGCGCCCATCTCATATTGTTTGGCCGAATGGATCGGATGCTGGCCATTTTCCGATCGGAATTGTCGCCGATTTAAACCAGGCGCGGCGGGAGGTAGGGTAGTTAGGTGGTGGGTGAGAGGGGTGGGGGAAATGCTAGTGACATCCTTCACATAGCGATTCGCTCGATGATTACGCGAGCCGATCAACTCCCGCTCGGCCGCGACTTTAAAATTCTCCCTCGAGTGTGGGAACCGTGTCCCGCGCTCATTACCCCACTCCTCCCCCCCCCCCCCCCTCTATCTCTCCCACTCCCCACCCTCACGTCATTTGCCTCGGCGGATTTCATCGGAGAACACAAGTTTTTGAAAGACGTTTATGAATGCCATTAAGGCCAGTTGCCCATTGTCTTGAGTCGGAAAAAGACAGTCCCATTGTCTCTCTCTCTCTCTCCCTCTCCGCCTCCGTAATCTGATGGCCGTAGTTTGCACATAAAGGCGGTTGAATCACATTGCTCGTTGGTTCACTCATGATTCCACGTCTTAGGATTTCACGATGTTTAGCGTGAAGACTTGTGGCTGTTTTAAGACATTTATTAATAGTTATCGATTCAAATTCCAAGGAGTTCGTATTCTCGGCACATTTGCATCCAACTTTCGCCCGTTAATAGCTTGGGAGAATTTATATCTCATGATGGGATTTATTTGAAGGGTAGCAGTGATGCTTTACCTGCTTCAGAAGAGGTCTAATTTAAAAATTCTTGGAATTGTAGTCGACCGATTAAATATTGAAGTCACATTCAGGTGTGTCGTAAAAAAATGACCTCTATTATCACATTGTTTTATCCAGTCCATACCCTCCCAGACTCTAAACTTGATCCCCAAGAGGATCTGCTTTTAGTTTTGTGTTGGGCAATTCTCCGTGCTCAGGTGATGGGTGTACGTATGCCGGTGTTCCGGCCAGTGTTATTTTAAATGCGCTGAAAATTACGTCACAGAAGTTGATAACAAATGGCCTTACGTAATGGTATGGTAGGGGTGTTACACCTCCTGCGCGAGTCTTGCTATCATTGTGCCTCCCCTCCCCCTTCCACCTCCCTCTCCGTCCGCTCTCCCGTTTCCCTGGTTTTGAGGGCACTTTAATTAACAACGAAAGAACGTCATATGGCCAATTAAATTCCTCGAGTACGGTCTTCTTTTATTAAGGGGTTGGAAGAAAATAAAAATTTTCATGAGTTCTTATATAACATGGACACCATATCATTTCCCTACCTCTGTTTTGGATATCCTTTTAACGATAAATTTTAATTCATTATGCACCCGCCATTCCTAGATTTTGACAGGTGTCCTGCCAAAAAAAATGAGAGTTCATTCCTCTATTCTCATCCCTTCGCTCTCTCATCGCAGTCTAAATTTACTCCCGTAGAATCATCTCTAAATCTAAATTACTTTCCAACCCAGCATATTTTTTTAGGAACTGCGTCATCTTATGTTGCACCTCCACTTATATGCGGTCTCTAAAATGAGGCTGTGATAAATATGTTTTGCTAAAATTCCTTTTCATTCAAAAAAAAGTTGGAATCAGTGCATATGGGTTAGGATATGTTTTTCTCATCGCTGCAATTATAAATACTCAGGCAGGGTCACAGGTTTGAACCAACAGCAGACATTGAAACCCAAGAGGTCGTCCTTCGTGCATAATTACGTTGGAGATGTTTATTTTCTCCAGTAGGTAACATAAAAGTCTCGACGGCGGTGGTCAAATTAAACTAATCAAAGAGGCTCTCATTCTCCGCGTCTTCAGCCTCACATTCCCATTCCATCGCAGACCGTCAGCCCCTTGGAAAGGGACTGTACTTCTCCTTTCCCTCGCCTTCCTGCCCCACTTATGTGTCCTCTGTCTTCTTACCTTGCCTTCCTTCTTCCTCTGCCCCCCTCCCCCCTTCTCTTTCATTCCCTCGCTCCCTTCCTCGCTGTCAACTTCTTCTTGACTCAATGAAGTTACCATCTCCCTCTCCCGTCCGTGCTGTCCCAAATCGTTGAGCAGTGACGCTGACTTGAAAAGACGGTGCTGGTGATGGAGAAAGATGGCATGAGTACCCACATGGGAGTGGCAATGAAACGACTTAAGATGGTGCGTTTCCGATATCAGCTCTGGAAGCGAGACAAAACTCAGGGTCAAGAAGAATGAAACAATTGCGGCTTATCGGACGATGCTGCTGTAATCCTCGTCGCAGAAACGTGATTCTGATGTTTAAGATTTCGACAGTCAGCGATGATATTATCGAGATTTGGGTGATCAATTTGAAAAATCATCCGATTCGTTGATATGAGCCAGTTTTCGGTGAAGTGGAATTTTCAGTCGGCTTTTTTTTGTCTCAGCATGAAATTTGCAGCGGATTCTTCCTCTGTGGTCTTTATGGATGTCGACATAGGACTATTCGCACCCATGGATGGGAAACTGTCTGAGAAACCAGTGCCTATCTTGTATGCTTCGGCCATGGCTTGTCGCGTCCATGAATGAGCATTGAATTCAAAGGCCCTTCGACTCCATCGATCTCTGAGTCTCACTGATGTGTATGTGAATTTGGTGCGGCCCTTCAAGACCTTTCGCTGCTTCGCTGTAGGGAGACTAATAGTAGTAACTCGTAATATATCAAAATGTGTGTAGAATAATAACTGATTATGTGAAGGTACGCTATAAACATATACTATACATCTTCCATTCATTTGACTACATACTAGTAGTCGCGTCCATGGAACTGAGTAGCTAAGGAAAGACAGTTCGGTTGGGAGGGATGCCTCCTCCTAGCCTGGTGTCCTCGTGGATTGTGCTAGAGGGTTGGTTGGGTGGCATTGGCCGCAGGGGAGAGCGGCCATCGTTCGGAAAGGTCACTTCCGAGACGCTCGGTGTCCGCCTATAAATCTCCGCGTCACCCGTCCTTTGCGACGAACTCCACCCCCTCCTTCTCCCTCTCCCCACCAAGGTGTGCGTGAGCACTACAAACGCACGCACGCACCAGCTGACTCGCCTCTTTCGGCGAAAATGAAAGTGGCTCGCGTCCGTCCAGAAAAAGGGAGTCTGCTTGTAAATAAAAAGCCGCCTTTGAGTGCCGCTGAACGAGTCATTTGTTTTTTTTGCGCTGGACGCATTAGAGCTGTGGAAAATTCGAGATGAGCGAAGGATCGTCTTCTGCCTGGAGGATAGTGGGCGAAGGGAATCTGTGGCCGGCTCCAGAAATGCGAGCGTTTCTTATCGTGCCCGTCATCTCTTCCAACTCAAGAAAATTATGATGAAAAGTTTCCGTAACGAATTATAATGTTCATCATCAGTTACCCAAACTCAACGTAGACCCTTTAGACGAGCAATAACCTGGAGTTTAATTTTCACTGTCGGACTCTTCAAAATATCTTTATGTATTAAAGCGTGGTAAAATTGTAGCTTTCCAAATGTTTCCACTGAAATTAATGATTTATTTTTGTAGTATAAATATTGGAAGACCAAAACCAAATAAAAACGGTTGTATTCGCCGTAGCATAGCTTCCAGTCAGTGTAATAAACTTTTAGTCCTTACAACTCCAATACCGCCAGTTTATATTCCTTGATAAATTTGTGAGAATTTCAAAATAATGCGTGAATAAGCGAAATCAACGTAATCGTTGATTAACAACAAATAAATTATCCGGTCTTATTTAAAGAAACGATATTTAGAGGATATACCAAAATATACATTCTTGGCTCAATTCATTATATGTCAAAACTGTCGCATTTGAAAAATTATCTTCTCCATACACATTTTTTTTTTAAATTCTTGAATTGGAAGTCCACGCGCACTTGCGTATTTGCTGCTTAGGAACATTTTTAATTATTTTTACAGTCATATAGGCCTGACATAGACTCATTGCACTGCACTGCATTAAATGGTAACATATCAAAATGTGTAGAATAATAACTGATTATGTGAAGGTACGCTATAAACATATACTATACATTTTCCATTCATTTGACCATGAAATGTTATCTGAAGACCCTTTTCAGCAGGTTTTCGCCTTCGAGGGTGATCACAATGAGGCATAATAAGATATTTAAGACGTGAAGGCATATTTATTTCCTAATTTCCATAGTAGCATTAATAAACAATCTTGTTTACATAAAATCCAGAGAACGTAACTTGGAGCAAGGTTACACATTCGCAAATTTTATTCCCAATAACATTCGTAACATTTTATGAATTTAGAAAATATTTTCATGAAAATTTTCTACTCACGTCGCAATTCACTGCCATCCACGTATTTTATTGCTTCTCATTTAACGTCGTATTATTGCGTATGATGATGATTTTGTGCCAGTCAAAAGACTTGTTCCTTCTTTGGAAAGTAACATTCTCATGGTTGTATAAGGCACAATTATATTCTAGCTGCTTCATTTATGAAGTGGTATTTACATCGTTTTTACTGAATCAATATTTTAAAAGTGTAGAATTATTGGTAGTCTTAATCATTATTCCCATATCCCCATTTTTCTAGTCGATCTGAATAAGACGGACAGAGCAATACAGGCGGACACGGTTCATCCGGCACTACTGCGATGAAACCAGTGAGGAAGGAAAACTTATGTCCGGCGAGAAAAATAATATGGGACTTTCTTTCGGGTTACTTGCATATATATTGAATCTCTAATTAAATAAGGAGTGATTTTGTGACACTCATTGCTTTCAAGGGCAAGCTATTAGAAAATATTCGTTACAAATTCACCTTCTGAGGCTTGGTGTGATTCCTAAGTAACCAGCTTCTCACCACGTGGGTTCAATTTCGGGCAGCGAAAGATTTTTCAGTGGAATCTTCGTCATACATTGAGAGCTGAGAGACAAAATAGATTTCAGTTCCTCTGTTGGATAAGATCGTAGATCTCATGACTCATTTTGTTAAAAGCAAGGTATGGCTTCACTCCAATTCTACTCCAAACACCAACGAATGGCTTCACTCCACCCTTCCCTTCACATCTTGAAAAATACAGGCAGCAAGGAAGATGTTGCAATTCCTTGCTGTCACCTATTCTAAAGGCAAATGGTATTAGATGTCGGACCCCTCCCCTGAAAATCTTTAACCTCTTATGTGCAGTTAGATGTAACTATAGTCTATCTCTCTGTCAATTTTCCCAGCATTAGTGCTCTTATTTACTATGACTCCTTGTTCCTCTCCCACTGAACAGATAAGCAGCAGGAGTTGGACTTGCCCTCCTTGCGGATCGATGACACCACTGGGGATGGCTCTTCTGGACACCGAGCGACGGCCGCTGGAGCCTCGGCGTCTCCGGCGTCGTCCTCGTCGTCGTCTGTGCCCGCGGCGGCCGCAGCCGAGGCCGATAGTTCGACGGCGGCTGAAGGCGCCGCCCCGGCCGACCGGACTGACGGCTCGGGGGCACGCACCATGTCGCAGATCTCGGGGGTGAAAAGGCCGCTACAGCACACCAACAGCTACTCCGGCGAGAAGCTCCCCAAGTTTGGGGTTGAAACGGATCGGGAAGAGGAATTGGGCAAGGTAAAGAGTGAAGCTGTCTTCATTCATTCCTACCTCCATTCCCACCTCCATTCCCCAGATTGTCCAGATACAAATGGAATCATGGTTAAATTATTGTTAGAGGTTGATATTAGATGCCCATTTATTTGAAGTCTGTGGTAGGGTTTAGTTAAAGACCTTTCGGTCGTTAAATCCTTTAAAAATCCCAGCTGATATACAAATTCGGATCGAAAATCACTCCAAAATGTTACCCAGAATGCTCACTGGGGACCAACATAATTCTCACTATGACTCAGACACTACAGTCAGAATAACTACCTGGGAAGTAATGACCCAATCTTTTAACTTTCATTATTGACTTTGTAGGAAGTGCATTCATAATAGTTTAACATGCGACTTGTTTCTCAATGAGATGACTTTTTATACTTTCACATAAATTTCCATTCCTCTGTGAGAAAATGTCCAACTTCACTTACTTGGGTGACTATTACACTTAAACAGTGTGGTACCACGTGTTGGGGTGGGGGTTTAGGGTTTAAACCCTCCCCCCCAAAAAAATGTTCCCGTAATTTACTATATTTTGCACTAGCATTTAGAATTTTGCTTATTGGGCTGAAAAATATAGTTCAATTGTCTTTACGAAAAGGGAATGTTAATTTAATTATTGTTTCAGTGAATATAATCTAAATATCATTTTATGATGATGCACATAAATATTAATGAAACACCCCAGAAGGATATCCTGCATATGCCACTGTACTTAACATCCAGTTTTACTGTAAATTTCTTATGGACTCTTGTGGATTCTCAAATTTTTTCTTATGTGGCATTGCCCCATGAATTCTTTCCCTTCCAAAGAGTTGAATTTTTTAAATTTTTTCATCATTGTCTAAGTTGTGCACATGATTCAAGAATCTACTCATGATCAAGCAACCTGGGATTTTTTCATCTGTAGCAATAAGTCCCACTCCTTTTATTAGTTATTTCATTGAGGTTTGGCAAAATTATGTTTTAATATGGCCTAATACAAGAAAAACTGGAAAAAATAACTTACTGTTGAATTTGAAAAGTTTACCATGCCTCCTAAGCAGCAGTTGATGGAGGTTTAAGTGAAGTGGGTTTTAGTAATGACCAGAAACTAAACATCAAAATATATGCTCCGGGGAAGTGTACTATATACAGGTACCTGTAAATCATTGGGTGACAGTTTCAGTGGATTAATTTCAAATGAGGACACGAGAACCCTTCTCTACTTTTGAGATGTTGCTCTTCCTTGCGAAAACTTAACTAATCATAGAAATGCAAATAGTATAATGTTGTGTTGCAATATTACTTTGGTATTAACTGCAAAGATTCATGATTTAATACAAATTTTATTTTGAGTTTGATTTCCTTCACTCTACCAGTATATATGCATACATCCTGAACAACAAATGGGCTGTAATTATTGACAGCAAATTGCATATGAAACTATGAATGATGAATACTGAATAATGAGTATAGATACATGATAAAGGTGTTATGCATCTATTCATTGAAAGTGCATGAGTTATTTTGGAGCCTTTGAGAAAATATCTTAAAATTTAAGACCGATTTTGCAATACTTTGAGATGTCATTAGATTTGAATTATTTAGTGTTTTGTACTTTGAATGAGTGTATTTGTAACAGAGTTGTCTGGACAAATATTTTTTTAAAGTTATAAAATCATTTTTACAGTTAACTATGCATTACGAAAGTGTAAATTGGCAAGTATTTGTACTCTGCACTGTGTTACCATCAAAAAGTAGCCAAAATGTTAAAAAATATATACTTATGTATAACATATATTTTTAACATTTTATGCCTCAAAAAATGTGTTTCATGTTTTGTAACCCTGTTGAAAATTTAGTTTTGGTCTTCTAAGTAAGTTTCTTTTGTTTCTTCTTAACAGACTTTGGATGAAATAGATCGTTGGGGTATTGATATGTTCAAGATAGGAGAATTGTCCAACAATCGCCCTCTTACTGCTGTGGCATATACTGTCTTCCTGGTAAGTTAATAGAATAAGAATCTGAAGCAAATCTGAATAATATCAAAGTGATAGCATAAGATTATTTTAATTTTACCTTGTAACACATTTGTATCTTCATTGAATTTTCTTCTAGGAGCGGGAGCTTTTACAGATATTTATGATTCCTGCGAAAACTTTCATCAACTTCATGATGACATTGGAAGATCACTATCTTAAAGACATACCGTACCACAACTCTTTGCATGCTGCAGATGTCACACAGTCCACTAATGTGCTCCTTAACTCACCTGCTCTGGAGGTAAAAAAAATTTATTCATTTTATCAATCTTCCTCACTTACAGTAATACCTAACTGAGCCCGTCAGGAGTTATAATGTCAGATACTCCCTGTTATATAATTACATATCTATATTTCTACAGTTGTATAGTAACTCACTGTTCTTTGTCTTGTATGCCTCTCCATTTAATTTTCTTGCTTATATTTTCTTTGAATTCTAATTTCACTTTGCCAAGTAATGTAATTTTTGTCACCATTGCATCTGCATTCAAAAGACTGTTATTCAGTCTCATTTTCAAACAAATTGCTAAAAGTTAAAGTCCTGCTGATTATGAAGTAAAAATATTCAAATAAATTATAATGTAAAATATTAAAATTTCCTAATTCTCTGATTTCTACCTCTTCATAAGGATGTTGACAGTTGCTCATCAAGTACCTACCAGGAAATGATGGAATAAATTTCATTTTCTCTCTTTCAGTCTGTATTTACACCCCTGGAGATTATTGCAGCCATCTTTGCAGCATCTATCCACGATGTGGACCACCCTGGCCTCACAAATCAGTTCCTCATCAACTCAAGTAAGTAAAAAAAAGTTTAATAAGGTGTAATTGAGATGAAATGAAAATCCATGGTTCTTAGGATGAAGTGTGGAGTAAGCACAAGTTAAGAGGCTTGCTCCTATCCTTTGTTCTTTTGTGTTCTAACACAAATCAAACTAAATCTAAATAATGGTTGTTCTTCACATGCAGGTTCTGAGCTGGCACTCATGTACAATGATGAGTCTGTACTGGAAAATCATCACTTGGCAGTAGCCTTTAAGTTATTGCAGAATGAAGACTGTGACATATTTGTCAATCTAAACAAGAAGCAACGCCAAACGCTGCGAAAAATGGTCATTGACATGGTATGTAACATTATGAGTGATTGCTCTTTAGTAACATTGTGTCAATTAATACTACTTAGACTGAATTAATAACACATGCATAATAACTTGACTGAAACAGTTGAATTTTGAGTGGAGAATTTATTATGGTTGTATTTGCTCTCAGATAAATCATTAATACCTTGAGTCCTAAGCAAACAAATCATCAATGATATTATTTTAAATATTTCAATCATTACTGGTTCCTTTTAAAAAGATAGCTTACCTTGAGAAAATAGCTGATTATTGCATTTTAAATTTTAAATATAACTTCATCATAAAATTTTTCTTTTTTACAAGTTTTACTACAGGACTAAATTTATATTTTTTATCATATATACTTTCCTTTTATTCACAGGTTCTTGCCACAGATATGTCAAAGCATATGAGTCTGCTGGCAGACCTTAAAACTATGGTCGAGACCAAGAAAGTAGCAGGTTCTGGAGTCCTTCTGTTAGACAATTACACAGATAGAATTCAGGTAACCTCTCATGCTAAGCTTTTTATTTCTTTATTTTATGCTTACTCTTTTTGCCCCTGATAAGGGCTGTGAGTAATTTTGATTTCATATTTTTGAAAAATAACCATAATGGTCTTACCTTTCTTACAGGTACTACAAAATCTAGTCCACTGTGCTGACTTGAGCAATCCGACTAAACCACTTGAACTGTATAGGCAATGGGTGAGCCTTATAATGGAAGAGTTTTTCCTACAAGGAGACAGGGAACGGGAGCAGTCCATGGACATAAGCCCAATGTGTGACAGGCACAGTGCAACAATTGAGAAGTCACAGGTAAATTTTAGATCCTTTTGCAACTATTTAAGTGTTTATAAAATCCAGATTTTCAGTGTCAATCCCCAATCATCTGTTCAAAGATGTAAATAATTGAGGAGTGGCTGTGGTCAAAGTAAGAATGATGACTTATTGTGAGAAATTTATTGCTGCTATAAATACCAATATGGACTCCCAAAAATGTATGAAAGAGAAGAGATGAGAGTTTAACATCCAATGAGATATGTTAAAATTATCAACTGAAAAGATGAGAAAGTCTCAGATATGCATAGAAAATGTCAGTTGAAAGATATAAAATAGCACCTGGATTCAAGGCAGAGTTGAATGAGAAATTAGGCCAGTTTTCTCACACATAAGCATTTATCACTGCATGAAAATTGTTCACATTAATATTTACTTAGATCAGCAACCTGGTCATGAGTTTTTCAGTCCTTAGTGGTGAAGAATTGAGTAGTTATTTTGGAATGATGGGCAATTAGTTGGTAGTTGCCTGATCCATTATTTATTCAACTGTAGGTTTTCTTTATCTTTGTGTATTTCTTCTATGGTATTTAAGCAAAAATATCTTCTGAGATATAATATTTGATAAGCATTTAATTAGAGAATTTAATTTTGCCAGTGAATACCTTAAAAATACCTGTAAGTTTACCTTAAAATTTAATGTATGACATTTTCTTCAACCTTTTCCTCCTTTGCCACATGTAATATATATATTTATTATTGTTATGCTGGATCTTTATCAGCATTCATTATGTTACAAGTTCACCACTGTAGCCTTTTAAATATAAATACATACAATGATGTTGGTATTACCATATATATCCATTTTTTAACCTTAAAAGAGCTCCCCAGAGAGGTATAGTCAGGGAGTGTAAATAAATTTCTGCCTTGTAAAAAAGTATTCTTATCAGATTTTTACTATCTCAGTGTTACCTTGCATTGGCAGAGTGGCTGGCATTGGCAAGATTTCTAGTGAAGCCATAAATAGGCTTTACACACTTAGCAATATTAACTCCTTTTTTGGGAATAAATGTTTCCTCTCCACTCCCACTGTAGAGAACACAATGTTATTTAACTGCAGAATTTGCAGATACATGTGCACTCCCCACCACATGAATGACTATGGTCGGCAGATATATCCACTCTCACAATCTTAGGGGTTAAAGAGGATTTATATTGCAGTCTACTTTTAATGGTTTTACCATCTATTATAAGAGTATGAAGCAATATGCAATTCTCCATATGCATATTTGGACACATATGGACCATGGCTCCATATTTGCATTACCTAATCATACACTTCTTTGCAGGTTGGCTTCATTGACTATATTGTCCATCCACTTTGGGAAACGTGGGCTGATCTGGTGCATCCCGATGCCCAAGACATACTTGACACGCTTGAAGAGAACCGAGACTGGTACCAGAGCATGATTCCTCCGAGTCCACCTCAATCCGGGCAGGAGGGGGTGGAGCCTGTGGAGGAGGAAGGTGGGGAGGATGGCGGAGTGGAAAGGATACGCTTTCAGGTGACGCCTGAGGAAGGGGAAGGAGGTCACGGGGAGGAGGATGGTGGAGGAGGGGAGGAACAAGAGGGCGCGGGGATCTGACGGAGGTTGCTGTCAGGAATCTGCAGGAAGCTGCAAGAAAAGGTGCAGCAGTGGTGGAGGAGCAAGTGAAATGGGGGCACAGAGCCAATCTCAGGAGTCACACCTGGAATTGTTGTGATGAGATGAAGGAGAAACTGGTCCTATGGTGATCCTTAAGGAGAATCAAGGGCGTTTTGCCATGACCCCACAGATGCCTAAGGCACCCAACCAAGACTCATGATGGTGCAGCAAAAAAAAAATTAAAAAATGTAAAAAAAAATATTTAAAGATGTGGAAGAAGGGTTTGAGGTATTTTGGAGCTGGAAGAGTCAAAGTTATGGACCATGCCCACCGAGATACCATCTGAGGATGTGTCATCATCGTCATCCCTGAACTCCCTGAGGCGAGAAGACAGGATCCAAAGCAGAGCCGGCGTGCAGCGTGGGGTTGGGGCATAATGGGGGTGGCTGGCTCACCCTGAACAGTCAATGGAAGGCGCCCCTCCCTCAAGCATAGAGTGCTCGCTTCCCCTTCCTGATGCCCCTGGACACAGGGGTGTTGGAGCGCATGATGAGCGGATTCAAAAGATGATTATTTGAACAGATGACAGAACGCTGGACGTTACTGGAATTAGTGTGTAGAATTACTTATCGGAAATGTTTTAGAGGAATGAATATTGTGATGGATTATTAGAGAACACTATGATTATTATACATATATACATGGTACAAGCAGGGTTTTTAGGTGACCGGTGTTGAGATTCTTTTCCCTCTCGTGTGTGGGTATTATTCATGTACATTGTTTTGTTTTCTTTGTTTAAAAGAAATATGTCCTTCCCACCCAACCGTGAGTGTAGAGCTTAACCCGTGCTCTCTCTGTGCAAAGGAGAGGATTGGATTCCTCTCGAATCTATACTCTGCCCCTCCTCAGAGAGCCCACTCCGCAGAGGAATTGTTCACCAATGATCATACGCTTGAGGATTGTGAAGTGGGGGAGAAAAAAATTAGGTGGAACAATTCGGGTGATGTCTGGGAGGGAGGGGCAAGGTATGGGAGAGGGGGGAGAGGGTTGACAGGGGAAGGGGACAGCATGCAGCTGCAGGAGCTTTGCGGTGTCTCTCCTTGTTTTTTTTTTGCCTATGTCATATCGCCTTGTCCCTCTCTCTCTCATGTGTGGAAAAAATCTTAGCTATGTATTGATTGTATATGTATAGACTAATGTGTATCAAATTATCCTTTTGTGTGATTGTGTGCGTGTACACATGCTTGTATGTGACCGCGTGCTAAAATTTGTGTGAAGGGTGGAATGGAGGGAGAGATGAAAGTGGAGTATTTTGGAGGTTCCCCGACCTCGTCTAAGAGAGTTGCTCCCTCTCCGTCGAACACCTCCAAGAATACAGTTGGGATGTAGCTTGGAGGTGGAGGGGATGATGACTTGAGACTTCAACCACCATTTCCCCCCCCATTCCTCATGGTTACCCCCCTCTCTCCCATTGCCCTGTCATTTGGTGACATCAAATATGCCAAATATGTCAGCCAAACTCCCTGCCTTTGTATTTCGGAGCAGTTAGGAAACAGAAAAAAGAGTCTGAATAATTTTTAAAACTTAATGCCATGTGCCTAGCTTCTCCAGCATATTTAGACCTAAAAGACTTGCTATTTCCAGTGCGTGAAATATCAGTCATAGTTGCCATGAGAAACAAATAAATGGTTACCTTTTTCGGCTAATGTATGGTGATAGAGCTACATAGGGCATCACTGGGGTGTAATTCCAAATGTAACCCTAAAAAGTCATTTTGGCACAATTTTTCGTTTTTCTGATCTAGTTTTTTTAAGTATGTGGGCTGATTACCCCACATTGACCTTTCCCCAGTGGCTCCAAAACTATATTCTAATCACAAATTACTTCAATTCCCAATCCATGCAGCAGAATGAATAATATGGAATCTCACCATCCTTCCTTTCACTGGTTAAAATTGTGCCATGTGAGTAGCACAAATATGTAGTTAATACAAATCTCCTGACCCTATTCTCGCCAGTACACCCTGACCATGGCATTTGATGTTCACTCATTACATTGGTCTCAATGATTGTGTGACTTTTCTTACCTTTTAAAAAATGAGCATTTGACATATGCCTGTGAGTGGCAAGCTGCCAAAAGTGTCAATTGGAAGGATCAAGTGGTTGCCATTGTTTGTTAGATTTGTCTTGGTGGTTGTATTTTCATGAGAATTACTTGAATCTTGGAATGCATTTGTTCACACAGAACAAGGCTGGAAGTAGTGCCACAAACTTTTTCTCGCCCTCCTAATAATCATCTCAATTGCCCACCGCAAGACCTAAACAGGCCTTGGTTCTTCTAAAGTCCAGTCTCTCTGACTGTCATCTCGACCACTCACCCATTAACCCTGGCTCCAGATGGGGGAGTATGCTAGTATGCTTGCCTCCTGCTCAGTGACCATTTAAAATGAGCCACCAGTCATCCATGAAGAAGTGGCCATCAACGTGGGGAGAGGGGAGAAAATTGCTATTGCAAGGAACTAGAAAGCACACTGTTGTACACCAATGGCTTTGTTTCCCCATTGTTGTCTTTGCTCCCTAGGTGTTGTTACCAAAGCCATTATTTTGTAAAAAGATCTGACCCATGTTTTGGAGTTCTAAATAAGATGCATATACCCTGGACTCCTCAAGTATAAAATTCGAAGTTTATAACTTCATAGTGTAAATATTTCTGATATCTTGTCACAAAAATGAAGCATTCATTTGAGCAAGCATCATTGTTTATTTTTCTCTTTATATAAGTTATTAAACTAACCTTTTCTAATGATTGTGAGCTTTATCTAACTATCTTAGAACATCTTTTCATAGCTCAGTCATGTGTTACAGTTAAGAATTTTTTCTTGGATTTCTTGCCTTGTTTTAAAGCTTAAAATTCAAATGTGCATTTTCTGTTGTAAAATGGCAATAATTTTTGTTGTGAAGAAGGTCAGGCATCTATAGGTTCCTTTCAACATCCAAACTCTGGAGGAGCATCTTAATTATCTGTACATATTTGTTTGCAATGTAACTCATTGTTTTTGATTTGCCCAGAAAAATTTTCAAGGCTGTCTTGGAGTTGTATTTGTTAGGTTTCCTTTTAGGCATACTGCAATAATTTTGCCATTTGGCTAATAGATCTTTCCCAGAGTGAGTGAATAGTGTAATTCCTGGTTCTGTCATTAATACTTAATTCATATTTTTCAAAAATTGCTTACTGAGCCCAAATAATGCCTTCTTTAGCCATCTGGAGCTTGCCTAACATTCTCGCTGCCTGTATCTAACTACCCTGAGTGTTTATTTGAACCACAAATATGGATTACAGGGGGCTGGCCATCAGACGATTCAAACTCTCCCAGAGCGCCCTTGTCCTTTTCTATTCCTGCCTGGTCACTGGGAGCTTCACCCCAGGCAATGTGTGTTCCTCACACACCAAGCATGAAATTTCTGAGCACAAGTAATGTAGTTCACTTTTCATTGAATCTCTCCTTGAAATATTTCTAGCTATTAATTTATTTTTTGAAGACAATGATGTTTGAATGGATGAGTAGTTATTGTTGGTTGTTGTGTCAAACCGTGGTTTTTGAATGACCACTTTTGAGACTCGTGATAGAAGCTTTAATTAACATGTCATACTCAGATTAAGTACACTGCATTGTTATGTGCAAAATGAGTTTTTTACACACATTTGTTACAGAGTTTTGTTTAGATAAATCTCTACATAGATAAACAGTTGTATTCCTTTGATAGTTGAAAACCAAATGAATATTAATATGATGTTATTCAATTTTCATTTTCACATTTTGTGGCTATTATGTGGCTTTACCATTCAAAACATTGGAATAATACAACTAAGCTCATTTTTTTAATATAATAATTGGATGTCTTTTTTTCTATTGGTATTGTACCTGTGCAATTGAAATTCAAATAAAGGTTGTGTTAAACATGTGCTGCAGTCAACAACAACAATTCTGTCAATAAAAAATTGAAGTTTTAGTCTGTTCTTGTCATTTTACTGAGTAATCAAACTTTAATGCCAAAAGTGATAACATTTGCCATTATAAAAATGGCATTTGCTTACGATATTGGGCCGATATAAATTTGATGATAAAAAGACATCTTTCACCACTATACAGTGGCATAAAAATGATATTGGATCGACGTATGTTTGATATTACCATGGACTGATTTTTCATTAACATCATATTGGGATGATTTAATATAGACAGTTAAAATGTATCCGGGATAAACATTTTAAAAATATTTATAATCAGGGATGGTCGCACAATAAAACTGCGATGGAAAAAGAAATGGCGAGAGTTAGTTTCGATATAAGAAGGTTCATATTATGAACCCTGGGCTTTACCCCTGACCCAACTCTCTTTATTAAGAAATGGGTAATTTTAAGCATTTATGATAGTAATAAGATATCATACTTTACTCCTGACTAGCGGTCCATCAAGGATGGCAATGCAAGGGAGAAAGGGAGTCAAAGAATCCACGACCTAAGGTGAACCCCATCCAGCACTAAAGCCGCGCTTGGCAGTGAATATAGGATATTCCAACCCTACCGCATGAACGGCAGTTTGTAAGCAAGCACTGAATCCTTACTAATTCTGAAGATTCAGGCTATAAGGAGTGGAAGCTCGTGTTTTTTTCTTTCTGTGTTATCGATTCGATAAGTAATCATATTTCTTATTTCATGCGTAGGTTTCCGATGTTCTGACCAATCACAAATATTTGATTTTCTTCTCTCTGACGTCAGAGGAAAAATTTTGAATACTCAAAATTATAAAATCCAGCGACCAGAAAAATATTATCATTTTTATGCCCTTTATTAGTCAGCTCAGCTGACATCATTTTTGCATTGGAAAATGATACCTATTAAATATCACTTACGATATGATCGACAATATCAATTTTACATCGGAGAAAGGTATCATTTATAAGTCATTTTTATATCGGCATTATCAGCCGATGGTAAAACGACATTGGTGACATCAACATGACATTGGGCTGACATATAACTGTCGTATGATGCTGTTTGTATCCAAGAGGATGTGTAATTTCCCCAGACAACTTTTGTTTTAATTGTGGTAAGTACACTTTTTTAATGCAACTAAGGAAGTGATTTTGTGAAGAAAGTTATTTTGCTTATTTCAAGTTAAAACTTAGGTATCAGGACAAACAATGGCTTCCTCAAAAGGTGTGTAGAAGGAGTGATGGAGATCTTTGTTTGTGTCATAAGAGTAAGAAAAACTCATTACGCTTTGGCATTCCTAAGATGTGGCATTGACACAAAATCATGTTACTGATTGCTCATTATGTTTCATAGATGTAAAAATCTAATCCTGAAAATAAAAAGAATTCTTAGACAAACAGTTAACATGCAGTGGTTAATATATCATGTAGGAATAGTTTATGGTTTCTCTTTTTCTATTATAACAAAAACTATGCATAGTAGATTGCAATAAAATATTGATTTTCACCATTTTTGTACTTTCAATATAAACTCCCCATGTTTTGCTAAACAACTGTAAGTGATGGAGGAAAATGGAAATCTTTTTTGGATTCACCACACTAAAAAACTTAAAATTTACCAAGAAAATCCCATGCAGCTGAAAAAAAGTTTTTTTTGCAGACCTGTGTCATATACCTACTTTCTACAAATGACACTCTAAAGAAGGGCTGGGTGGTGCAGGAAATACTGAACTGGTTCTCGGTTCTGAAAAAAACCATTTGTGATGGCAGTGTACCAGTTCAATAGATGGAACCGGTGTTTTCTCCTGAACCAGTGTTTTCTCCTGAACCAGTGTTTTCTCCTGAACCAGTGTTTTCTACTTCAACTGTGTTTCATACTGAACCATTTTTTATGAACCTTTTTTTCTGCTAAACTTTTTTTTCTTTGTGACTGCGGATTTTGTTATCCAAAAGGTTTTTGCCAAAATATTTATTTTACCTGTTTTTTAAGATGTATTTTGTCCTAAAAGAAGATACCTCTTAATAAAGCTGGTATGCTTTCCTAAACTGATCTGTAAAAAGTGAGAATGTTTGCGTGAGCCTATGGTTTTTATGCGAGGCCTGGGCGTACATGTATATTACCTTTTGTAATTGTAACGGCGATGAAACTCACATTATTGTTAAAGGAAGACATTGCAAAATATCCACAGATATTACTTAGCATGATGTGTTTCAGGCGAGGGTCTGACTATGACACCTTTTTGTGATCATCATCATTGGTCAGCAATCCTAAGATTAGTTTGATGGAGCTTTCCACTCAATTCTTCTATCAGCAAACTCCCTTTTTGTGAAATATTGTTAAAAATTGGCAGCCCACAAACCACCCGAAAATTTCTGGTGACATAGGGTAGATATCACATCAAATTTTGCCTTAGGTAACAGCATTTTTCTTAAATTTACCATTATTTAAAATATTATTCATTTAAAAATAACTCAACCATCCTTTGGCATAAAATAAGTCTTGGAAAGAACTTAAAATACTGAGCATTAATAATCAACGTCAAAACGTTCAAATTTCATTTGCAATAGGCACATCTTACGTACAATAATTCCCCTCCATGTATGCATTACGAACACGAATTTTGAGGCTGCAGTAAGCATTTGCATTATCCTCTCATCTTCTAGCGTGTGGTACCCCTATTGTTTCAAGTTCCTATGTACCCCTGGTACATAGGAACTTGAAACAATGCTCCTTCCTCCATGAAGTCTCCCAAAAGCAATAGCATTGGTTTAATACAAATAGCTACTGCACTAACCTGAAGAATTATTAGCTCTTTCTTATTCGCTGTAATCGTCTAAAAAACAATATAACATGAACAAACGCAACATCCTGCTGACTTACGTATGTACGTGACAATGCTGTACATGGGTGAGTGCTCGCTCTGAACTCTAGCAGCCGATTACTTGTGTGAAGACAATCAGGCGGACAACATATAGCACTGGAAATTTCATAGAAGTGGTCACCAGCCATCCTGGCTGCGAGCTGAGAGGGCGGCGTGAAAGCCGAGCAGCGAACTAAAATCAGTGTTTTTTTAAGAACCGCTTCTCCGGTGCACCGGTTCAGAACCGATTCCCCGATGCACCGGTATTTTTCCTACATCTGAACCGGCCTGCCGGTTCAGAAGAAACCAAACCGCTGAACCGGTACACCGGAAAATCGCCCAACCCTACTCTAAAGCATTGAAGAAATTGCTATCATGTAGAAATATATGCTCAAAAAATGCTCGTTTTATGCTTGTATTATTTTGCATTTTATACCTATCATAACAATTTAAAATACAAATTTGATTGAATAATCTGTAGAATACAGTGCAATAACTGCTTTGTGATAAAGCACTTTAATTGTTAAGGCCCGGACGGATCTGTTTATTTTTATTCTTTCATTCTTTTGTTTTCCCAAGTTTCTTTTCATTTTAATCTCCCTCCCTTCCTACTCCCGTCTTGCATTTCGTACTGTTTTTGTTTTGTGTGTGTGTGTGTAGAGCGGGTGAGAGGGTGTAGAGGTAGTCATCCAGCCCATGTGTTCTGCTAGAAAAATGCGGTGATTAAGGTTCGTTCATGCCCCTGACAGTTCCCATATCCTCCTTGTTTTGGTTGTGGCATATTTATTGGCACCACTGTTAACTTAACCCAAGTTATTTCCTGAAATGTATTGTCACTGAGTATATTTTTTTAAATTGTTTTAGGCTCCGTAGGGAGATTTGTAAAGCTAAGGTTACACCATGAATATGTATACATATTCATGGGTTACACGATGCATTTACCCGCGCATGTACGTTGCTGGACAGATGCGTGAACGACTACAAATTGCTCGCACACATTCACCAAAATAGAACAGGGGCTATTTTCGGTCCACGCATTCACGCAATTTTGAGTGTTTACACGGTGCAATTTTGATGGTGAATGTGTTCACGCATCTACCCGCGCGTGTAAATGCATCGTGTAAACTCGGCTTTAAGCCGAGTAGTTTCTTCCTGTTGTGTGGTGTTTGAGGTTTTTATGCTTCACCCACGCGACATAGGAATAACCTTCCTATGAGTACTAGTTTTTCATTCTCAACATCTATAAAAATCGAGACGCCAAGTTGTTGTGTTGCTCCTGGGTGCAATGAGGCATACGGTTCGAAAAAGTTGATGTTATCTTTTGTTTCGTGTCCTAAAGGCCCTGTCAAGAAGACCAAATGGCAACACGCAATTCCAAAGAAGCTGGCATTGTTTTGGGTGAAAAGCACTCTGCATTGAACGATACCGCGGAGAAAAGTTTAAAAACGCCCATGGAAACATCAGCTGAGTTATGCATATGTTTATAGTAAGTATTACTGTTGTGTCCGGATACTATGTTGATATTTTTGGTAAATGTGAGCGAGAGGGTTACATCGTTCAAAATTTTATCACGCGAAAACGATGAAAGAAACCGACTTCATTCCAACTGCGGAACCTATAGGAAGGATGACAGTACATTGTAAAACAAATTTCACTGCTGGTCAAGCATTATTTCCGTAGATATAAGTGTTACAATTTCACCAAATTTCTCATATTTACCATATTTTTTACGTATTAGTTTCCAGTCAAGTGTGATATAAAAAATTTTGTATCAGACCATAGGCGAATTTACGCATAGGTACCCATGTGGCGGAAGATGCTCTTAAAACTTTGTTCTCCTCACGGGCGGTCAACTCAATGAAAAAATAGTATTAGATTTGGAGGTGAAACTCAAAACGTGACGTGGCGACTACTAGAACATCTTAGAATGCCTACTGTAACTATCCCTGCTAAAAATTTCTACTGGTTTCAGTAGGATTTTTCTACGGACTCCTACTGAACTCTACTGCACTCTAATGGACTCTACTGGATCCCAACCGTATTCTACTGTTATGGGTGCAGTAGCCTACTGACTTGTACTGGTTTCTATAAACCAACTAAACTCGACTGTTTTCTACTGTTCAGGGGCCATGTAGCATATGCACATACATTAATTTTTTTGACTTAAATTAACATTAATTCCATTGCCTTTACACTGATCATCACAGATGGCTAAAACCTTCCCAATGAACATCAACTATCAGCCCGATCTGTTGGTCCAAAGTTGGCTTTGTGTTGGCCAACTTAATTGTCGACTCAAACCGACTTAGGGCTATGGATGGCCGAGTTTGTCTATATTGGGCCAACACTTCAAGTAGCATAGCCGACACAAATTGCCGACATCGGTATGATTGTGGCCCGATGTTTCATTTCTGAATTCCATGAATTCTCGAAAATCATATCATGGCTACATAATTGCCGATGTGCCGAAAAACTAAATTTTCATCTCTTTGACAACCATTAAAAAAAATTCAGCACGGTCTGGCAATAAAGTTCTAGTTAAACTTTAAACCATTGCTTTTTTAAAATATTAATACGAGAAATAAAATTCTAGGATCAAGAAGTTCATGTCCATAAACTACATATTGCATTTTAATTTTCAATGATGTAATTCAAAGTACATACGTTCAAACACACTGCAGTTATTAGTTATATGCACTGCAGTTACAGACTTATTTTTTTAATTAGAGCACTATCATTACCGATAAATCACAACATTGGTGCACATGAACAACTTATCCCGAAAATTCATTTAATTGTTCGCGGCTTTGTAAGGTATCGACTATATCGATATAATCGCAATGCTAATCGACTTATACCACTTCTATATTCAAAATGGCAGCTGTGATTTGTGTTGTTACTATGTTTGGTGGTTGTGAACAAGAACACTGTATAACTGCAACCAAGAACACCGTATGAGTGCAACCAAGAACACTGTATAAGTGAATAATTGTGAATAATACGATCATGTAAAGTCAACTAGGAGGCAAGCAACTGGAATGAAATTGATCTCGAAGCATAGCGTTTTTATGAAGTTCGTCACCATAGAAGCGTACATTAAAATTAGAATTGACGATTAAGAGACGGTGAGTAAATTTTTTCTTTACAAAACGAGACTGCTTAAGAAAATTCACGAACTTGTCAATGTTTTTATTTAGATATGCCCTTCATATAGTCTTCATTGAATTATTAACATAATAAGTGACAGCATTTATTTATTTTTACAGGCACGTTATATCAATAACGTATTGGGACATTAAGCCTGAGCTACTGAAAACTCAAATCACCATTCAACTTTGCGATTAATGTGAAAATGTTTTGTATATTTGGGAGTTCCTCAGTGCAGTGATGACTTTTGATGAAATTTCAAAGAGCTCTCTCTTCGAAAAATCTACTGTTAATTTTGAGTGGACCATTTTTCTTTTAAAAGACCCTTGGTTACTGAATACCAAGATAAACCTTTTAAAATTTAGTGTTGTGCAAGAAGCAAGCTCGATTGCAAGTGCTGATTCCCATGCCATGTGGTGTGACTTTGGCTCATGTCGCGTTGGATAATACCTGAAATGTGGAATCGTATTTCAAATGTGTGCTATATAGGCAAGTGAATGCAATAATTTAAATTGGAAGTAGGCCAATAAATATTTAAATATAAAGCTGTTTTTGTTTACAATTGTACATGGTGCTTTCAAGTTGTTCCTGAAAGTTATGTTTTGACGATTTTTGGTTGTAGCCTTTGTCTCGTTTTACCACTGGCAAACGTTCACATTCCAACATTGGGCCAGCATCGTTAGCCGGCATTTGGCCAATGTCAACGGCCCGTATTAAAAAGGAGCCAGTTTCTCCAGTCATTTGCCTTCCAGAATTTTCTATCGGCAAGGGATCTTGGAAGCCTTATTATGCAGTAAGAGGGCTGAATCTTTGCCAGTCTGTCATTTATTTCAGTCATTGTTGCTGGCCTATCAATGTGGAACCGTTCCCCGGTAGTGTCACACCATAGCTTCATAGCCTACCGCAACATCCATTTTTATGAAGGAATATAATATTTTTTAACTGTTTTGGTGGAATGTATGTATTTATTATTGTTAAATATGGTACTTTCAAACAGTACGAACAGTAAGAAAACAGTAGCAGTACAGTAGACTTACTGTAAACAGTAGAAAACAGTAGGATTACAGTAGACTTACTGAAAACAGTAGAGTGTTCCAAATAGCATATAGGCTACTGTAAACAGTAGGTGAAATTTCCAGCAGGGTAGCTGAGTTTTTAAAGGCAATTTCAGCCGTGGAGCACGCAGTTATACATACAACCGCTAGACAACGTGTTGTCTAGTTCTGCAGAACTAGTACAGATTCATAATTCCTGTCGTTGTTTCAATTAAATAACTCATAATTTATCTATACTTCCACAGTTTATAACCAGTCAACTCAACACTTCATTGTATTACATTTGTATCTCTGACTACATATAAACAACACAACAAACTACCATTTAAACATAAAATTGTGTGTTACATTAATTAAAACTTTCAATACTCCCCCTTGACAAATCAATTTTGAACATTTTAAATTTGACATAAAAGAATTAATGGATCATTCCACCGTTACGTACGGGACATTTGTACTAATTTTTACAACTTTTAAATATTATTTTCTGCCCCTAATATTTTTTGTTTTTTATTGAAACAATTATTAATTGTTAGGTGTAGGCCTAAACTATTTTTCAAGCTATAGTTTTGGCCTTAACCCTTTGTTATAACTGTTGCAAGAAAAAAAAAGTGCCTGTTACGTACGGGACAAGCTGGGTCAACCACTTGTTTGGCTCATGTTATGAAAAATGGTATTTCTGCTCAATTAGAATTTTCGTAATGCTGTGATATTTTTTTTCACATACCTTAAAAAGGATGCTTCAAGTACATATGTTTAACATTATCAACAAAACATTTTCAACTAAGTTACAATTTTTTTACCTTTTGTTACGTACGGGACAAGGGTGTTACGTACGGGACATCGTACACTTCAGGTTAAAAGTAATTAAAAATAAACAGTTAACATGGTAAAAAAAACACATTTATCAAAAAAGGTTATTAAGCAAATTACAATAGAAGAAGAGAGTATGTTTACAAGCATTATTCTCTTGATCATTTAACTTGTCTTGGCTTAGCTTAATTATAATACAATTGAGTTATCAAAATATTATACAACTACTAAAATATTGGCCCATGGTGTTAATATAAAAGACAACTAGAAAGATATCAGAGTTCATATTTTAACATCTTCAAGGTTAAATTTATATAGTCCTATGTTGTTGACCACTGTAGGAGGAGAAATAACTTTAATCACCTCTGTCTCTTTATTGTATACAATACAATCATGTGGAATTGGCCATTTATAATGCCCTGGAGGACCTGTGGGTACCATGACTGTAACTTTCAATTGCTTCTCTGAGACAATTTCTGTGATTTCTCCTGGAAATAAATCACCATTATATTGCACTAGAACCCACTGACCTTCTCTAAATTCTGCCTTCACTTCAACAAATGGGTCTAGATTCAAGTTGATATCTTTAGCGTGTTTCTGTCCTGAAAAACTTTTATTTGCGTAAGATATCACGTGAAAGCTAAGGATACCTGGTACTGCTTGAACTTTGTCCCAAGGCTTTACTTTGGTGATGGTATCATTTATAAAATCTTCTCCAGCATAATATACCTGGGTCTTTGAACAAACTTTTGAAGCAACTGCTGCAAAGTCCTTGGCAGATTGAATAGAGCAGCCTTCTCCCTGTGCCATCATTTTCATCCTCACTAGCCTCTTGACATTTCCACCAACACCATCCACAATACCTTTGCCATGAGATGTTGCAAAATACTTCCATGTGAAATCTCTATTAAATTTCTCTGACAAAACTTGAAGGGTTCTTACCATAAACTTGTTTTTAAATTCAGAGGAGGGACCATCGCTCCAAATCACTTCCTCAAAAGTCATTACTGTATTGGATCTTTAAAGATTTTAGTTTTAAAATAAAATTTTCATGAATTTTGCACTTGCACTGTTCAGAAGGAGTTTGCTTCAGGAGGAGGACATTTTTAGGCCTTAAGCAGCAAAACTTTGAAAACCCAATTTTAATGTCCTTGTGGAGTTCTTTAAATACATAATAGGCTTTTTTTCGAAACATGGTAATAAAATGTTTTTGCAGCTTTATTTTTTTACCATCTTTCCAAATAGTGATAACATTTTTCATGCCTGGACATGTATAGGCAATGTCGGGGCGAAAATAAAAATCTGTCACAATTTTGTAATCTTCTTTCTCTTGCTTTTCATCTAATTTTGTTTCCATTTCATCAGAATGATCCAAATTCAAGCGTTTCACTAGTCCTTGGACGACAGCCTTCTTTTTTCGGGGAGACTTTGGAAGTGCTCGAACAGTTTTTAAGACTGCTTTACATAAGGTCTGTTTGCAGCTGTAGGGCGAGGGACCTGAATGGCATTCAGGAGAACTGACCTGAGCTGGATTTTTTAGCTTAAGTTTGGCTGCTCTTTGCTGTCGCTTTCTGTCCCTTTCATACTTTTTCTTTTCTTCTTTTTCTTTGTCAGTAATATTTTCTCTTTGTTTTTTTCTAAATTCATTAATCCTCTTCCTTTCTTTTTCTAAGTACCCATCACGATCATTTGCTTTGAGTCTATCACGCATTTTCTTTATTCTAGCAGCACCAGTTGACTTAGGTTTTTCACTTGTTCTTCTGTTTACTACAATGTATCCTTTCAACCACAGCATCTACTCCTCTGCTATTTTGTAATCTTATGACATAAACCTAATTCCTGGCCCTTCTACCAACCAATGCATCATGCCACACCCCCCAACCTCGCCTAAAAATTCATGAGTGCCCTAAGCACAATTTTTACTTTTAATTGCAATAGACCTAGACTTTTCTGGCCTAAATATACATATGGCTTCATTTTCTCTTTTAGAGTTAAATATTATCACCATTTAGTAATGAAATGACATATTCAATTCGTTTTTATGTGTATTGCACATTATTTTGTGTAATGTCCCGTACGTAACGTTACGTACGGGACACAAAAAAATTGAACATTAGGGTATGTTTACATTTAATTAGTTTTTTTACAACATTATAAGCATTTAGTTTTACACAAAAGCTGGACAGAAAATCATATTTAAAGTAGCTGTCTGTCAAGAAACTTGCTGAAAAAAGAAATTTATCTATTTTATGTTACGTACGGGACAATGAAACAATGTATTTTTAAACACTATGTTTTATCATTATATAAATGCAAACTAAATATAACTTGGTGATAGAAACTCTTATTTGGTACTATATTTTGATATTACAATAACAAAGACAAATTCAAATAGTATTTACTTAAGCTTTGGTATGGCAACACAACCCATGAAAACAGTAAATTTTGAACAGCTGATGAAGAGACAACTTTGACCCAAGGTTACCTACACATTAAAACATAGTTGACTGAAATTCTTAGTAAATACTCTTAATATAGTGTTATAAGAAGACAATCATGACATAATAAATTAAATTTTTTTTTAAATATTTTTTTCCAAAAGTTACCTATTTTCATGGAATGGCCCTAATAACCTTTTCACAAAACACTATCAAATTCAACTCAATCCTAAATCATTAACAAAATTGGAATTCTTTACTCCCCCTAATGCCTTGGTAAACAAATCTGCTAAATTTTCAGCTGATTTTACATATTTAAATGTGACATCTCCTCTTTCAATGCATCATTGAATGAAACAGTACCTTACATCAATATGTTTCGAGTTTTCAGAACTAAGTCCAGTTTCTCCAAATCTTATGGCACTCTGGTTGTCACTCAAATTTACGGTAGGATCTTTTACAAGTTCTAAAAATTTTAATTCTTTTAAAATTATCCTTAGCCTTTTTTTTCGCTCTTTCTCCTTTTTCTTCTTCTCCTTCCTCTCTTGCTCCAAATCCAACTGCTCCAGCTGCGCTTGCTCAGCCTCCTCTAGCCTCTTGAGGCACTCCTCCTCTCACGCCAACCGCTCCTTTATATTCTTCAGAGCCTCCTGAATGGCCGCTGTGGTCTTCTTCCCAGGCCCCTTCTTCTTGTCATCCTCTTTTGACTCTTTAGCACCCTTTTTCTTTTTCTTCTTCCTGTCATCCCCGTCGCCATCCTCTTCGGCCGCATCTTCCTTCTCCCCTTCATCCACGGCAGCACCCCCGGGTTGTCTCTCCATCCAGCCTTCCCTTTCTCCTCTGCTGCCTTGGAGTCCTTTGACGGTGCGTTCCCCTTTTCTTCTGCTGCCTTTGAGGGCACCTTCCCCTTCTCCGCTGCAGCTTTCTCCACAGAAGCCTTGGATGCTGGTGCTCCTGTTGCTGCTACACCTTCCTCCACCGTGCTCTTTCCATCTTCCTGACCCACTTCTGCAGGTTTCTTGACCCCTTCCTGCTTCTTCAGGGCCAACTTCTTCTGCCAGCATCTTCTCTACATCCTCTCCACAATTGAAACATTTTCGATTTCGAGAGCAATGGAAATATGTCTCCACTTATTACAATTATGACACTTTCTATCATCATTGCTTCCATTTTTCTGCTCCATCGGATGCCTGGTTTGGGTTGGGTGATAACCACGATAGCTGCCCCGTTGTCCTCTCCATCCTTGGTTGAAATTTGACATCAGCGCTCCGTGTACCACCTTTTTATCGTCACAGGCCATCTCGTCTTCTTACAATAATACAGCTTTAACTTTTCTTGTTGATAGCTCCTTGTTGCCACCCAGAATTTCAATGGTGACTCTGTGGGTGTCGGGAAGACCTGCCAGGAATAGGCCTCCCAGCTGCTTGTCGTTGAGCTCTAATCCGTATCCTGCCCTTTGGACCACTCTGTTTAAACCTTGTATCTCAGCCATATATTGATACATCGTTTTTTCCAGTGTTTTAAGTACGTTCATCATTTGCTTCATGACCTTCAGGCATTTGGTCAATGTAAAAGATGTATGATTTCCTTTAGGATGTTCAAAGAGTCCTTTGCAAACTCGTTATCACCAATGGCTTCAACATATTCCTTAGATACGTGTTTCTGTAGGAATGCTAGGGCCTTGCGATTCAGTCATGCACAATTAATATTTAAATCATCAACTCGTTCTTCATCAAACCCGGAGTCAATGGCATTCCAACAGTTCTTTTCTATTGATTCAGCTTTCGCTACTTTGGACCAAGAATAATAATTTGTAGTATTTAGCTTTTCCAATCCATATTTCATTGTCTCTCCATCCGCCATCTTGATCTTTCTTTTATATTTTTCGCCGGCCATCTCTTCTTTCGTTTCCGCACTTTCTAACAAATTTTTTTCTTCTCAATTCTTTTTTACTCTTCACTGAGCACCCTGGGCCCATAACCTGTCATTGTTTCAATTAAATAACTCATAATTAATCTATAATTTCACAGTTAATAACCAGTCAACTCAACACTTCATTTTATTTCATTTGTCTCTCTTGACTACATATAAACAACACAACAAACTACTATTTAAACATAAAATTGTTTGTTACATTAAATAAAACTTTCAATAATTTCTTCTATCTTAATCAAAGGAAATTAAATATCATCACCAGATGTATATGAAAAGGTGCAAACTCTGAAAATAAATATGTGGACAGGAATGCATATTCAAAAGAAATAGAAATAAAATGGTGACGTGATTTTAGTCCATGTGCGTATCTGGGGCGGTAACCCCCCTGTAAAATTTTGGCATTTTGAATGTGTGTTATACTATTTTCTCGTGGGTGTAGGTGTTGGGATGACGTTTGAACAGTTTGATATAAACCTGTGTTAGGATAGGAGAGATATGAAAGGATATCTGAGCACTCGTCGGCCGCCTGGCTTCCTTAGTATGGTGCATATTGTTAATGACATTGTAAATACGTTATTTAGGGTTATTTGAAGTGGAAGGTGCACAATTCATGTTATCTAACGGTTTAGAACAGAAATGGTGATATTTAATGTGTTTGAATGGGAATTTACAATTAATGTTGTTAGGTAGCCCTGAAATCATAGTCCGTAGGGTGGAAATTGCGTGGGCTAAATTCCTGTGCTTGAAATGTGTACCTTTTTTACAAGAAGAACTTTATTTGGCTGTGATTGGCAAAAATTACAAATACACCAGAACATCTATTGGTCAGATTAAAGCATCACCTACAGCTATCAAATTATGCCAGTATTTAACATGTGACACAATATTTTTCAAGATACATGTAACAATAAAATATAAATTATAAGCTATTGTTATAATTAACCCATCTGGCGCCTCCATCGCAAAAACTTGCTTGTTATGTAAACGATTAATTGTCAAGCAACAGAAATAATTTTCATTGTGATCTGCAGAAGTCCCACAAATTATGAATGATGCAGCAAGTGACTGACTTACAAACATTTAATTACAAAAACCTTACCATAGTTGTGAATTCACATGTACTGTATGATAATTCATTTAACAACATAAAGGCATTAAAAATTTATATTGAACTGTAATAACATCTATTCCAATTTAACATGGAGGGCACCCCTTATGGAAATTTCAGATCAGGTCTGATTTGGAAATTTCAGAACAGGAAATGAGCTGATTTATATCCTGCCCACATAGCATGCATAGGTTGCAGCAAATTTGCTTGAGGCTAGCGTACGGCTTGCCAAGATTGGCAATCTAGATGCATGCCTGCTGCAAGTTTGCCAATATTGACACGTTCCGTGCAAGTTGCTCTCGACTTGCATGAAGTGTGCCAACCTTGGCAACTTTGCTGCAGGACTCTGGCAACATTGGTGGCAATAGTTCAAGGCCCTTATGCAATTGCAACTATAGGGTTCCTACTAAGGGAGGAGTAGAGTTACCTTTGCTTGAACGCGCACGGCTTATTTCCCGTAGGAGAAAAACAATTCGAGCTAAATTGAAGAAAAGCGAGTTAATAGGAAAAATTAGCATGAAATTAACTTAAGAATAGGGATGGGTCGGTTCCACTTTTTTCGGTTCCGGTTCGGTTCTTAACTTCGGTTCTCGGTTCCGATTCTCGGTTCCGGTTCTTCATTTACCACTTACTTTGCATTGCTCAATGGTAAGATAAGGTATCCAATAATCATTTTCAGAGACTGAATTAGAATAATTCGCGACTTTGAAGCATCTAAGTACACTATTTCACCAGGTTTTAATGTGAAGCCTCCACTTTCGGAGTGTGAGTAGGTTTCAAACTGGTTTTCGCGCCAATTATTTCGGTACCGATTATTTGTGGCCTCAGTTCCGGTTCTAAGCTCAAGAACCGGTGGAACCGAGAACTGAAGAACCGAACCGACCCATCCCTACTTAAGAACAAACCTTGATACATTAACTGACAAAGAAGAACAAGGTTGTAAAGTTCGTGAATACAGATTGATTGTGAATACAGATTTATTGTGAATACAGATTTATTGAGTACAGAATACAGTGGTATTGATGTCAGGGTTCCTACTTTTATTGCCAAGGATCCCGCGGCCCATCCGATGAATATGGCGATTGGCATATTATTGAGGAAAGTCTTATTTATCTCTCCTGGAGATGAAAGAATATCAGTTAAGCATATTAATAATGGTCATGCTTATTTTTAGCCACAAAATGGTAATTGGGGAAATGTTTTAATGGTGCAAATACCCATGTCCATATCCTTGTGTAGGCTTCCGCGGGTTGTCTTACTTGAAGATGCTGGTCTTTCGGGATTTCCTCCGCGTTGGTCCATAGTTCCTGGGACGACAGTTTCACCAGCGTTGCAGTCAGCTTCTTCAGGTCAGTGAAGTGAATGTGCAGAGTTTTTTGCTGTCTTATATACTCATCCATTGGGGATAGGTCCGTTGTGATTGGTTGTTGCATTTGTGTCCGTGATTGGCTTTTGTGGTGTCCCATGATTGGCCATTGCATTGGCATCTGTGATTGGCTGTTGAGTCTTTTCTCGTAAAACTCGCTTCCGGGCATTTGCTAGCGAGTAGCTGTCTTCCCTTTTGAAGTTGTCTTCATTTTTGCTTATCTCGATGGCCTCTTGTATTATCCATGGAAAATATCTATCGTATATTTTCCACGGATAATACGAGAGGATAATACTTAGTATTGTAAGAATTATGAATCATAAAACTAGGCCAACAAGTCCAAAGCTACTTAAATTTCAGGAATACATAACTACTTACCCACAATTATATCCTAGATTTCCAATTACCTATTGATTATTTCTTCTTCACTTCCACCAAGAAGTACTAAAGCTGCACTTTGCGGTAAATGTAGGATATTTCAATCCTGCCGTGTGAACGGCGATGAAATTCACATTAATTGCCATGCGAAAAAATTCTCCCGGACCGGGATTGAACCACGGACCTTTGGCTTTCCGGGTCACTGCGCAGACCACTATGCTACCCAGGATCCCTAATTCTCATGGCAATTTTACTCAGGTTCAAGGTACTAGATGTTGAGGGCCGTCAGAATAGGGCCAAATGAGGCGTCATGGAATTTTCACAAAAATGACATTTACTTCATGATTCGGTGGAGCCTCCCCAGCCAGCACAAGGAGGTTCATATCCCTAAATCACCAGATAGTATCTGTTGAAATCGGGATAGGCAATGGGGGCAAAGGATCTCCTATCCCTGCATTTAGGATACGTTAGGGATTGAACCTGAGGTTAAAGGGGATATCCGGTAGATAGATGTCTGCTACGAAAGAGATAAGTGGTGGAAGTGGTGCAGTTGCACATAATTTCTACTTTGGACCGATTCCTCCGATTGGCCAATATTCTCGCTCGAACCAATGAGAGGCATACTAATATGATCGTTCGAGGTTAAACATGTATCTTCCAAGCAAAATTAATTCTCCTATTGGTGCACGTATTTCACTTTAACCAATCAGAGCCCACCTTACAACTTTATTTGGTAACAGCGCCACTGTTGGTAGGAAGTGGAACTATCTGTAATATAATCTATCTATAATAGGGATCTAGAGTTCAATGCAACCTATCGACGAATCAAAATTTGAAATTCTGTTTGATGGACTCTCTTATATGCAACGAGAGAATGTTTTCATAGTAGTTAAAAACTGTAAATAAAACAGCAATCAGCATCTCTGCAAATCCCCACTACTTGACCATCTGTCTTTATCCAGCTTATTCACACAACCTATATTAGCAATCAGCGACTGCTTCTTTGGTAAGACTGAACTGAAAATAACAGCAATGATGGAAAACAAGCTTTTGCTTCAGGAAAAATATTTATTTGTTCACACAAGAAATCTTAATGCACAGAGAACTTCAAGGTCAAATCTTTTGACAAACTTCGTCATTCATCACATTTTTCTATGCCTGGAGCTTCCTCAGATCATGGCCCCCTCAGGCTCAGAAAAATACAAAGATATTTTGAAACTTAACGTACAAGGATAACAACATGTATTTCTTTAATCCAAATGTTGCATTCATGGCCAGGTGCAATGCAATCCAACAGTAGTTCTAAACTCCAATATTTGAGTGCATCGAATCATTGATTGTTTAACTCAGTAGACAAATTAACTTAAATTCTTATGCACACAGGGGACAGCGAGTTCAATGCATCTAACACAATACACAATATGATATGAATTTTGGGCAATAGTCAATGCCATTGCCACTACCGAAAATGCCACCGGAGTAAACTTGGGAAGCATCTTGTAGGATGAGTTGAAGGGAAGGGCAGGAGAAAGAGTGGAGGAGAGGGCCTCATGTAACATGCAAACATATCTAAGTGTTGCAGCTAACACGAGAAACAGTTTTAGTACAGTGTAAAAAACACACAATAATGAGATTTTGTCAATTCCGCAAGTAGATGGTTTACCACAGCTGTTTTTACTGCACTTGTGAGCTAACAAGAAGGCACTGTTGAAGGGGAGAAGTGATGATGACCTTGGAGGAGAGTTTTATGTTTTCACTTGTGTAGCAACGTTGCATCAGTTACATCTATTTGGCATGTATGCACAGCCTGCAAACCATGTCTACTAAGTAAGCTATAAATGGTTTGTGGTCATATGATTACAATGTATTTAAAAGTTGCTAGAGCATGAATCAATAAAGTGTTTTTCTTAATTTGTGTTAGTTCTGACCACCCTAGATGAAATACCTGACTTTTTGGCGTTATAAAGGTCGCTGGAACTTATCTGTGAACAATACTCTGCTGTAATGAAAATTGACTCTGTGACGTTAAAAACATAACTTTTAAATGAAATAATTTTATTTAACAGGAGTTCTAACTATGGAGAATGCAAGAAACTGAACCAAAGTATAGTTACTTACAATAATTGTGATGAAAAATTCTATCTGATCATGAACTCTTTATTAACACGTTGCGTACGGATGGCGAGAATTCTCGTCATTTAAATGCCATCCGTTGCGGACGGATGACGAGAATTCTCGCCATTTAGGCACATCATGGTAAAGTTTCAAATTGTGTTATTTATGTGCATCGTGAATATTTCTCATTTGCTTTCTGTTATTTATTAAGAATAATCGCAACATATTGTTCGATTACCCAAAGTAATTTCGTTAATTTTAGACATTTAACTTTATTTAAATCTCAGTCCGGTGTTCTGTGATGGCGCGTAACTTCAATTCCATCAACTTGAAACGTATTCGTCTTCCCTCTTCTTTTCGGAGGGTATATTTCTTTCACAGCTTCCTTGGCCACTCCACCTCCTTGCCTCATTGTTTACGAAATGTTTCTCCACATGGCCCTAGCTTAGCCAGTGGCGAGGGACCGTATCTCTGTCACCTTGAGGACCATATCTGTATTGCCTCGCCTTCAAGTTCCTCTCACAGCAGATGAAATGCGCTCTCAGCTCTGCTCCATCAACGTAAACATTCATTATGAAAAGAATGAGGGGGCCAATAACGAATCGTTCATGGTTCTTTTACGGCTGTGGTTAGTTCCTTCTCTCGAAGTGTCTTGAGCAGTTCGTTTTCTTGAGTCCAAGTGAGTTGTGATTTTTGTTTCGGGTTTGTCTTGCGAGAGGTTTTCCTCAACCTATATTTATTGAAATATTCAGTGCAATGGCATCGTATAGGAATGACAGTGCTTTGCGCGAGGAAGAAATTTTGTTAGATCTGTGCGCCGATGATTTATCAGATGTGCCATTACAGTGTGAAGAAGATAGTGACGAGAGTGGAAGTGATTCCGATATTGTAGTGAAGGTCAGAAATAGAAAATCCACTCCTCTCTTGATAAGTGAAAGTGACTCGGATAAGAGCGCAAATGAAGACAATACTTCACCAGGAATCTCCACTACATGAGAAAAAAAAGATTCTGAGAGGAATTTAGAGCAATTTTTGGGCCAGCCTGGAGTAAAACGTGTACCAGAAAATTCTACCAGTATCCTTGATGTAGTCTCATTGTTTATTGCCGATGACTTGTTCGAAATGATGTGCATTCAGTCAAATCTGTATTACCGTCAAAACCAACACAGATACAAAGATTCACCAAAAACAGGAAAGTGGTCTGACATAGCCATTACTGAAATGAAAAAATTCTTTGCTATTTTGATTCTCATGGGGCAGGTGAGGAAAAATTCACTGAAGGAGTATTGGAGCACTGATCCTTTTATAGCAACGAACATATTTAGAGAATTGCTGACGAGGAACAGATTTGAACAGATTTGGAAAGCGTGGCACTTTAGTAATAATGAGAAAATTTTGGACGCGACGGACAGACTTTACAAAATAAGACCGGTATTGGAATACTTCATTGAAAAATTTCAAAATGTATACAAACCAAAGCAGGAGCTCTCTCTTGATGAAGCAATGATTCCATGGAGAGGAAGATTGAAAATTAAGACCTATAATCCAGCCAAAATCATAAAGTATGGCTTGCTAGTTCGTATGGTTTGTGAAAGTGATTCTGGCTACATCAGTAATTTAGAAATATATTCGGCCGAGGGAAAAAAATTAGAACAAACCATCCTTTCTCTTTTGAAACCTCATCTCAATCTTTGGCATCACGTATATCAAGACAATTATTACAACAGCGTAAAGATAGCAGAACTGCTCTTTGATAATAAAATTAGAGTTTGTGGTACCATCAGACCAAATAGAGGGCTCCCAGCCACATTGAAGAGTGAGGCGAAAACATTGAAAAAAGGACAATGCACGTTTTCTCGTAAAGGTGAAGTGTTACTTGTGCTATGGAAAGACAAAAGAGAGGTGAGGATGATTAGCACTATTTACAGCGCTAAGATGGGTAATACAAAGCTGAAAGATAGGGTCACAGGACTTCCGATCAAAAAACCTTACTGTATTTTGAATTACAATGAGTGTATGAAAGGCGTAGACAGGGCGGATATGTATTTATCGTATTATACAATCATGAGAAAAACAATGAAATGGTCGAAGAAAGTAGTCCTGTGGCTAATAAACTGTGCCCTTTTTAACGCTTTTAGAGTTTATAAAACACTCAATGAATCAAATAGCATTCGATTCAAAGGCTTTCTGCTCCACACAGCCAAAGATTGGGCAGCTAGTAGAGAGGAGCCAGATGAGCCATTCTCGGACGAGGACAGAGATAAGCCGACGGAGCGTGCTCCTTCGAGGGATCACCCACATCGTCTCTCGAGAGACCTTCGTAAACATCATCTCATCCCTATCGTGGGAAAGGGGAAGAAGAAATACCACACCCGAAGATGCAAAGTATGTGCTTACAGAAAAATTAGGAAGGAGACGAGGTATGTCTGCTCAACTTGCGGTGTTCCACTCCATAAGGGAAAATGCTTAATGGAGTATCACACAAAGAGGAAATACTGAGACTTTCTGTGAGTATTATTTTCCAAATCCCTTAAAAAAATTTTCATTTTTAAATAAGTTACAGCATTTTTACTGATGCAATGCATTTCCAAACAGTGAGGTTTAAAAATCCGCCGGAACGGAGGGTTAAAAGGCATTTAAATACCCCGGTACGCAACGTATTAAAGCTGCTCTCAACACTCCCAATTTCAGTTATAACTGCGGAACGTAGTTTTTCTGCATTGCGGAGACTTAAAACAAGGATAAGATCAAGGATGATTGAAGATAGATTGATGGGTCTTGCTCTCCTCCATATTCATTGGATGAATTTGGACTGAATGCAAACCTTCTAAATCTGTGAGTAGCACTAGCAGTCAGCACTTATCTTTGTGCACAATAATATGGCTGACCTTGCTTCACGGATAGCCAACAATGCCTTCAGTACCTTCCTGTATCCTTGCAAAAAGCACAATGCCGTTTAGGGCATCATGCTATGACGAACTGTTTAAGCATCAACGATGTTTTCATTTCAGAGATGACAACGGCAATGGCCTTAGCAATGCTCAGAAAAGAACCGAAAAAACAGTAAATTTCAACATAAATTACACAATGCCCAGAAATTTGGAGAACAAAGAGTGAATCAGTTAAAAGAATAAGCAAGTTTAAACATTTTCCCATTAAATACAGAAGAATGAAAGAAATCGACTAATATTTAGTTATTTTACTGAGTGAATGAAAATGCTCTTGTGCTACCATAAATTGAAAAAGTCCATTTAAGCCAATGTGAATACATTATTGGTGCCAGGAATTGAACCCGGGCCCTGAGCCTTTATTTGTATAGCCTATAGCACCTTCTAGTGTATACGCTAGAATCCTACAAAATTTTAGCTCAATCGGTTGAGTAGTTTTTTAGGAGATGCATTACATAAATCTGGCAGACAGACACCAATTCATTTTTATATACTAGTATGATTACATTATTGCTATTTCTTATATTTAAAATAAGTCAGGCTTCTTCATTACAGAACCGAATGTTGAATTAATGGCTTCAGAAACACATTATCGTTTTAATAAAATAAAAATCTCTGCTATAATTGTAGCAGTTGTACAGTTATTAATGTTTATAAAATTTAATCTTTGTGCAGAGCCTTGGCACAGCAGTGTTCAAATGTTGATAACTTTATTAATAGAAAGATATTGCAATTTTCCATCAGTAAAAATTTATTCCAAATAGTTTCTATGCTAATACATCATTCGATGCTACTACAATGATGTAGTACCGCACATGTTTCCACCTCATCACACCTGAATCTGGTTTGTTTGTTGATAACTTTATTTTCATCGGGTACTCTGCTCAGATAAAAGCACCAATGGTTAATATAGGAATACTAATTTCACGTATGAAATTTCCAGGAAAATTGCTAACAGTCACCTTCCCACAATTTCATAGTATATGTCCGATTTGAGCTGAAAAGGCCCATAATAAATTGGAATAATGCATCATTGCTCGAGGTTTTGCAAATGATATAACTATAATTGAGTTGAAAATGAAAGGAGGGGCATAAAATATAATTAAAACTATGCATAAACACTTACCTCTCCAATGATGTTTCCATCGCCATCTTTTAGAAGCCTTTTCCATATGTTAGGGTCAAAGTGCTTTCGCAGAAAATCTGTCTCACTCTTGATATAAAATCCTTC